>CM060950.1:159348447-159500947 GCA_030765055.1 Mantis religiosa
TCTTCTTCTTCACGGGCACTTCCCTACTATGGCTTCAGAATGTTGCACCTATCCAATTATAGAACTTTTATTCTTTGTTCGTCTACTTTTGCTTATATGGAACATTTTCACATGTTAAAACTAAACATTGGCTACCAATCGTAACGTGCGAGACTCGCATTCTTGTTCGTTCTCCATCTTGGGGTTTCCCTTTCCAGTTACACGAATGTTGGGGTAATTAATTTCATACCATAATTTCTGCTCCACAAATACCCTCGTACCCTTTCCTTGGCATATTACGACATGCTTTTAGGCTCTTGGTGTATGGCGATGCCGGACAAGTGGCTCGGAATCTTGATGGAGGGTGTTGTGTAGTCACTGAACTCTTCTGGAGGGAAACGCTTGTCTACAGTGAGTCCTGGCTTTGTGATCAAGAACTTTCAGACACTGTGCGTCTCTGTGGCGCTTCTGTCTACAACCATGTGTCCTCCTGTGGTTCCATTACTTCATCCCTTCCTCCTGATTGTGTTAGCCGCAATAACTGTGCATAGGTCTTAGTATACGAAGTGCTCCTCTTGGTTGTTGATCGTTTAAACTTTATGATTTGGAATGCGTTAGAGATGTAAGATGTAATGAAAAATGATCTAACCCAATTTACTGGACTGAGGCGTCGCCGTGGCTGAGTGGTTAGACCGCTTGACTCTCACCATGGAGGGCCGGCTCGGGTTCGTTCCCAGGCGACTACATAGTAAGATTTGTGGTGGACAACATGGCTTTGGGTGGGTTTCCTCCAGGATCTCCGGTTTCCCCCGCCATCTCGTTTCACTGCTGCTCCAACTTCGTTTTATGTATCATCGCCGCCTGCAGTGCTGTATGTATTAAAAGCGGGCATTAAACAAACAGAGGGTTTCATATAGTTTTACTTTAATATTTTTAAGGATATTTCTGTCATCAGACATCGCTTAGCTTTCAAAATTTGTTATACAAAAAATTATGCATGTTTAACTTTATTACAGAAGAATTTCTATTTATGTATGAAAAATAAACAGTAAATCGACCTGTGGTTGCTGAAATTTTCATAATAGAACAACAGCGTCAGTTTTGTGGTAAGTGGCTGCAAAACGGTTTATATAAACATAAACACACAGTGTGATTTTTAGGAAAACATTTGTTTACTGCCTATTTAAAATAGCAAGGGGATTCTGACACAGATTACAGGCCAATCTGAATAGTGTCGACGCAGTGCTGATATATATTAATTTACGTCCTTCAACGTTAAGTCATGTCGGACGATGAATGAAACGGGTGAAATGATGCTCAAATAATTATAGGATCCGTAGGGCTTGGAGATGGTCGACATTCATATTTCAGGATAAGGGAAAACCCCTGGAGAAAACTTATCCAGGTAACTCACCCTGACCGCGATCCGAACTCGGGACCTCTTGAACATGATGCAGACACGCTAACCATATACGCTACCGATGGTGAGTCTCATTAAGTTACGGAGCACCTTCTAATTATTCACCATCA
This sequence comes from Mantis religiosa, assembly GCA_030765055.1. Taxonomy (NCBI): domain Eukaryota; kingdom Metazoa; phylum Arthropoda; class Insecta; order Mantodea; family Mantidae; genus Mantis; species Mantis religiosa. The sequence goes on from CM060950.1 coordinate 159,349,957, forward strand.
ACCTTCATATAGGCATATTTGAGGTGCACGGCATCGGGGTCAGACAATCAACACTACATGTAGAATACAATTTCTCTTGTCCAAAGCACTACAGATCCAGAGTAAAGGTGTAAATTTGGAATAAATAAGGACCCAGTCGTATCATAATCAGTATCTGGTCTCTCTTTTTCCCTTTCTCTTACGTGACCCCTGGGATCACGTGAGGCCTTAGAGGTCTATGTGCACTGTTGTGTAGCAGCGTTTAATTGTTTTATCCACAGCTATTCTGGGTATGTTTCGTCGTGTTGCGCCCTTCTGTATGTGCATGGGCAACGTTCCTACCTCTCACTTCCCCACCCTGTCGCCCTTCTTTCCTTCCATTCCTCGCTTCCTTTCCATCCCTACCTCCCTTAGTCCTTTCTTTCTTTATATTTTAAGGATATTATTATTATTATTATTATTATTATTATTATTATTATTATTATTATTATTATTATTATTATTATTATTATTATTATTATTATTATTATTATTATTATTATTATTATTATTATTATTATTATTATTATTATTATTATTATTATTATTATTATTATTATTATTATTATTATTATTATTATTATTATTATTATTATTATTATTATTATTATTATTATTATTATTATTATTATTATTATTATTATTATTATTATTATTATTATTATTATTATTATTATTATTATTATTATTATTATTATTATTATTATTATTATTATTATTATTATTATTATTATTATTATTATTATTATTATTATTATTATTATTATTATTATTATTATTATTATTATTATTATTATTATTATTATTATTATTATTATTATTATTATTATTATTATTATTATTATTATTATTATTATTATTATTATTATTATTATTATTATTATTATTATTATTATTATTATTATTATTATTATTATTATTATTATTATTATTATTATTATTATTATTATTATTATTATTATTATTATTATTATTATTATTATTATTATTATTATTATTATTATTATTATATTATCAACATCATTATGACTAGCAGTATTTTCTAAGGTATACAGTTAGCCCGACCCAACGTAACCATCTTGCTCACATAGTTATGTTTCTTGGATACGAAGTCTCTAAACGCTGCTTATATGGTTCTATTTCTTCGTTACGTTGGTTACATTACGGAGGTTACTTCGTTACGGTGGTTCATTCTTATAGCGCTTGCACTTCTTAACTATAGGGTTTACATTTCTTGATGACAGGAGCTACTTTAGGGTGCAGGTGTTTTGGTTCCAGCGGTGGTGCTTTTAGTACTGCGGCAGTATGTTTTGTCAGCGGTAGAGATATTCTGGATGTTTTAAGGGCACTTGGACAATGTTTCTCGGCAATTTTCCGTTTTATAGCAGGTATAGCCATTTTCATGTTAATTCATCTTGACTCATAAGGGTTTCCGTGTGATTATAGGTGGGTTCCTGTAATTTTAAGTATTTTAGGTAGGTATGATAATTTCACTGAATTTTGGACTTTTAATGTGAATACTGTTACTAGTGTTTTCTAACGCTTTTTAGGGTCCTTTGAAGCTTTGGTTGAGATATTTCTCTCATCGCTGGATACTGACGTTATTTATATGCATAGTATTTTTCAGCGATTTTGGAGCACCTTTGGGGGACCTCGTAATTCTCACTGGGAGCGCTCCTCGGCTGGCGGATGAGGGATCCCACCAGATATGGTGGTGTGGCCCGAATAATTAGTAATAAGCACCAGTGCACCTAAAAGGAAACCAATTTCTCTGGGCTTTAAAATGTTGGGACAACCTCGCCAGGGCTTATAAACATTGAGGGGGAGCATGCCTGGAGTTAGAAACTTCTATAACCCAGTGAAGATAGCTTCTCCAGGGTAAGAAACTTCAATAAAACTCCTGCAATTCTGGAGGGAGCCCCACTATTATACTGTGCCTGCACAGGGCTTGAAATCTATCAAACAAGATTTCTTAGTAAAAAGCTTCAAGTAAATGAACCGGATGGACAAACATTTTGAGCGTTTGGCAACAAAAATAATAAATATTTGGAAAATGGGGTCAATGATTCTTGGGAACATGTAATGTTAGAGGTTTAGCTAATAAGCAAATATGAGTGACTAAAAGTGAAAGAAAGAAAAACTAATATAGTTGCCCTAACAGAAACAAAAAAGAAAACTTAAAGGAATTGAACCTATATGAGACTACCCTTTATTTAAGGTGGAGTTACTAAACAAAAAATAGCAGTAGGTGGAGTTGCTGAAATTATTGATAAGAACTGGTCTAATAAGGTAAATTCTTACACTCATGTAAATAACAGAACATTATGTGTTAGATCCACAATACCCAAAGGGATATTTGATTGTAAGTAGTGTATATGATTCCGAAGAGGGCAGAAAGGAAGACAATGTAAGATTTTATGAGAATTTAAGTAAAGAAGAAAGTAAGTATGTTTAAAAGTGAGAATCTTATAATAGCTAGAGATCTCGATTCCCGGGTAGGCAAAACACCAATTAAATAGGTTGTAGGTATATTTGCTGAAGCTATTGCAAATCAAAATGGGGAAACACTGAGACAATTTGCAGCATTCAATAGATTAAAGAGAACAACTACTTTCATTCGGAAGTAAAATATTCATATGTGTACTGGTTGTCCCAGAAGACATACATCACTTATTTTTCATCTTATTACGAACTATAAAATACTATCGCAATTAAAAGGTGTAAGAGTCTATTGAGGGTGTGACATGACAACCGATCACTATATATTAATATCTAAGACATATGTTTTAGTGATATGGGAGAAAATTAAATTTCCAGAATGAGGGAATGAAAAGTATTTTAATATATAAGGTTATATGTTTACTTACAAAATCAATCGTTAGCTCAGGATATTAATGAGGAATGGATACTATTATAAAAGTCGTAAAACAACTAACGAAGTGTTAGGAAAAAAAGAAAATATCGCAAGAATAAACGTTTAAGGATATGGGACGAAGATATTGCAAATGCAATAAAGGAGAAAAACTAGCCCACCTGCGGTTGATACAACGACAAACGGATGAAACAGAAGTGATGTATAAGGAAAAAAAGAGAGGAATCGAGAGCTGTAGTAAGAAAAGCCCACCAAGGATTTTGGGATAGATTCGTTAGTAATGTTGATGACGATCTACCTAGGTCATAACTGATGGCTTTTAAGGTGCTGAAAAATCTGGATAGCAAGAAGGTGATACGGAAAATTTAAATATAATTAGTGAAGAACAATAGATACAACACCATAAAGACTTTTCGATTGACAGGTGCTGGGACGGATGCGAAATACTAACATTTTGGTCATATGCACAAGTTTATATATAAATCATAAATATATTGTTTTATTATATTGTATTTATATTACATAATATATAATAAATTTTATATATTATATATTAAAAAGGTGCTAGAAATAACTGTGAAAATTAAAGAGAAATTAATATTTTAAATACAGGATATAAAATAAATGTATGAATACTAAATCAAAGATTAACAACTATTACGATATATTATTACTAGAAGGACAAAATAGTTTGAGAAAGGGATGATCCTATATAGATGGCACTTTTACAATGAAGCAGATAGTGGAAAAAAAAGAAAATATAATCTTGAGGCCTATGTAACCTATATTGATTACGAAGAAGCATTTGATCGAGTAAGCAGGGGAAAACTTTGGAAGATTATGACTCGAAGAGGACATTCAAAAAACTAAATTAAAGTGCCGATATGTATAGAAACACACAGTCAGTAAACATGTTGGGAATGGAAAATAAGGTAAACACACACATATAAATCAAATTGCAAGGCAGAGATGTAATTTATACCCTAACTTGTTTTCAATTTATATAGATGATTGATTAGGGAATGAATGTTCAAATTAATTGAGGCATTTGTGTTGCACCAAATTTTATGCTTAAGTCGATACTATTTGTGGATGATCAAAAGATAAGTACAAAGCTGAAGACGAACTACAAACAGCGTGTACACATTGCAAAAGTTATGTGAGGATTGTAGGTTTAAGATTTTATGGAATTAAACAAACAAGTGGCCTTCCAAGGTTAATACGTTGTTAGAACCAAACTTATATTTAGTGATACTGTGTTTGGGCAAATCACGAATTTTAAAAACCTTAAGACGCACAGCCTCTAGTACGAAATTGATTATAAAAATAAACTATCCATGCCTCAACACATATGAGCGACAATAAACAGGAGACTGAAAACTAACACCAGAAAATAAAGTCAAATGAAGTTTTACAAAGTAATGACAGTGCATGCTTTCCTTTATGTATCTAATGTGGGTTTGACGCAAACTGATGAACTGCTGAAATGAGATTCCTAAGATTAGTAAAAGGATGCACCGTTTTAGATAAAATCGCTAACGATGATATAACAGAAAATTTTGAAATAGTTTCTCTAGAAGAAAAAAGTTTACAATATAGAAATGAACTGAAAGGATGTCATCAGAGAGGATCCCAAGAAAGTCATTTTAGCAGAGGACGAAAGGAAGAAGTATCGCGGGGACACCATGGAAACGAGAGGGAGACACATTTTGAAACCGGAACAGGCATTTAAGCCTATTCCTTGAAATGCAGAAGAAGAAAAATATTTTGGAACTCTGTTATACCTCCTTCAGTCTCGTTGTACGTCATTTTAAAAATTAAGGTGATATTTAGCACTCTGGTAGAAGTACCTAGAGGGGCTTTTCATAACGCTTTGTACTGGTGTAGCAAACTACCATTGACATTTGAGGGCGCTTTTCAAAAGCATTTTAGGATGCTGAATCAGGCACTTTCAGGTCCTTCTACGTGACTAGAATATTCATTAATTTCCCTTCATTACAGCAGTTTTAGCTCTTTTATGACTTATCTTACAGACATTTTTCTTGCTTTTGAGTATTTCTACGTGTTTTTGTAAGATTTGATATCTTTATAAAAAGGAAACCTCTTATTCAGATGTCTTAGGCATCTATCACTGAATTATGTGTTTCTTGGAAATTTCTAATGGTATTCTGAGTATACCTCGCTGTATTTCTAAGTCAAACCACGGCTGTGCCAAGCTGATCTTGCATTTCTACTCTATTCATCTCTTTTTCTCTCGGATTACTCTTTGTTTTACCGGTCTTGACAGTAGAACCAGGCCTTTCTCAACTTAGCACCTACCATTTATTCTTAATTTTGTGTCTTTGGAGTATATGAAAGCATACTCGAGTCTATCTCTACCATATGCCACCACTAGACATCACCAGTAATAATTATCAAATAATAATCGGAAAAGATCACACAACCACCTTCAGCACCCCAACATCAACATCACTTCCATTACCACTTGTACCACCAGCACAATTCATAACCCGCAGCAACACCATCACCTACTACCAAAACGGCCGCGCCGTGGCTCAGTGGTTAGACCGCTTGGCTCTCACCAAGGCGGCCCGGGTTCGGTACCAGGTGGTGGACAACACGGCGCTGGGGCGGATTTTCTCCGGGACCTCCGGTTTCCCCCGCCATCTCATTCCATCTTCATCTCATGTATCGTCAGTGTCATCGCCTGCGGTGCCGTATGTAGTAAACGCGGGCGTTAAACTCTACACATTTCATTACTACCAAAACCACCATCACACCACCACAACTGGAAATTAATTGTTCTTTCACACTGGCCGTATGTAGGCTAAAGTATGGAAAGATAGAGTCAGCCGCTCTAACCCTTGAGCTACTATGGCCAACGTGCCGACATGACATTAAATTCTCCAACTGACTTGTGTTTCTCCCGGTAAACCACTTAGGAGTTCTCATAAGCACATGAGTCAACTACCTCAATGGCGACTAACAACATGTAAGTACTTTAAGGTCTGTGCTTTATAGTTAACCACTATTAGGTTAATTAGTGGTCAATCAACTCTACCTTTCCATACTTTAGCCTACACACGGCCGGTGTGAAAGAACAATTAATTTCCATTAATTGAAAATGTGGTGGTCTGTGCTCCTGAAAATGAAGATCTGGTTTCTCCATTTCCTCATCTCTTTTTCTGGGTTTGAAACCACGCTGTTCTTCGTGAGATAAATAGGTACATTTGTTGACGTATCTTTCTAGCTCTCTGTTTTTATCTTTAAGCTGATTTGAAATTCATCACAAAATTCCATGTTCTACCTCAATAAATTTTTTCTCCCGAAGATACGAGGTAATTTTGACTCAATGCCTCAAATTAACACCTGATTTACCAACAGCTCTACCCTGATATTACCAATAGGTGCTATAACAGGTGTTATATCAATTTAATTGTTTGTAAAATGTATACGTTATTCTTATAAACCTATATCTACAAATAAAATTTCGGTTCATAAATTCAGTTAGTGTAAACTGATTCGTTCGTGAACAATTGCTGACTGATACAACCTCATGCTGCTCATATGGTTCTCAAAACAATCAAGCTGATTAGATGCATGCGGTTACCAATTATGTTCGTCATATGTTGGTTCTCTAGAAGCTCAGGTTCTCTCAGCTGCTCTTTACAATTTCTAATCAACATAACCGCCACTGGTTGACTTAAAGGAAAGAGAAATGCGGTAAGTACACATATTTTCAGGACATTACGCAGGAACAAACTGGAAATATCCTGCTTACGTTATAGCTTGTCAACTGACACGTTTACAATTATTACTGCCGGTCTATCTGGTTATTTTTAAAGGCATGTCACCCAAAGGAAGATGAGCAAAAACTTTCAAACTTGTATTCATATCTTTGGTTTAAAACTATGGAGAAACTTGATGAACCCAAGATGTGATTCTGGGACTTCGGCTTTAGATGTTAGAATGTATTAAGAGATGTTACCTTTTCTAAAGTCTGCAAGTTATTGCCTTTCTTGCCGTTTTGGTCAAACAATACATTCTCTTGTGACGTCGTAGGGAATTTCAGACCCGGTTAGTTACTCTGCCTGATTATAATTTCTGGTTAGCCTGTTTAAAATGAAACACATCTGGTCAAAGCTTCCATCAGTTAAGACCACTGCAATGTCGAGTTTGGCCATCTGGGCATCAGAAAGTATTTGTCCTTTTATGAGACCTTTTAAACGAACGCGATAGTCTCGTAGTAATAAACAACACACCATTTACTTTTTACTAAGTATACAACACTCAACAAACTTCTTCTGGGCTTGAAGTACTTATTTACAACGTTTACTGTTTCTGTTTTCACAGCTTTGGCTAGGATAACGCTTTTCCTAACGCAAATAAACGGGTCAACTGGATCATAATTTTTAGAACAACTTAAATTGTATTTTCAGTTCACTTTTCCTATTGCAAATGAACAGGTCAACTGGATCATAAATTTTAGTAAAACTTAAATTGTGTTCTCATTTCATATAAACTGTATGATCAATTAGCTTCAATTATCTATTTAACATTTTGCAGCCGGAGCGTTTTAATGGTCGGCACCTGACCAGTAAGAGTAAGGAGCACGTGATCTGTTTTTCTTAGTGCCTTAAAATACTTTTCTCGTATTCTTATTTTTCTGAAAATTTTGGGCATTAAAAGTAGCCCATTTGATGTGACATGTAATCATCTTATTTATATTTTTAAAATAAATGCACAAAGTATCAATTTTAAAACTTGGTCATATAACCTCTACTTCATTTTCAGATGCTGAAAATTCACAAATTTAACTCGAGCGTTAAAGATAATTGTAAAAAGCGATTAAATAACAGCGTAGAACAATGAGGTGGATAGGAGAATAAGCTTTCGCAAGAATAGCTTATGTACACACTAATAAACTCCAGGGGTTAGAGAAGGTCACGTTAGATTTGTCTCAAACATCATTACAGGTGAACGACTGATGCATAAGCCTAATGCGAGTACAGCAAGTGATAACACTCTGGGAACGAAACCTTTAAAATTCTAAAATTTAGAAATTTAGATAATTGGAAACCCTAGCTGCCCAGTAATTTTATGAACGAAAATGATGAATTACACTTTAACCTAATGCAAAATACATTTCAGTAACACACTATCTAATACCTAAATGACATCATGTCTGAAGTTTGAAAGTGATGGCCGGTTATTTCTTACTTATAAAAATAGATATTTGGATAACAGTAGGGTAATTTTAAATAGGTAAAACCAAAGCACATTTACAGTAAGTTTAACTATGACTATTTTCTTGAAGCTTAAATGACAAATATAGAGCAAATAAGGATAAGTCCCAGGTTTTAAACTTCATTATCCAGATTATGACTAGCTGAGCGCAGCTAAACCTAAACAAACGTAAGGAAGCTCCTGCTGACTGACCATGGCTAATATAGAATGAAATAGGTTGTTCTTTCACACTACCGTTTGTAGGGCACGGTTTGTACAGGTAGAGTCAGATTGAGCCAGGCTATGAGATTGAATTTTTCAGTCTAACTACCTATCCAAAGAATCAAATAGTTTGTTCTTTTATGGCAAGTTCAATGACGTAAAACAGATGATCGACTGCATTAATTGCTATGTCGCTCCAGCTACTTAGCTATTCCAACTTGGAATGAGGAATCAAAAGGCAATAAGAGGTCACACATTTCAAATTCCCGAGAGCATAAAAATGCCCCAGTTCAGTTACCAATTTACGAGTACATATTGCATGACATTGTCTAGCTGTATGCTGAAAATGTCGAGTGAAGTAAGTTCATTTTTTCACCTGTATTCCCCGTATTTTGACTCAAGAAGGGCTGAAAGGTGCAGCGAAATCCAGCAATGAGAATAGCTTCCCGGATATTACTATTTCCTGAAATATAACTCTAAGCTCTATAGACCTTGGCTCATCTGAACACCATTTCACCCATTTCATTCATTGTCGATAACACTTAACGTTGGAAGAAAGTAAATTTTTAAAAATGACCTAATAACAATGTAATTATTCGTAACGCTTTGTCTTATACTATTTGACCTCGTATAGAATCATTCACATTGCTGCATGACATTGATATGGAACTCCGATTAACCGTTTTAATGGAGAGGGCGGGGATGACGGTTAACCAAAAATGACAAAGAATCCATCTTATTTAATGGGTTTAATAAGCAACCATACAAAAGAGTTACTGAACACGAGGATGTTACACTTGTTGTAAATGTACAAAAATGACAATATAAGTGATTGTCCGCGGGGTGGTAAGAGGTCCGCAAGAGACCTCGCACATGTTTTTCGTCAATTTCGTAAGTACATCACTAGACAGTACATTACCATCATTACTAGAGGTAGGTGATATGCTCGGTTTGTGATTTGACTTCTTGACCACAGTACATGTTCTTTATGTACCCTTCCTGTACCCTTTTCGTAACATTGTTACCATGCTCGATGTTTAATTGTTTTTAAAGTGCACTTCCCTTGAGAATTTTCAGAATAATGAAGCTGTCTGTATATATTTTCATTCCAGAACAAACAGAAAACAAATGATGACGATTATTCAGCCGAACGGCTAATCGAAAAGCGGATAATCCACAGGCTACTTAGGGCAGCACCTCGTCAATGAAAAGGCTGAATAACTGATATCACACTGTCTTTAACTTTTGTCGCTCATTGAAGTTTGTCCTCTCCCTCTCTGTCTGTCTCTTTCGCTGTCTCACTGGGTTTGGGCTGTGTTAAAATGTTATATTTTCTTAGCGCCACTATATAAACACAAAATAGGTCCAAAATTGGAACTCTAATTTCTATGCAGAACAGTCAGCAATAAAAAGCGAGAATAGGCAAACTCATGGATTAAGCTACAATTTTTATAGGAGAAAGTGTTACCTACTTTATCAATAGCATGTTTTATCACTTTTCAAATGAAACATACCGTGATAACATTCCAAATTTGCCAAGAACTTCCAGTCCATTGTTTAACATGAATGCAATGTACTGAATAACAATGGTTGATATATGAAACCCTAATTCGTGAGGAATAGTAGGAACATGAAGAAAAGTAACATAGATATAGATATACTTATGCATTCAACTGTTTGAATGCAATGACGAAGTCATTGTTGAAGTTTTTTTTTGCAACCTATGTAAAACATTAAAGAGAATAAAACACAGAAAGGAAGTCTTAGCAAGTAAAAGCCATAGCAAGAGAGAGGGAGAGAGACTGAGAGGTAGAAACTGTTTCGAGAAGTATAAACGGAAAGGAAAAGATGAATATTGAAAATGTCATGATCCCAAATCATTCTAAAGTTTAAGGGTACTAAACATTTTGATTAAAAGTGGACATTTCATAGTTAATTTTAGTATCCAATGTAAAAATTTTGTTTCCATAAAGCCAATATTATATAGAAATTTGGTGTAATGTAGTACACTATGGTGTACATCCCTTTTCTTATTATTTTATTAATTGCAAATGTCATAAAGCTTTCATTTTTTCATGAATAATCGATACGCTGGGTGGCCTCGTATGCGTATGTAACTGGACAAATCATTACGATTTTAATCATCAGCTTTCTAATTTTAACAAGTTTATATCACCTGTGCAACACGTCTACCTGCCTACTGGAATCAAACGTCATTTAGCAAAATTGAGATACAAGACATAGTGGTTCGGAGGTTTCCAGTTTAAGGAGTCGTGATACCCTGAAATTTAGCCAGTAGTTTTGGATGCTTGCAATAATTGCTTAAGTCTGTTTTCTGGTACGAGTTTTGAGTGGACAGAGGCTTGGATAATCGTCTCCTTCTAAACTCAAGTTATATTTACGAAACACACATCGCTTTGTTAGCATTTGTTGGTGTTGTTAGATGTGTTGGGTGTAGCCTAACCGTGTTTAGGTGTGGGCTGTTTGCAATTCGAATAGTAATTGAAAAGAAGTGCACGCGGAACCACATCACGACTAGATGGACAAGACCTCCTTCACCTTCAACCTCTTTGTCGGCAACAAAACATAACCTGTGTGCTGTGGTTTCTGACGCAAATTTGTGAAAGGCCGTGCGCGTTACGCAGTTCACTGAAAGAATGGACATGTTACTCCATCGCTTCAATTTGTAGGCAAGGCGAAGCAAAATGTTGCCCAGAGCAAAGTATTTGTAAAGCATGATATGTGGCCCATTTACGCAACATGTCAAATGAGGGCAGCCGTGTAGCACGTGGAATGCAAGCTACGTCTTGTAATTGGATGGGACATTCTCCGAAACCACATGACCAATCCCCTTTTCTCTTCAATCATAATAACGTACTTACAGTGATCTCGAGAATGAAGATTTGGGTTTCTGATACCCTTCTCAATAAGTAGGTACATTTTAGAAAAATAGGAAATGTAAAGCTAAGCTGGTTTTATTTTTAATATTAAAACTGTTTTTATAATAATATAATGTTAAAACATTATTATTTTCCCTACTAAAATTGCCAACTGCTGTTGTTGAAAAACATGAGATATGAAGTAACATGGTTAGGTGTTTTTTTAGACATTTTACCTGATATATTGATTTCCGAATTTGTAAGCCCTTAAATACGCCGCAAAGCAGTAAACTTAATCATGTATTAATATGCTTAACAAAACATTCTGCAACAAATTTGTACAATGTAGGTCTACAATTTCAAAGTTATTAACTTAACAAAAACATTTAATTATAAACTGACGTAAGCAGATCCTTACACCAGAGCTTGAAAAATACTCCTCACATATGTAAAAACCAAATTAGTATTTGGTTTAATAGCTTGTCATAAATTTCTGATTAATAAAATGTTTAAACTTGGATCTATCAAATTTTAAAGAAGATAAAAACCGTCTATTTTAAATCTACATTAAAGTTGAGAATAAATTTTCATTCTTTTCCTATACACTACGAATATTAATGTTTTGTTTGGACAAATATGCAATAAAAGCAACATTTTCTTCTAACAAAGGGTATATTTGGCCTCAAAAACTCAGAAACAGGAAAACAAATACAAACAGTAAACATACAAACGAGAGCTGAGCTAATTACACGCAAAGTTTTGTAACCTCAACAAGATAAACCTGAATTGTCAAATATTAAGTCCAATGAAAGGAACTCTGTTATGGCAAAATAAGAAGCACATTTATTCCTAGATCTTCTATTGTCCATAGGGGATTGGAATTTCATTACGGAGGGGATTCGGTACGTAGACCACTATGCTGGGCCCATTGTTCCTATTCTCCCAAGTGGGGGCACCCTCGGGAAGAAGGATGAGGCGAAGGAGACAGAGGGCGGCCGACCCAAGGAGCCACGACAGTACAGAGGGCATGGTCCCTACAGTTTACTTGGATGGAGACTTCCTCCGACAGGCCAGGACAGCGAACACGCTCCCCCAAAGCGCGACGGCAACGAGCCCAGCAGCCGAGCCCTAATGGTCTCAGGCAGGCGATCCGAGCCCCAAAGGTCCCTGGCTGGCGGTCCCGAAATGGTCCCGGCAGAGGAGCAGATACTGGCAACCGACCTACCGGAGGCGGAAGTAGTTCTCCCCAGAGCATATCATTCTGCCATGCACCGCCGAGACACCCGTCGACATTTCTACCCTGAAAGAGGCCACCAAATGAGAGATGATATGAAATGGTAATGGAGATGAAATAGAGGGACAGGAAATTCGGAGGATGTAACTAACCTACCCAGCATTCGCTAGCGACCCGGGAAAATCTCCGAAAAAACCCATGGGTCAGGTAGGTCGGGCACAGGAATCGCACCCGGGCCACAGAGGAAACCGCCTGAGCCATTACGCTCGGTATTGTCCATAGTAGACCATGATGAATCTTTTCACAAAAATTTACTGGGAATATATATAATAGAGTGTAGGTATAACTACATGAGAAGTAACTGAAATTGCTAAGTCGTCGTCAAACATTAATTACTCCATGATTATCAGTCAGGACTGTCATGTAATGTGAAAATGTAACATTGTAGTAAACTATATACCTTTCATTTAGAGACGATTCAGGAAGCTAATAATATTATCATTAAAACTGTGCAAGTGCAGGTTTTGAGAGAGAATGAAGTGAGATATAGCGTAAAATCATCTCAGTAAAATCATAGAGATCTTATATAAAGTTATATTCCAAATTCTAAATCAATAAAGAACCTCTAAAGCCCTGTGAATAAGTTTTAGAACGGCTTTTGTGGTACCATGTGCTAATATAAAAACAAACTAATTTAATATAAAACCGAACTAATTTACAAATAAGCAGTTTTTGTAACTTAAATAGCAACTTGTTTGTACAAAAGTGAATCGAGAAGATATTGACACATTGCTTCACTCACACTGTTTATTCACAGGACATGTTTCAAGAGCTCTTGCTCCTATCATCAGCTGATACTCGACTAGTGCAAGTTGTAGTGGTTTCCTCTTTCTCCGTTTTGTCAATAGATGGCGTGATGTATTTGTCAAAGATGTCCGGTGGTGGAGTTTCAAAATTCGTGACTCTATGACGATTTTTGTTGATGAAGATTTTTTCCCATACGGAAAGGTCTATGGGGTGATTAACATATTTTATTAGAGATGTTTCCAAGTTGATGTCATGTCTAGTATTCCAAAAATGAAAAGCCACTGCTGAGTTTTCTGTTTCACTATTTTTAATGTTTCTTAGATGTTCTTTAGTTCTGATGTTAATATTTCTTTTTGTTTTTCTTTTTGTTTTGCCCTAAAATTGATATAGGAAAAACAAAAAGAAATATTAACATCAGTACTAAAGAACATCTAAGAAACATTAAAAATGGCAAAACAGAAAAATCAGCAGTGGCTTTTCATTTTTGGAATACTAGACATGACATCAACTTGGAAACATCTCTAATAAAATATGTTAATCACCCCATAGACCTTTCCGTATGGGAAAAAATCTTCATCAACAAAAATCGTCATAGAGTCATGAATTTTGAAACTCCACCACCGGACATCTTTGACAAATACATCACGCCATCTATTGACAAAACGGAGAAAGAGGAAACCACTACAACTTGCACTAGTCGAGTATCAGCTGATGATAGGAGCAAGAGCTCTTGAAACATGTCCTGTGAATAAACAGTGTGAGTGAAACAATGTGTCCATATCTTCTCGATTCACTTTTGTACTAATTTGTGCTTCACTGTCCCTACGCTTCTTCCAAGTTTATACTTTGAGCAACTTGTTTATTTAGCAATTTTTCAAATACCTAGACTATCACAGGAATCATGTTTATAAGCTGATAATTGGAATAAACGAGTATATTACCTTTTTGTTCATCAGAATAACATTACTGCATTTGAATGTATGAGGTAACATACAATTATTAATGCCGTAGTTAAATATTTGTGTTAATTAGTCGAGGAATTTACTGTACTACTACGATATAACGGATCATGCAATATTAATAAAATAAATTTGAAAAAGGGCTTCACAAATAAAAGTGGCTACATGATTTAGGTATATAGAACTAATGCCATAACCATTTGGACATTCTCTGACTTTAAGCTTCAACATGGCCAAATAAATCTCAACATTGAAGAATGCACAGCAAAATAGGACATTGACTTATTAAATCAATTCTGTAATATATTAAAATCGTCACAATCATTACTTTTATTTATAATGTTATCAACTTTAGCAATAATGTTAAACTTAAGACATCTGTATGGAGATACGAAAGTTCACAGATATTTTTTTCCGTATTATTACACCAACTCTAATACAATGGACCATGTGCCCTAGGTTTGCTGTAAGAATCCTTTTTATCAGAGAATAATATTTGTTTTTGTCCACAAAGAAGTACTTCTATATTCAACTTATTTGTTTTATACGTTCCATGAAAGCTTATGAAATTATAATAAAATTGACAGATTTGTTTTCCTTAAGAGCTCACTAGAAAACTCCCATTTGTGATTAATGCAATATCTAGCCACATTTTTAGCAAGTTAAAGACAGTAGCATCAGTTATGATACTCAGTAAAACAATACAATAATTTAAATTTTAATTTATATCGTGTATAAGGCACAACGAAAATCTATCAATATTTCTGAGTAAAAAGATATAATAATAGCAAACGTTAAAGCATCAATGCAGCAAAGGGAATTTCGGCATTACGATTATTATTTGAAGCATTTGTTAAGTAAACATAACAAATAACTGCATCATAGATTATACTGAGGAAAGAACAGTTGTTGCTATTCTGTCATGTATCGTAGTAATGATATTGTCTATTCCAATACTAGCAACTTTATTTGTACATGGGCTTGTAGATTCAAACAGCAGAGCTCAAAGACCTAGACAACAAGAAGTAAAAATTAAGGAGTCAATAGTACTTAGGAAAATAAAAAGCATTGCTGGATTAGTGATTGGTGACATGATTATGGTCTATATCAAATACATTAAAAAGGAGAGTTCTCCGCATTGTTGTAAACGCAAAAGTAAACAACAAATGAATTAAGTACTCGTACGTTGTGGAATTCTCTCCAGAGACTTCAAGTGTTACTAGCAACAAGCACAAAATATAAAAACGAAATTCTATTAACGCCATTCTTATATACAGTCAAGAGATTTTAACTCTGAAGACGAAGGCTTAGCGGAGGTCCTAGCAAAATTACCTATGAATAACATAATAGGAGTATGGTTACCCTGGAAACAGGAAATTGGAAATGTGCTTTTACTAACGACGCTCTTTAAGTGCTGTGTTCTCAGTGTCCCATTCTATACGGGCTGTGAAAGACCGCTTAATTTTCCTCAGAGGCCTCTTTATCAGGTTTGAGGTACTTTTAAGTGCCATGAATCTACAGCCGAAATCACCGGTTTTAATTCACGGAGACAGATTTCAATTAGGGCATTGAAAACATGTTTATGCCTTCATAGTTTCGTATGGGGATGCGGGAGAAGTTTTGAAATACAGGCCTCACTTTCCCTTAAAAGCGGGTGAGAAAAATCGCACTTAGAGATTATATTAGGTTCCGGAAAGTATACTATTCGCTTTGTCTCCGTTATGGCTGCAAATTTATTATTGCTTTACTGGGAATATTTAATTTTGCTAGCAGAGTTTAATGAACAGCATACGTCTATTCCCCTTTTCAGTTAAATACTTATTGTTCAATGAAAACTACAGCGATTGGAACAAGTGTATCTAATTTGAGAAAAAAGAAGCTATAGTGTAACCTACGAGTTTACTCATTATGCATTTTATGTAAAATCGAAAAGTCTCAAGACTATTTAAATTTTAGAGACCGCGTAACTATTGAATAAAAAGGAAATCAGGTGATTTTCGAAGAATTTTCTGAAGACAAATAAACGCAAAATAGATAAATGAATTTAATATTGTGGAGAAAGCTACAAAATAGTGGAAATTATGAGAGTTGAACTGTGAAAAAGAATGATAAGTAAACTATCTTATTTACATTTAAATAAGAATGAAATAGAAATAGCGTAAAACGTATTCTATACCAAGAATGTGACCTATGATAGCAAGCGAGTGACATAGCTGTGTGTGTGTGTGTGTGTGTGTGTGTGTGTGTGTGTGTGTGTGTGTGTGAAAGAGAGAAAGAGAGAGAGAGCGAGAGAGAGGCCTAATCTTCTTAATAAACGAGGGTGATGATTTATATATATTCATACGTAATTTTAGTAAGTTTATCATTGGAGAACGAGTAAAAGTTTGAAAATTCTGGACGTAATCAAATACCCTCTACTTTAGACATTCTGTAACGCATTTAAAACATGTGTATTTCTTAATGTTATTTCGATAATAATGAATAATATAAGTAGTAGTTACACAACAAATCAATATGGTGATTCCATAGCAAGGTCACCAAATTTAACTTTAGAGGCAATCCTGCGATCGATTATTCAGTTCTGGTTGTTAACCTTAAAAAAGCCATCAAACTCTGGGCCGTGATTTGCTGCTGCACGAATTAAATCATAAGTAAATATTAACAAATAAAATCAAATAAAGGCATATACAAGGTTTAAATTGGAAAGTGCAGCTGTAAAATGTGATTGTGCTCTATGTATGCATTAATAAATGTATCAAAATTTAGATGAGTTCATGCACGTAAGTATAATAAAATAAGCAAACGATAAAAGTATGCTAGATTACCTGCACTGAAAGCCGGAAATCCAACTTACCTCCACGAGAGCATGTACGAGAAATGGACCAAAGAACCCTGTGTCAAAAAAGGCTCATTACTGGTGTCAATTCTGTTTTTCAAAATCTGAATTACTTTATCGGCATCTCAGCCAACGGCAAATAAACGCAGTTTTAAATCATCGTTGTTAATTCATAATCAGGTCTTGTACGTTTAGAAATATAAGGCTTGCCATTCCTAAAACGAAAAGAGCAGGAAGTGGACTACATTCAAATTTAAAGTGACTATGAAATGCCTGTCCTTCGGCAAGGTAAATGGGTTTTTTCTTAGGTAATATGTCAGAAACACGTAGATACGTTGAGATTACAAAATCCAGCGAGACAGTTCAGGGAACATGTTACATATACGAACAAAACTGAAATTACTTTCTTGTTATTTATGGCACCGCTCGCAGTATATCATTGCATTGTTTTCTCTTTTGACTCAGAGTTGTTCGCTCGCTCTGGAACAAATTGATTTCCAACGATATGGCAGTCTCCTATCCGCACACTGGCTTGCACAATCTTTTGCTGTTTTGGGTAGTAGACATGTGCTTTCACGTAACTGCGCCAATACATTATATCTGAGCGTGTGCTGTTTATGGATTCCTCACAAACATCCTAACTTGGTGGAACACCTGTATGACAAGAAATAAGTCACCGCTATTAACAACGTAAAAGGATATTGTATGACTATTAGGTCAAACGTTCAAATGCCCATAGTGAAATGAAAATGTGAGAAATTTTAGGATACGTTTATTCAGAAAGCAAGTCGCTTTCTATTAGGTTACACTTCCGGAAGAAAATAGAGCAAATCACTTTTAAGTTTGTTTATGAGCTTTTGGCAGTTTACATGTTATAATTGGAAATAGGCATAAGGATTATATAGTCAATAACTCGCAAATAATCTTTCAGATGTAACTTGCTCAGTTCACTTGCTGCGGTAGTAGAAATAACTTGGCAAGTTATAGATAAAAGTAATATTTATTCATCATATATTCAGTTTTTTACAGACATTTAAAACATTGATTAGTGATTAGTTCCATTTTACGTTGTTTGTAACAATATCAACAAAAGCAACAATAACCTTCTGATTTTATGTTAGTATGCTTTGCAACCAAATATAGTAAATAGATTACTGAATAAATCGAATCGGTGTAGTAATAAAAACCAATAACAAATTTTGGCAAATGTTCTTTAAGCCCAATTCCACGACCTTGGTTGTAATATGTACTTAAAGTTTGTTACTTAATCCAAGTTTGAGGCATATGGTATAACAATTTATTGCTAAGCACTCCAAAAAACATAATAACAAAATTTCTTACAATTCACCTATACGGTGACCATTGATGCTATTCAAAACGGACGTAATTTTATCACTACGTTTACTGAGCAGTATCAGTATCTACAGAGTTTTTTTTTTTTTTTTTTTTTTTTTTTTGTAATTTACGTCCTCCA
This sequence comes from Mantis religiosa, assembly GCA_030765055.1. NCBI lineage: Eukaryota > Metazoa > Arthropoda > Insecta > Mantodea > Mantidae > Mantis > Mantis religiosa. The sequence goes on from CM060950.1 coordinate 159,368,484, forward strand.
ACGATAAGTCATATCGGACGATGAATAAAATGGGTGGAAATGATGCTCAAATGAGTCCGGGATCCATGGAGCTTAGAGTTACCCGACATTCGTCTTTCAGGATAAGGGAAAACCCCGGAAAATCCTTATCCAGGTAACTCACCCTGACCGAGATTCGAACTGATTTATATAGAACTGGCATATTTCTTTCATGAATTGTTTCAAAACAAATTGTACTAGCGACAATTTATTACGCCTAAAATGAAGAGGAAGTTTTGGAGATCATTTACCTCTATAGCAAATGCTGAAAATGTCCTCCATCCTGCATAAGGCATAAATTTACACGTCGTTCAATGTTACTAGCCACTCATTGGAGGATTCTGTTGTCAATAGTTGAATCTCCTTTGTGACATTGTGCTTCAGATAGTTCAATGTCTGGGGACGAGTGGCGTAAACCCTGTCTTTTAAGTAGCCCCTTAGAAGGAAGTCCGGTGATGTCAAATCCGGAGATCTCGGTGGCCACAGGTTCCTGGAAATTATCCGGTCGTCAAAGAAACTTGCAATTAGTTCAATGGATTCATTTGATGTGTGGCATATAGCGTCATCTTGCTGAACATATCCTTGACTCAGCCCTACATCGTCCAATTGCTCAACAAACTCCATGAAAATCAGTCGGTTCTCTACAGTGTTCACAGTCTGGTTAAAAAAATAGTCCTGCTATTCTCTGTGCGGATACTGTGCACCAAACTCCGATTTTAACCGGGTTCATAGGTGCTTCATGGATGTCATGTGAATATTCAATGGCCCAATGGTGTGAGTTCACATAACCGGACAAATGGATCTATGCTTTTGCTGGTTCTGTGAACCATGTGATGGACAATATGTCAGGAATTTGCAAATGAACGTTTGAAAAAAAAAAAACGTCAATAATTCAATCTTTTATCCTTATCTGGTTCCTGTATCTGATGAACAACCATAACTCCATATGGCTTTATGCCATATCTCTTGCAACAAACGTCTTAATGATCTTTTGGGCAACTGCTCCAGTCGTGCTCTTACACCAACAACCGTCGGAAGCCTAGATGAACGATACTTGCCTTTTTCACTCACCAGAGATCCAGTTATTTCCAATTTGTTTACCAGTGTTTCTTTTGGGAGGATTGCGAACACCAAATTCTTTCTGGTATGCCCTTAAAATTGAATTCGCAATTCAGTATTGCTTCACAAGGAAGGGTCGTTGATTTAATGTGTACTGACTTTTCACGTTGACTAGAACAAAATATTGAAAACAGCTGCCAACAAAAGCAATTAGGAATAAAACATAAACATTTGCACATATAGTAACAAGCAATCGAAACTCCAGAACATCCTGCTTAATTTGGTGCTAAAATTGGTTCATTGAATGAATTTCCAACGGATTAATTAAAGAAAGAAAGGTGTCAGTTCTATATAAATCACTTTGTGTAATATTTTTCTTATCTCTTATATTGGTTAAACTTTAAGACCAAGAGTCTTAAGAATATACGGCATATAAAAACCGCAGCATATGAAATATCCGATAAATCCTGACATTTCTCAATAATTTTACGCAATAACTGCATATTATATAGTTTAAACAAAGCTTACGTAGTTCTATTTGTTCTTACAGATTGTCTGAATTCTTAAGCACTGCAAAATTATTTAAGAGATAAAAATGAAAATTTATAAAATGATATACATAGTAAAATTGAAAGCGTATCATGTATGTTGAAGCAAGCATGACGGTTCTAGGAAATTAAGGCGAATCCCTATCTACCCATGTGACTAATTTTCACAGTCATTCACCTCGATTTGCGGTTTATATTTGTCATTACCATTTCAAAAATATTTGAATATACACTCCTGGAAATGGAAATAAGAACACATTGACGCCGGTGTGTCAGACCCACCATACTTGCTCCGGACACTGCGAGAGGGCTGTACAAGCAATGATCACACGCACGGCACAGCGGACACACCAGGAACCGCGGTGTTGGCCGTCGAATGGCGCTAGCTGCGCAGCGTTTGTGCACCACCGCCGTCAGTGTCAGCCAGTTTGCCGTGCCATACGGAGCTCCATCGCAGTCTTTAACACTGGTAGCATGCCGCGACAGCGTGGACGCGAACCGTATGTGCAGTTGACGACTTTGAGCGAGGGCATATAGTGGGCATGCGGGAGGCCGGGTGGACGTACCGCCGAATTGCTCAACACGTAGGTCGTGAAGTCTCCGCAGTACATCGATGTTGTCGCCAGTGGTCGGCGGAAGGTGCACGTGCCCATCGACCTGGGACCGCACCACAGCAACGCACGGATGCACGCCAAGACCGTCGGATCCTACGCAGTGCCGTAGGGGACCACACCGCCACTTCCCAGCAAATTAGGGACACTGTTGCTCCTGGGGTATCGGCGAGGACCATTCGCAACCGTCTCCATGAAGCTGGGCTACGGTCCCGCGCACAGTTAGGCCGTCTTACGCTCACGCCCCAACAACGTGCAGCCCGCCTCCAGTGGTGTCGCGACAGGCGTGAATGGAGGGACGAATGGAGACGTGTCGTCTTCAGCGATAAGAGTTGCTTCTGCCTTGGGGCCAATGATGGTCGTATGCGTGTTTGGCGCCGTGCAGGTGAACGCCACAATCAGGACTACATACGACCGAGGCACACAGGGCCAACACCCGGCATCATGGTGTGGGGAGCGATCTCCTACACTGGCCGTACACCTCTGGTGATCGTCGAGGGGACACTGAATAGTGCACAGTACATCCAAACCGTCATCGAACACATCGTTCTACCATTCCTAGACCGGCAAGGGAACTTGCTGTTCTAACAGGACAACGCACGTCCGCATGTATCCCGTGCCACCCAACGTGCTCTAGAAGGTGTAAGTCAACTACCCTGGCCAGCAAGATCTCCAGATCTGTCCCCCATTGAGCATGTTTGGGACTGGATGAAACGTCTTCTCACGCGGTCTGCACGTCCAGCACGAACGCTGGTCCAACTGAGGCGCCAGCTGCAAATAGCATGGCAAGCCGTTCCTCAGGACTACATCCAGCATCTTTACGATCGTCTCCATGGGAGAATAGCAGCCTGCATTGCTGCGAAAGGTGGATATAGACGGTACTAGTGCCGACATTGTGCATGCTCTGTTGCCTGTGTCTATGTGCCTATGGTTCTGTCAGTGTGATCATGTGATGTATCTGACCCCAGGAATGCGTCAATAAAGCTTCCCCTTCCTGGGACAATGAATTCACGGTGTTCTTATTTCAATTTCCAGGAGTGTAGTTTTAGAGACAGTAGTTGTGGTTGTTTTGGTGGACAAAACATTTTGTGATTATTGTAACGAGGATGATGTTTATTTTAGTGGTAGCTTCCAGCAAGGAAAGATTCACTTATTAAGCTATGATTCTCATATACTGCACAGACGCATGATTAAGGAAAACGAATAAAGATAGCGGTAGACCGTAACACTAATACTACGACAACAAACGAACGTCCGAATTCCATATTCAGATATTATGAATCATGTCTCCAAAATGCCAGTACAAAAATGGAAATGTGAATGGAATCAACAAAAACCAGGAAAATTACACCAAATACGAAAAGAATCCACCGCTCTTCACCCAACCAAGCCGCTTTCTAGAAAGGAACAAGTCATTCTCACCCGTCTACGAATTGTTCACTCCAGCCTCACTTATTCATATCTTCTCTCAAGACAGCCGCAGCCTACGTGTAAAGAATGTAATAAAAACCTTACAATTTACCACCTTCTCATAGAATGCAATGAATACAAAAGAAACAGAAAACAACACGGAATCCCACAGGACATCTCCATACTGCTAAACAGTTTCAAACTACGGCATAATCTGTTTACTTACCTAAAGGATATAGACATTTGGAAATTAATATAAATTATGTGCAATATACTTTAATCAATTGTAATTCATAATCTACACAATGGTGTTAAAGTAATGAAATGTTTGTTTTGCAAAATAGTGTTGTTAACTTATATATTTTCTTGTCTTTGTTTTCAGTTATCTGTATTTAATGTAAATTGTTTCCATAATTAATGTTACTAATGTGTATATTTTATATGTTTGATTGTAATCCTGTATATTGAATGTAAATGTTGTATATATGTTACTAATTGTATTATTTTGTAAAAATGGTCGCGATATGACCCAGGAAGTTAAAGCGACCTTAAATAAATTAAAAAAACAAAAAAAAAAACTAATATTACGAGTATCTGCTAGCTCCACTCTTAAGCAGCTCATAAAAGAGGATAAAGAGATATAAAACAATGAAGATGGGTAGACAATGAGGATGAGTAAAAAATGTAAACAATATTTTCAAAAGAAGCAAAAGGTGAATTGGATTAGGTTAAAATAGACTTAGAAGGATTGAAACCCATGGCCAATGTACTGCCATTAGGACATAGGAATGCAAATTATTCAAAACATGGTTTACAGGCGTATGAAATAGTTTAACAGTGGACAGAATGCGTGTAAGAAAGTACATCAGCATCATCTGATGTTAGTCTCAAAAACTCGATAAAAGTGGTTACAGAGTAAGTATTTTTGTTGTTGTAATTTACGTCCTCCAACAGTTAGTCATATCGGACGATGAATGAAATGTGTGAAATGATGCTCAAATGAGTCCGGGGTCCATGGAGCTTAGAGTTACCCGACATTCGTCTTTCAGGATAAGGGAAAAGCCTGGAAAAAACCTTATACAGGTAACTCACCCTGACCGAGATTGGAACTCGGGACCTCTTGGACATCAGGCAGACATGCTACCATCTACGCTACCTAGGCGGGCTACAAAGTAAGTGACCAAGTGAGTGAATTAGTGGTGTTTAAGGCTCCTCGACAGTTAGGTTAAGTGCAGAGGATCTACTCCCATTAGTCCTGGACCCGTAGGACCTAGGACCCGTGCCTCCTTCTACCCGGGAGCGATGGATACTCCGGGACTCTTTCCATAGGGCAATACCTGGAGTCTAAAAGGTGCCCCCCCGCTGAGCACATCGTCAAGACGGGCTGGAAGTGGATACGCCACTTACGCGCGGAAACCCCGCAGGGAAGACTACCGATAACCTCGGTGGGGCCGAATTGTGATCTAGCACACCTTCTACTAGCTCTGTAGGCTAGTACCTGGGACTTTTTGGGCAACCCTCTACCCCCTCCGGGTGGCCGCAGCCTGGCCGGAAGTACCCAATTCCCCGTGGGTGTCAGGAATACACTGCCCCCTCGAGTCCAACCCAATCCGAACAACTGCCCTACGGGAGGGGCTTGGCAGTTCGGCCCGAGGTTCCTCTAGTAACGTCAGAGGTATCACGAGTGCTAAGGGTCCGCAGCGCCCGCACCTCGGCAGCTGAAGGGGACGGATCCCCTCCCCTACGGGATAAGGCACCTCGACAGTTAGATCATTAAAGAAATATAAAAACAACAACAATTAAAACAGAATATTGTCGCGAATCCCTTTTTTACCACTGGTGGCGTACGCGCAAAAAGGGTTCACGCGGCTTGTTTACACAAAGAACTGATAGGCAGAGGGTGTGGTAATAAAGAGCCTGCATAAGCAGTTTAAGACAGAGCGAGATAAAGTATTTGCCGGGACGGATAAAGTTTCCCGTATAGAAAATTCTAGTGATATCTTGATTGATAGAAAACAGTCGATTTCTTGTTTGTTCCAGAAATCTCTCGAATTTATCAATGAGGTATTTAAGGGAGCGACGACTGGCCAAGAGTCAGTCGTAAACAGAGTGGAATAGCAAACAGCTGTAAGGATAGACGTACAGGAGTGTCGTTAACAGATGTAATCAGAACGCTGTTCATCGACCTTGGTAGATTGCGATTGTGTATGTGATGTAATACTGCTACTGTGAGTGTATTTCTACGCAAATAAAGAACATTTAGAATTCCGGCAAATTGGACTTTTAATTCTACGAACCCACAAAGTTACAACATGATCGATACTTCAAAAGATTCGCATAGCTAGGTTTTGTTTGGCTATAGTATATATCTTAGAAATAATGTTAGCCCTACGAGTAATGTTATCATCACAATACGCAGACGTTTTTAAAACATTCAGACAGTGGCATTAAGCGCGTATAAATACTATAACTGTACACAATATCATGCTAATTATTTACAAACTACTGGAAAACGAAGCAAAATTACTGTAAAATCCTAAGAAAATGTCTGTAAAACTGTAGAAATGGCTTAGCTTAGGTCTACATGCAAGCTAGGTTAATTTAGGTGAGGAAGATAGGTTATATACGAAGAGAGAATGGTTAGGAAAGACGATAATGGGACAGAGTAAATAAGAATAGGTTGGTTATATAAAATGATGTTAGGATAGAATAGATGAATGGAGGGTACTTTGGGTTGTGTGTTTTTGTTTGTTTGTTTAATAATCAGGTTGTGAGTGCTGTAATTATGACGACGGTGATAATGATTGTGATGCTCATTTTAAGTGGTGGCTGGTAGCAAGGATATAAGTCAACTCTTGCCATTATACAAATATTACACTTCGGACATATGATTAAGAAAAAATAATAAAGGTAGCGGTGCACATTAACTCAGTAACTATGAATAGCTACTACAATAAGTTTCATAAACATTTATAAAAGAAGAGTCAGAAAAACAACGTATACTAAACATACAAAGATACCTCTAAAGAAGCACGATGATGACCTTCATGAGGTTTCTAAAAATTACTTTAAATGTACACACAATACTGCAACGTTTACGTATATTGGTAAAGAAGGCTAAAATACTATAAAACATAGGAAATGAATAAAAAATCGAGAACGGTTATGGTGATGAGAGACTCCTAAGAAACGAGCGATGTTACAGTGCAAACGTGCAATTGCTATTAAAGTGTTGCCAAATAATTCTAGTAGTCAGAAAAGTATCTACTTTAAAACTGCAAAATACTTTAAAGGACTAGAAAATATCTGCTTCAACTTTCATAATGGCTTAGATGAATGAAATACCTGTTTTCATGTTCTAAATCTTTATCTTCAATGAACTTTGAAATTCTTGCTTCAGCACTCCAAAAATACACCCGGAATATCTGAAAATATCTTTACCTCGACTAATAGCTGAAATAGCACCGTACAATCCTAAACGTCCTCAGTGTTATCTAACCCCCCCCCCCAAAGTGCTTAGACAAGCATAAAAGTACTAATAATGTCCAAAAAATGACCGAAGTGATCGTGATAGTGGGATTTCTTAAAATAGGATAGAAATATCTGGAAATGTCGAAAGAAAAGCGTTCGAGTTTCAGGAGTATGAATACTCACAAAATGCGTAAAAACATTTGAAAAGTCCACAAATAATAGAAAAGTTATCAGACTTAGATCTGAATCTATGAAGTCCTCTTTAGATTGTTGTAGGAACGAATAGCCGACGAGAAGAGGAAAGCATAGGTTAGGCTACTATAGGATGGTCAAGTAGAAGAGTAAGGTCCACGTTGGATTCGGTCAGATAATAAGACATAGAATAGACGATTATAAGAGAAGAGGTTAGGTCAGGATAGGTGGTAAGGGGATAGAGAAATATATAGAACAGTAAAAAGTCAGTGGCATAAAGAACAGAATGCAGTTATGTTAGATTATGTCATGATAGGATAAAATAAGATAGTAGAGGTGTAGGATCCTATTTTTTAAATAAACATCACCATTTCTACCCTTTTATTAGATCCTACACCTCTACTATTTTTTTTTTTTTTTTTTTTTTTTTTTGGCAATTTACGTCCTTCAACGTCATGTCATATCGGACGGTGAGTGAAATGGTTGAAATGATGCTCAACTGAGCCCAATGTCCATAGACCTTACAGTTACCCGACATTCGTCTATGACGATAAGGGAAAACCCCGGAAAAAACCGTATCCAGGTAACTCACTCTGACCGAAATTCGAACTCGGGACCTCTTGAACGTGAGGCAGGTATGCTACCATCTACGCTACCGAGGCGGGCGAAATGGTGATGGTGTAACGAAATGCAGGAAAACTAATCACAGTATAGCCACAATAAATTAAAAGGCATGAGAAAGTAGTAAATTTCGAAGAGGTTGCTATTAAAATACGCTAAGTACTGGGAAACTACTAAATACAGCAAGAAACTCTCTAAAGGGATCCAAGATGGCGATGCTCTAGCTTTAACACCTCTTACGTACTACCTCTACTCAATTCCTTTACTCCGCTTAGTGTTTGACTTCCTTTTCCTTCGCTCCTGTGTTAATAAGTTAACATATTTTTGCCATCAAAACAATCAAGTTTGACTAATCCAGGGGCTCATGTGGACGGTCATATGAAGAATGCCTTTCAGCCACTCAGGTGAAATTTCCCCGTACCCTCCCATTTCGCCATTCACCTAGACCTGACCTTTGTTCATAGGTGCGTGCGACTGGACTTCAAACCAATAAGGAACTGGCTTACCCAGGTTTGGTTTGGAGAGATTCTGCCAGGCATAAACTTGCCCTGCCAGGATAATTTCTTCAGGATGGTTAGGCTGCTTATAGGGAACATTTGCACAACCTTTGAATTACTAGATATGATTTGCAGTTTCAGCCTGCGCTGGATCATGAGGCAGCCCTAAGTATGTTGAGTTCCTTATTGAAGGAAGGTCCTAAACTGTGTATGCTACAGCACTGAAAAATACTCAATATTCTAACAAGGAAACCTAGACGAGATAACCTTATAAAGAGGTCAAGACCTCATTCATAACAAATCGTGTGTTATTCTCTCCGGAGCGATACACGTACCTACATATGCATACCGTGACGCTCTCGAGATAGCGAGGTGTGTCTATATACAACAACCTCCGGGTTTGAAACCGGCCAGTAACTTCATTTTCAACCAGTGCATTGTATAACGCTAGATGTCTGGATTTTATCAGAGCGACTCGAAACCGGTTGAAACGTATTAAAAATCATTGCCTCGTTTTGATTGTGAGGTAACATTTTGATCCGTGCGGCTGATATTGAGTCAATATTCTGCAAGCAGTACATGTATGTAATTATTGTGTACATTGCTCCAGGTCTTCCTGCCAAATGCCTGAGATTCCGTGGTTTACTACTTTCAATCTCCGCCGCATTATTGCGCGAAAGTTACCTTAGAGTACCATTAATATCTGCACGTGCTTTAGATTAACAAACTCAGCGCTGTAGCAAGCTTTTATTTCCAGTGGGTTTACGACTATACCATAGACTTCAGCTAGAGAAAAAGGCAAACATGTCTTTAGAGTAGTTGAAAATAAAAACAGTGAATGAGAAGAATAAAGAATTACACTTCTAAGTTTTCAGGAATAACACATAAAACGGCTATATATTCACCAATTTGGTAATTGAGTGCTGCAGATAATTTAAAAAGGTTTTCTGTTGATGAGGCATAACAAAGGAAAGACCACTTTCACTAATAGAAAATAATATATATTTGTATCTTCAGTATGCCGTGTTAATTAATGAATTTAAGTTTATTTACTTATAGTTATAACCTTATACAGTTTAAACTGTCTTGAACTTAGAGCTGGACCTGCTTACATCATGCTCATCGTTGCTGTTGAGTTTTATGTATAGTCTTTAGCGGCATGGCTCAGATGATTTCGTCTGTGGCTCGCATTTGGGAGGCCCTGGTTCGATTTCTGTGGCCTACCTACCTAACCCATGCACTTTTTCGGTTTTTTTTTCGGGTCACCAGGCGAATGCTGGGTAGGTTAATTACATAATCTGAATTTCCTTTCTCTCCATTACACCTCCATTATCATTTCATATCATCTCTCATTGTGGTCTCTTTCAGGGTAAACGTGTGGGCGAGTGTCTCGGCGGTGCATGGCAGGATGATATGCTCTGAGTAATGTGAAATAAATGTAAAAAAATAAATAAATATATATTTAAAAGAAGCAAAGGCTTCCCCCTTCGGTAGGACCGTTGCTGGACCGAAACCTGCTCTCATGGTGGGGCTGTTTCCGAACCACAGAAGCATGGGATGTCCTTTGTCCTGGCCTGCCGTGGATTTTCCATCTAGTAAATTCTAGGCAATTTGCGCTCTACTGGCTATTTGGGACGGCTGTCCTCTGTCTCCTCTGGCCTCATCCTTCCTTCCGGGGGTGCCCCCACTTCGGAGTATAGGTACAATAGACCGAGTTTGGATTTCCATGCCGAATCCCCTCCATGAAGTACTTTAGTCCAGTATTGTTTCCCTTGTCAATTATTTCTGTTTCCTTCCTATCCCTTTTCTTGATTTCTACCATATGGTATATTCACTCGTTATTTATATGATACCTTTCTTCTTTCATTTTCCCCATTTACTCTTCGTTACGAATGTATCCCTATTTCTTTATCTGTGTGAATCAATATTGTAACCACCCGCCTAGGTAGCGTAGATGGTGGCGTGTCTGCCTCACGTTCAAGAGGTCCCGAGTTCGAATCTCGGTCAGGGTGAGTTACCTGGATAAGGTTTTCTCCGGAGCTTTCCCTTATCCTTAAAGACGGATGTCAGATAGCTCTACGCTCCATAGACCCTAGACGCTTTTAAGCATAATTTCACCCATTTCATTCACCGTCCGATATGACTTAAGGTTGGAGGACGTAAAATTACCAAATGTATATAGTGTCGCGAAGCCGTTATCTATGACAGCGCGGTTAGTGTACACAAAGAGCCGGCAAATAAAGTAGCGCAGATAAAGGACTTGCTGGCGCAGGTTAAGTTACGCTTCTGGAATGTTCGGATTTCGTCATTGTATGTCTTGTTATTCCAGAAACATCTAGTGATTGTACCGAACAGTCGGTTTCTGGTTTATCCCAGAGGGGTCGTAAGCAGAAAACAGCTGTAGAGTGTTGCTATAACGAGAGCTGATGTTGTAAACTGATGTAATCAGAACACTGTTTGTTGTCACCGACCTTGGAAGATTGTGTTGTATATGTGATATAATGTTGTTACGTGAGAATTGAACAGTGTATTTCTACGGAAATAAAGAACATTTAGAATCTCGGCAAATTGCACTTTTAATTCTACGAACCCACAAAGTCACAATATATATAGTATAATATATTATATATTATATAATGTATAACATATATATATTGTAACCATGTTCATTACTGTAAATTAAGTGACTTAAAGTAACTGTTACGGTGTTAGATAACAGTTAAACTTAAAAATTTGGTTGTATAAAAGCTAATCCAAGATTATTTTAACTTGATCTAAGATCCTTTGTTAGCAAATTTATGCAGTAAGAAACGAAAGTTAAACACTGAGTCGCTTTTAACCGTCTTTATTGAAAACGTGTATAGATATTTCATGCTTTAACTATTAACTTAATATATTGCTGTTTCTTTATAAATTACTCGTACGCTACGTTTTGTCAATTTTAGATGTTATATTATTGATGTCCTGCGCCGCGGCGTAGCGACCTAAGGCAGTATGCCTTGGTCCCTGGCCACGGAAAGCGACCGGGTTCGAAGCCACCCATGGGATTTAAGTCTGATTTAAATCCGGTGCCCACTCAGCATCGTGAGGAAAGTGAGGAACTTACATTAGGTAAGTGGCCCTGGTCACGAAAACCAACGTTCCGACTGGGGGATGCCGAGATGTTGACCACATCTCCTTCCCGTATCGGTTTGATGATCACCCAACTCTACATTGCGTATGTGGCCGTGAGGCCGGCAGTCAGGTTGGTAGGCCTTTTGCCCTCTTAGGGCTGTCGCGCCAGGGTTTATTTACTTTATTATTTTATTTTATTACATATATAAAACATTCAAATATAAAATAAAATTTTGAATTTTCTAGCAACAGCCTCTGAAGTCCTCTACATTTTGACTGGATTTCATACAGTGGAGAAACCATAAGAGACAGACAAAAGCTAAAAAACACATGTTGTAAATTGGTAAACATTTTTGTGCTATCGGCCTTTTCCGGATATCCATTATTGTTGGTTTTAAGTTTCTAGAATTTTTTCCTCCTTTTAAAATGTCGCTGTTCTTGGTGAAAGATTATGAAATTTTAAGGCCACTAACTTTTAAACATGTGAATATTGATTGGGCTTACTGCATCTTCTTTGTTTCTACGACGAAATGTATAATCAAACTATTTCTGCAAGAATTTATCTGCGTTATCATGAAGTATAAAAATAAGTTCACCCAAGAAATTTTTGTAAAGGTTATATAACAATAAACGATGGGGGTAGACAAAATCTTGTGAATGTTTGCATAGTTGCGGTGTTACTTGGGAATTTACGTTTAGTTTCAGGATTAGCAGCTTTCGGATTACTTATATCCAATAAAATGAGATATGATCTGCTTGATTTGCTATTTAAGTAATGAATGTAATCAGGGAGGAACGCCTTATGTAACTGCTACACTTTTATATAAAACTCTTTTGTATAATAAATACCGCTGTATGATGTAACAACGTAGCTTCGTAAATTCTGTTTGTGACTGTCTACCAGAAGTCAAGCAGTGCCGGTGTGACATCTTACACCGCTGTACACGCACTGAGTTCAACGTGTCACCCAGAAAAGGGAATAATTTGAGGCGTTCGGAATAGTGGAATGCAGTTGAGAAACACCACCGTATCTAGTGATAACACGACTAATATCTAAGACGTTCACTTGCACTGTCTGTCCTCCTCTGGTGCACATTATTTTGCAGCTTTTACACGCATTTCAGCGCGAATCTCTGAAGTAGTTTACTTCAGACCATCAAGGGAAATCATCTTGTTCCATTTATATAAGAGGAAAACTATTATTAGTGTGTGAGAAATTGTCTGAAAATTGTTAATTGTTTTCTTTCTTCCTGTTGATGGATGTTGCAAAACCCTATCTTCCTCATTTCTAGCCACCCACACACAGTTTCACATTTTATATCTCCAGGTGTTTACTATATTATGGCTATTTCATAATATTAATGACACATTCTAAGCATGTTTACTGTTTATGAAAGCCATGAGTAGTTGACGATAAAACTTCCGTGATCGACATTTATTTTTTAGATTTAGCCCATCATTATTGTAATTTGAGTTCTTTTGGCAGTGGTTTGCCGTTATTCACAGGAATAAGTACCATTATTTCCCTAGCAATAGGTACCTATTAATTGGCCTCATTTTAACACGATGCATGTTTAGTACGTGGGCCATTTTACAGGGGAAAGCTACTGTAATTCTTCGCAACACCAGCGCGTTAAAGGGTGTTTAAGCTTGGCCTCGAGATACCGAAAACAGTACCTTTATAAAGTAATGGTTAAAGTGTAGTAAACAACATGTATCATTGCGGTATCACTTCAACTTAATATTTTTAAAGCCTAACATTAATAATGTTACTTAAAATAAAGCCGGTTTACTTTTGTATTAACTCCTTAAATCCCATAATAAAATATGTTACATGAAATCCCTGTTCCAGCAATGCTTTTGGCCGCATTTTCGGCGTGGACAAAAGGTTCCTTTCTATAAGAAGGAATGATGGTATAATGCCAAGTGGTTTCATTGGTGTTTCTTTGTAACATAAAGAGACACAGATATTACTGAAACCATTGGAAAGACGCCGGTTACATAAATTATAATATTCTAAGAATATTTATACGGAATAAACGTGTACTTGAACTTCTAACAACTTCACTTACAGTTGGGCTGGAGAATTAAACTGAAATTACTGAAAGTAGTAAATTAAAAACGAGTGTTTATGTTAGTAGAGGAAATTTGGAGAATAATATTCTTGGCTTATAATTAAGTTATTGGTCATTATTCAAATAACCTGTAACCCATAAATCCTCGACACTTGCGCTATTAAGCTTATTCATAGTATTATTCTCGTACACTAAAACTAGAGGGACAATAATTCAAATCGGAAGTACAGATATAATAACATGTATAATGGATGACGGGCCGTCAACCTCGTCGAAATGAAGCTGACTACGGCCAACATGTTTTGAAATGCCACCTCAGAGATGGGCTTCCCTTGAGCCAACTGAACATTAGCGATTTTAAGACTAATGTTCAGCAAACTGCATCACTGGAGTCAGTGGCTATATGTGAGAAAATCCTGGAGAGAGGGTAACTGTACAAATACACGTAATGTATGCAATGTAGCGCTAAAGAAGTATATTTGTGCGATCTTGTTTGAACTTCTTTTTAAAAAATTGCTTATACCTCAGTGCGTTCCTGAATATCGTAATCTTCTTGAAGTATAAAAGCATCTTAAAATAAAAGGCAATAGTTCCGTTGGTCTCCATAGTTAGCAATAACGGAAAAGTTTGGGAAAGAATTATAGTTAACTTATTTGTGTGGGTAGCACAGATGATTGAGTGCTATCTTACAGTGTCCGACATTATGGTGTCGACTCCTGTGCTTTATGTTAGGAAGAGAATCTCTGTGACTCATGTGGTAGGCAAAAGAAGTTTGACTACCTTCTTGTAAACAGAAGGCTTTCTTCCAGATTCCTGAGCGGCCTCAAAGTAAAATATTTTAGTGTAAGAAAGTGGCAATAAACTTGAGTACAATGCAACTAACATTTTTGCAATGAATTAAACTTATGCCTTTAATAATTTCAAACCAAATTCTTAGAAGAGTGAAGAAAGTACAGAAACCTAAAAGTAAGACTGCACGTTACAGGTCAGAACTGGTAGAAAATAGACCGCGGAAGTTGAGGTAAGTAATACACTTTAGAAAATGCTTGACTCAAGTTGCCTGCTAAATGAAAGTTGTCTGAACTTAAGATCCCTGACCTTGTGACCCTGTGAGAACATTTAGGTCCTTTCTCTATCCATTACAAATTCTAAATGTTGACCACGGCTTGCCATTTCATTATAGGGCAGTAGTTAATTAATTCTGACAGAATTATATATTCATTCACCTTAGAGAATACTTTTGCCTTATATACTGAGCTGCTTAATGTGCTTTGCTGCTTATAAAACAAATGCAATATCATATCATAATCTGATTTATTACTGCAGTATAATATTACTCAAAGATATTATCGACTGTTATAAAATGTATTTTAATCAAAATTGTAATCATCTTGTTCCTCAACAAAGCGGATTACTGTCAGCTTTGTAGGACTTTAGCCCCAAGGGATTTAGAAGCCCGTGCCCTGGGTCAGCTCGTTGTCCAACACAAGAACACTTTGGATTGTACACATCCGGGATGGATAATCAAAAGAGTATCTTGTACGGCGGCAAGGAAGAGTGAAATAACTTGTAGTGATGAAAGGGATGATAAGAAAATCCGCGGATGCAACTGTCCATCAGAGCATTCGCCTAACGACCGACGAAAACTGAGAGCAAAGCTACGGTCAGATCGGATTTGAACTCGGGGTCTCCCAAATGCGAGTCACAAAGGTTATCGAGACGCAACATTGCTCGGTACATTTGCCTTATGCTGATATCGTGTACGAGCTATGAACAGTTAATAACAATTAGGAAATATAATTACGTGCCATTATTCGTCGGGCACATTTTTAAGCTAAGGTGAAATATGCTTCCAGTTACTCTGCGTACCTACAGCTGACAAAGCCTTGAGAACTTATAGAACATTTCCTTCCCAAAACACTTCCCCAATTATCATTTCATGTTGTTTATCATCAGTATGCACCTCCTGTGGTGTCGTCTGAACTAAGATCAAGTGCTAAACACTACTATTAGAAATACTACTAAAATTAGGGTGAGAGCTGTGTTTAAAATAAGTAATTTCAGCAGACTACCAACTTACGTTGCGTCCAGCTCCATACTACGCTCTCTCATTAGTTTTGTGTACCAGAAGACCAGCTATTTTCCAAAAGAAATGGGAAAATGACGCCTTTAATCCAGATTACGTATCTGCTCAACAGTTAAACGAAATTTAATTTTAGATGATGTCATTTTTTTTAATGTAAGAACCCAGCAATGAACTATAAGCGCTTAATTGTAAATTAAGGTACGCACTAAAGATTTGTTTCCCGACTTGTAGTCCTGAGCTAACTGCTGTGCAGCAATGTATTTGTTTAGCAAACTCCATCATGAAGAAGTTTCTGACGCCGAAGTATGTGAGAGTATCACCTTTGGTATGTTTTCTGCCAACTGTTTCATTGAAGAACTCTGAGACATTTATGTATGGTTGGTGTGAGTAAGTACAACACCAATCAACTTGGCTGATACATTTACTTGGGCCTATAATGATTTATTTAAAGTGAATTTCTTAATGTTTAAACTAATTCTGAACATAATCATATAAAATTGCATCGATTGAATTATATCTGGTAACTTACGTAATACTCAGACTTTATAGTTAAAATATAACTGTTTCCGCAATGATGATGATAGTGATGACGATACTACTACTACCACTACTACTACTACTACTACTACTACTACTACTACTACTACTACTACTACTACTACTACTACTACTACTACTACTACTACTACTACTACTACTACTACCACTACTACCACCACCACTACTACTACTACTACTACTACTACTACTACTAATAATAATAATAATAATAATAATAATAATAATAATAATAATAATAATAATAATAATAATAATAATAATAATAATAATAATAATAATAATAATAATAATAATAATAATAATAATAATAATAATAATAATAATAATAATAATAATAATAATAATAATAATAATAATAATAATAATAATAATAATAATAATAATAATAATAATAATAATAATAATAATAATAATAATAATAATAATAATAATAATAATAATAATAATAATAATAATAATAATAACAATAACAATAATAATAACAATAACAATAATAACAATAATAATAACAATAACAATAACAATAACAATAACAATAACAATAACAATAACAATAACAATAACAATAACAATAACAATAACAATAACAATAACAATAACAATAACAATAACAATAACAATAACAATAACAATAACAATAACAATAACAATAACAATAACAATAATAATAATAATAATAATAATAATAATAATAATAATAATAATAATAATAATAATAATAATAATAATAATAATAATAATAATAATAATAATAATAATAATAATAATAATAATAATAATAATAATAATAATAATAATAATAATAATAATAATAATAATAATAATAATAATAATAATAATAATAATAATAATAATAATAATAATAATAATAATAATAATAATAATAATAATAATAATAATAATAATAATAATAATAATAATAATAATAATAATAATAATAATAATAATAATAATAATAATAATAATAATAATAATAATAATAATAATAATAATAATAATAATAATAATAATAATAATAATAATAATAATAATAATAATAATAATAATAATAATAATAATAATAATAATAATAATAATAATAATAATAATAATAATAATAATAATAATAATAATAATAATAATAATAATAATAATAATAATAATAATAATAATAATAATAATAATAATAATAATAATAATAATAATAATAATAATAATAATAATAATAATAATAATAATAATAATAATAATAATAATAATAATAATAATAATAATAATAATAACGTATAGTGTATATTGCAGTGACTTGCAGAAAATACTCCTGAACATCCCTTGAGGGTGACCACTAAATCTATATAACCCAAGCCCAGTCTAGCACTGGAGCTGCCAGTTATCCAACACAGTAACATCTCAATAGCAATTACATTTCCTCTACACTTAACATCACCTGAAGTTTCATTCTGTTTTAACCCTCAGTTGTGCGGTGACTGGCTTACCGCGAGGTTGTCTTTCCGCTGTGTACGGTAGTAAACGCCAGGCAGAGCGGGCTTTTGTTTGTGTTGTGTGTACAGTTCAGCGCTTCGCGCGTAGTTTTGTTGAATTGGGTATATTTATACCTGTTCGGTTTGAGTTGAAAAAGTAATCATGGCGATGTACAAACGTGTGAATACACTAAAAATCCAATTTGAAGCAACGGCAAGTAAACCTACTGCATTAGAAATCCACCAGTGGCTTGTAAACTTCATGGGATTACAAGTGGATCAAGTTGACACACTCCAGCTGCACACAAGAGAACGTGCTATATATGTGAAGGTGATTTCGGCGGTATTATACGATAATCTCCTAGCCCGTTATCAAGATGAGCAAACCTTTACCTACGCCTCTGGAGAAACGGCAAAGTTACGCATTACACCGGGTGATCAGCAAACAGTGAATGTTAGAGTGTTCAATTTACCTTCGGAGGTTCCCCTCGCTGTGTTGTCGCAGCAGCTGAGCCAATACGGTACAGTGTATGACATACGCAGAGAGCAATGGAGCTCCCAGTATCTTCTTCCGACTAACAATGGAGTGATTGCTGTGAAGATGGGACTAAAACGTCACATACCTGCTAGCTTGGTTATCGATACCTATTTGACTGGAATCAGTTACATCGGTCAACCACAAGCTTGTCATCTGTGTCATGCCACTACCCACCTGAAAGCTGAGTGCCCCCTTCGTACTACGCGGTTACCCATCAACCCATGGAATCGTCCAGTGACCTTCAGTGTCGCAGCAGGTGCTAACTCATATGCTGCTGCTGTCGGTAGAGAGTACGCAGCAGGTTCGACGAGTACGTCCACAGAAGACCTGCCGTCGGAGCAACCTACACAACAGGCAGACAATGGTCCGGTAGTAGTGGAGCTGACGAGAGAACCGGTGGAGTCCGAAAAGTCTGCAGTGGCCAACGATAGCACGCCTATGGTTGAGACACAGGATGCCCCTGAAAGATCTGCTCTTACTGCTCCAGCTGAGGGTTCTCGGGACGGTGTTATGGAGGTTGAAAGTGATGAAGAAGTAGAGGTATCTGCTACTGAAATAGCTCAGTTAAGACAAAAGGTTGGCATTACATTGTCGGGTCGCGACCCTCGATTAAGAAGTCCGCACAGGAGGATGGAAGTGCAAGGTATTCCACCACGACAGCAACCTCCGGATGTGCTACACCTGAAAGGTAGTCCACCGGTTCCCATCCAAGGGAAAGAGATAGACTCAGGCAAGCGGCCGGCAGTGGATGACGGTGATGAATATGAAGAAGAACTACGTTCAGCTAAACTTACCAAAGAGGATTCGCGCCCAGGCATTGTTCAAGGAGGCTCAGCTGATATTAAAGTGGTTCCTGGTTCTTCGAAATCCTGGCATCACTAAGGATGTGCTCCTTGCCCATTGAATGCCGATAGGTGCGCAAATTTGGGCTTCGCTTAATGTTAATGGTCGGCGACAGGTGGTCAAACAGCAACTTTTAAGGGACTTCTTGATAAATCATGACATAGATTTCTGCTTTTTGCAGGAGGTGAATATTGTTAATATGGACTTCCTATATGGCTACGAGTACGAGACGAATCTTGGGCCGGAAGGTACCGGTACAGCTATTGTGTATCGTCAAGGTTTACAACTACATAATTTCGTGCTCCATCCCTCTGGTAGAGCCATCTCAGCAGTCTATGAGGGCATTACCTTGGTGAACATTTACGCCCCGGCGGGCAGTAACAAACGAAAGCAGCGAGAAAACTTTTTTAGGCAAGACATCTTGACCCATATTCCATCAAGTGCACCGTTGGTCCTGGTTGGCGATTTTAATTGTACTTTAGCTGCTAAAAATCAACGGGGTGCCGTCAATGGGTGTAGTACTCTGCAACAGCTAGTAGAACAAATGCACCTGACAGATACCTGGGAACATAACCACGGCTCAGCAGTACAATTTACATTCGTGAGAGGACCATCAGCTTCACGACTGGACCGCATGTATGTTACGGCTGAACTCTTACCCCGCCTTCAGCGCACAGAAATAATGCCGGTGGCATTTAGTGATCATAACGCTCTAATACATGCACTGGAGGGCAGGGCGGCGAGCTGCAATAGAGGCAGAGGTTACTGGAAACTTAACTGCTCCTTGCTTACGGATGAGGAAGTGATGACTGATTTCCAGGAATGCTGGTCACGATTGCGAGAATCCTTTGCGCGTGCACCAAACAAAGTCGACTGGTGGGTGTGTAAAGCCAAACCTACATTACGGAACTTCTTTCGGGTTGCTGCCGTGCATCGAGCGCTGGCTCGAAGAGAAACCATGGAATATTACTTCCAAATCCTCCATGAGCTGCACGTACGCCAACAGCAAGGAGACAATGTTCTGCAACTAGTGCGGGAGATCAAAGAACACATAAAAGCTCGTAAAACACAACAGCTTCAGGGATATTTGGCCAGAGTACACTCGGAGGAAGTGCTGCATGGGGAGCAGGCGAGTTGTTTTCATTTGGCAAAGGAACGTAATCATGGTCGCCGGAAGCTAATCACTCAAATTGAAATAGATGGACGGGAGGTTTCCACCACTGCCGAAATTATTCGTGAAGTGAACAACTTCTACGCACAACGATTCACCGACCCCGCAGATCTCGCACACCAAGTAGAGGCATATATGTCAAAATTCCTACCAGAGCTACCGGAAGAATTGTGGCAGGACACGCCGTCTCTGTCAAAATCAGAGTTACGTGAAATAATCCAAAAATCCAAATTGCGTGCCTCACCAGGACCTGATGGCTTGCCATATGAATTTTACAAGCACTGTTGGTGTCACATCCAGAACGAATTGTTACAAGTCTTTCAGGAAATGTGGAATACAGAGCATTTACCACTCACATTTGCAGATGGGATAGTGGTACAACTTCCGAAGGTGGCTAGACCCAAGTCCTTACAGGATTATCGACCGATCACGCTGTTATACTGTGATTACAAACTGTTCGCTAAAATAATTGTTGGTCGTATGCAAAAGATACTACCATATAGCATTAGCGAGTTCCAGGCCGCAGTAAAGAAGGGAGCGACCTTGCAAAACACGTTGGCTGCTTTGAGAGGATGTATATTGCATTGCGCACAGGAACATCAGTCTGCAGCGATTATTAATTTGGACCTCCAAATGGCCTTTGACAGGGTTGTTCATGACGGTTTGTGGAGACGTATGATGGAATTAAAAGTGCCTGATAAACTCTGCAACCTGATTCGAGCCATGTATGCTGGTGCCTCGTCAAAAGTTCTCTGCAATGGCTATTTAACATCTGCTATACCGATTAAACGCTCAGTCAGACAAGGATGCCCCTTGTCCATGATGCTATTCTCTCTGTATGTTGACCCACTACTCCGACAGCTGCAATCTACACTTGATGGACTTGAGATATATGGGCAGCGAATTGTTGTGAGGGCTTACGCAGATGATATTACGGTAATAGTTACCACCCCCCAAGACAGTCCTCGCTTAAGAGATTGTTTACAAGAGTACGAGGGATCGACAGGGATGACATTTAATATGCAGAAGTCCGAGATTTTAGCCATTGGACCAGATCCGCCGGACACATCCATCTTAGGAATACCTATGGTGCGGCGTACGAAGATCTTGGGGGTTTACTTTAGTGATAGCGAGACGGACATGAGGGAATATAACTGGACGACCCGGATTAATTTACTGCGTGGGATGATGTATAAGCAGAAACTCCGGATGTTGAATTTGGTGCAACGTATACGATATTGCAACAGTTTCGCGCTCAGCAGGATTTGGTTCCTTGCACACGTGCTACCACCAACAAAGCGGGATTCCCAGAGGATAGAACAAATATTGGGCTATTTCATCTGGACAGGAAAGCTCTACCGTGTTGCACGGGCTCAATTACGTCTCCCGAAGGGGCAAGGTGGTTGGGGATTAATAGAGGTGGCTCTCCAGTCGCAAGCGTTGATGATCAAAATGCTTCTGCTTGCCCTAAATAATCAGAGTGATCCCGTGGACACCATAATACAACGCACGCACATGGATTTTTGGCGCCAAGGACAACGCGGCAAGGTACCCGAGATTTTACGAGATACGTATTACGCGTTGGAGCGGTTACCCCCGGAGCACTCAATAGATGGTGAGATGTGCACAGTGAAGAACATTTATGTTTCTCTTCGTCAAGCAGTTAGAATCACCCCACAGGTACAGATAAAATATCCGCAGCTGCCCTGGAAGCGCATATGGAAATGTTTTGGCTGTCAGCAACTGAACACCACATGGTTAGCGGTGACGTATGAAATTGTCAATGAAATTCTTCCAACGGCAGACAAACTGTACCGCCACAGAATGGCTAACTGCCCGAGATGCCCTATTTTCTCGGATGCAGATTCACTTCCGCATCGAGTAATGGTCTGTTCCGGAAAAGCTGGTATATGGAACTGGGTGCTAGACAAATGTAATAGTTGGATACCTGCCGGATGGGATGCTTCACATGAAGATATATTACATCTGAATCTTCCTAAGGTGAACCCTTCATTACAACGTGCACTGCTCTGGCTCATAATGGGGACATTTACCTGGATAAACACACTGGACACGCCAAGTGATTGTTCAGTATCACGACTCAGACGATTTTTACGCGAAGAGAGATGGACAATGATCCAGTTTAAGAAAATAGCACCCTTCAAACCGTGGATACTGCAAGTATAACAGATATAGGCAATATAATATCAATTTCCGACATCATTCCGCTACATGTAAGACAGTGAGGTACAATAAAATAAAATAAAGATAGAAATCGGTCCCCTCCCTTCCTCCCTCTCCTTGTCCCTCCCTTCCTCCCGCTCTCTCTAAAAATTTAAAAAAAAAATTAAAGAAAAAAAAATTTAAAAAAAGTCGTTACACAATTCATTTGGGTTTCGTAGATATGTGTTATTGATGTTTCACTTCAAATTCATGAGCTGGCGGTGACTCTTGAAGTTGAAGGAAAGATATTGTATTAGATTTAAACAGTCAAATTTTAAGTTTCGTTAGAAATATTTTTTCTTTGAGTTCGGAAGGAAAAAATTAAAAAAAAATAAATAAATAAAGAAATAAAAAAAAAACCCTTGCCAACTGCCAGTGCACAAAATGTTGCCCTCACAAGTTACAACATTACTTTCATATCAGCTATTTATAGATTCCTCATGAAAACCTGTGAACAGATTGCACAGTATCGATTGCTGCACAATATTCTTTATTATTTCTTATGATTGCTATAGGCGGAGCCACTATTGTTTCATCCTCAATTATTTTTGAGTGATCATTAGCTACTGTCTGCAAACCCTTATTTTGGTACACTTAACAAAGTAATCATTCCCAACATTCACTGAAAGCGCGTTTGATTAAGACCAACGTTTTCCTGTACACTGCACAATGCATATATTCCCGCTATACTGCTATTTACAGTTATATTTTATTCTATTTAATATTAATATTTCCTACCATTTGTCTCCTTAACTTCACTGCGTCCGTCCTGTCCCTATATGTTAGCGAATTTCTCCTACTTCTATTCCTCTCCACTTGTCTAGTGATGGAGGTCTACGCCTGCCTCACTACCGTAAATAGTAGCGTGTCTGCCCTACGTTGAAGACAACATGAGTTCGAATCTTGGTCAGGGTGAGTTACCTGGATAAGGCTTTTTCTCTTATCCTGAAAGACGAATGTCTATGGACCCTGGGCTTATTGTGGTATTTGGAGACTGCCTCGGATCCATCTGTTGAATTCTACTCCATATTCTAGCATTCTGCATGACTGGTTCCATATCTTTCCTCTACTTGCTGCGACCTGCATAATTCCCTTTTCCATGTGATCTTGGTTCTCCCTACCGCTATCCTTCCTCTAGATCTTGCTTCCAGAAGCTCACGTACGTTTCGGTCTGCATTCATTCTCTGATATGTCCAAACAAATGCAGTGGCCTTAATACCCTCCCTCACTTTCTTCATTCACACACATGCACAAACACACACATATGTATACATACATATATACACTTTCCTGCAAAACCGTTTTTTAATGAACTTCCGTTGCTGAGCTCTGTGTCACTTGAACATGACACATGAATATGAGACGCCTAAGAGGGAAACAGAGTAGTAAGCCTAATAGCAGTAGAGAGAAAGAAAATTAACTTATAAATGAAACCCAAATGTTTCAGAACTATGGAAATGTGAAATGTGTAGTGTTTAACGCCCGCTTTTACTACATACGGCACCGCAGGCGGTGACACAGATGATACATGAGATGAAGATGGAGCAACGGTGGAATGAGATGGCGGGGGAAACCGGAGGTCCCGGAGAAAACCCGCCCCAGCGCCGTGTTGTCCACCACAAATCTCACTTTGCGGTCGCCTGGGATCGAACCCGGGCCGCCTTGGTGAGAGCCAAGCGGTCTAACCACTGAGCCACGGCGTGGCCAGAACTATGGAAGAATTATTATTATGAACACAAATTCAGACATGGCTAGTGACATTCCCATCTTCCACAGCTGCTTTTATATTTCTAATTCCATCAACTGTCATCTTCTCATCCCAAAAGTCAATATCACTGCCCGCCTAGACTGACTTCCATTTAGTCTCTACAATGTCCGCTACTAGTATTAGCTCTTATATTTGCTTGAGGTTTTCTTGGATCTCAAATGTTTTTGTTTATTCCTTGAACCCCGCCCATGTAATACTCTGGTAGCCAATTTTTTCATGTATTTGCCACCTACAAAAACCAGGTCGATCACCAGAAGAAAGTGGTCAGCAGATAACTCAGCTCCTTTTGTTACTCGTACCTTCACGTCACTAATGGAGCTTTTCATTTCTTTTGGGAACAGAAGGTAATCAGTTATACTTCCATATTGTGTGATTTTAAAGTAATTTGGTGAATACACTCTTATTTAACTTTATAGAATGAATTTAATACTTTAATTCAATTGTTTATGCAGAAATGTATAAATCGATTATCATTTAATATTGTTCCTTGTACATATATCCCCATGGTGTTTCCACTAGTCTTTCTATCATTCCCAAATCTTCCATCCAGGTTTCCTATTACGAATACTTTCGTCTTTTTTCTTGGCTGGAAATCAGAGTTATCACACTTCAGCCCACTGCGGGGGCTACGGTAGGGACAATGTATCTCGACAAACAAGTTTTAGGGTTAATAAATCTCAGAAAGGAAATTAGATGCCACGCTGGTCAGTAGGGGTGACAGGCTGCATCAAGTGTTCATTAATAAAGAGATCTTGACAAGAGATGTAGCACGCAAACAACATATACCATAAAAATATTAATTTTGTGCAACTTTTCCCCGTTATATTTTTTAATCCAAAGACTGCAAGTCTGTTTTCCACATGCTCCATTCATAGAAGTCAATAAAAGGCATTTAAAGGTAATGCCCAATTAACAGGATGGGAAAAAATGAACAAAGTAAGTGATAGTTATTCTAAACGGAACCAAACTTAATGTAATAATGTATGCTACTATATATTATTAAATGTTAACATAATATATAAGTAGAGCTCCATCAAATAACAACTGTGTTTGATCAACTTACTGAGCAGAACCCCTCTCTACGTTTGCTTGTGGTAATGCCATGTTCAAGGTACCTGGAGCAGGTATTCACAACAAATTGCTAGAAATCGTAATATTCTGGCAATATAGTACAGCCTGTCATAATAGTGTACTCGAGTGTCCACTCGATTAAGTGATAAGAAGGCGATATTCCTACTATAAAGTAAAGCCTATCTATCTATGCAGACTTGCGGTAGTATGCTGGTCAAGCTAGCTTATAGGGTAAATCATATCCTTACTACACTGCATAGTCAGTCTCAGTACTTGTACTGTGGTAATGTCGAGCTGAAGCTAAACGCTTACATACGTTATATGCATACTGTACTGTACTACCAGTCTCAGTGCTTCTAATTGTGGTAATATGGCGCTCATAGCTAGATTTTAATATACGTCATATCTCATATCTGTGCAGTAAAGGTAAGTTTACTATAATCTTCGCAAAAGTTATAGGCATATGGAGGCGGGCAGTACTGCAGACTCCAGCCAATCCTAAGGTTGAGCCACCTACCAGCGCTGCCTAATGTGGTTCACGCATCTCGCGCGCCTGAACTGAGAACATTACATTAATTAATTACGCTGGGATAAATGTTTGAAAAATGACAGATGCCAATCTTATAATAACAAAGAATTTTATTTTCTGATCATGACCGTACAAAACCCTGTCTCCACGATACTTATAACGCGAGCGATGCACGTTTTATCTTCAAATGGTTATGGTTACACCCAACATCCATCCATTCAACACAGATAAGCTTTAAAAGCAACACCATTTTTTCCTCATAACATTCATCTCAAGCATAAATAAATAATGCACTTACTGTTTAAACATAAGTTTCGCAGTTTGAAACAGGGTTAATTTTCAGTTCGTTGTCAGAGTGCAGGTGTCGTTTTGTTAAAGTAAATGGCATCGTTAAGTCGAATGTTGAACTCGAGCTGAAATGTTGTTCATATTACATTACATTATTATTATACACATGTCTTTCTTCTAGTGTTTGTTATCCGAGTGCATGAACATGTGCCTCGAAGCTGGGATAATTGATTTTTTGATGAACAAACGTGAAGTGATTCATTCTAAGAGCAGAAATATTTTATTTAATATGAACAAGCTTTTACGAAATCTCTCATCCAGGATATAGGGCAGCTATAGATTTTTCAAAATCCCAAAAATTAACTGTGTAACCTTGTGTTGTAGGTATTGTGCACACAGTGTCACGAATTTGTAGTGAAGCAGCTTCATGCTTAGAAAATGGGAGCGTGCCTGTGTTTCAATTTCCGGGAAAGATCCATGAAGTCGGAAAGCGAGTTACTGGATTGGAAATCGTGCTTGCTGTTCCACTGGTATGACGTGTGTCAGGGTAAGATGTTAATGTTTTAGGAATATTTAATGTGTTGTTTAATTACGGGAATAATAGCCAAAACCTTAGCTGGTGGGTAAAACTGCTCTTATGTACACGGAACCTCTTGCCGGTATACGTACTACGCTTGGCAACAGTGCTCCGCTTGAGCATTGGCCACCGTTCTTATGCGTTTAACTTTTGCGAGCGGTATAAGTATACTCGAGAAACTAGGTGCTATGATACATCATATACGAGGATGAATCAAATGAAAACCTTAAATTTGTGATAACAAATAGAAATTTCTCGCCGTTGTCCGGTAAGTTGGTAAGCGTGCTACAAACAGCGTGCAGAATGGCCTATAGGTGGCAGCAGAGTGCAGATGCAGACATACCGTCCCAGTATCTGTATAAAGATGGCCGCACCACTTACGACTTGCGCCAAGGAAGAACAGCGTTCTGTTATTCGGTTTTTGCGTAGTGAAGGTGTGAAGCCTATTGCAATTCAAGGAATGAAGGTTCAGTACGGTGATGCATGTTTGTCACAGCAGCAAGTCAAAGAATGGAGTAGGAGCTTCGCAACAGGTGTGACTTCAGTGGAAGATGCTCCATGTCCAGGTTAGGCATAACGAGCTGTGACTCCACAGAACATTACAGCAGTTGAAGCCATTGTGAAGGAAAACCGCCGAGTGACACTGAATGACATTGCAGCATGTTTACAGATTAGTCATGCGTTAGGACACCACCATGTGCATGATGTGCTCCAGATTCACAAAGTGTCTGCAAGATGGGTGACACGGCAGCTGACTCATAAAATGAGAGAACGACGTGTTGATGCTTGTGAAGAACTTCTTCGGCACTTTGAACGGGAAGGTGATGGCTTCCTTGCAAGAATCGTCACTGGTGAACCTCAGTTCACTTCCACTAGCGGGAAACGAAGAGAGCGAGCAAGGAATGGTGTCATTCCTCATCACCAAAACCAAAGAAGTTTCGAACAGAACCATTGGCAAGGAAGGTTATGCTGACTCTCTTTTGGGACGAAAACGGCGTCATTTTGGAGTATTACATACCTAGAGGGACCACTTTCACCAGTGCATCATACACAGATGTCCTCAAAAATCATTTGCGGCCTGCAATCTAATCAAGAGGACGTGGATTGCTGTCAGCAAGTGTCCTTTTACAACATGGCAGTGCAAAGCCCCACACTTTCCGTAAAGCAGTTGCAACAATCACAGACCTGCATTTTGAGTGTCTTCTTCATCCACCATACTCACCAGACCTTGCCCAAGTGATTTCCATATGTTTGGGCCACTCAAAGACGCAATGGGAGGAAAGAGGTTCCGTTCCAACGAAGAGATACGCCAAGCGGTGCATGAGTGGTTGTGCGCACTACCAAAAGAATTTTTTTCTAAATGTGTGTTTGCACTTTGTAAGCGCTGAAGGACTTTCATTGAGTGTGGGGGAGATTACTTTTAAAAGTGATACAGCTTTGTACTACTTCTGCACAATAAATAATATTTTAAAACATATTTAAAGTTTTCATTTGACTCACCATCGTATCTATCATACCTCAGGGTCAGTCTCCGTATCTGTACTTCTGGCTTAGCAGAGCCCACGTGCTATCTGTGGCGAGTCATCGTATCGCTGTATGAGCCTCCAGTAATGATGGAAAGCGGATAAGAACTGCAGTCGTAGGGCACTGGTTCTATCTGAACTCATATCTGTACTATACGCGGAATCGTCATCATAAGAACTAGGGTTTAAACTATTTTAATTGATAGTTTTTAAGAGTGTAATGCACTCTCATAGGATTACGAGGAGTTTGTAGCGCTTAAGATTAAAAAATTAGACATGTTTGTATCTTTATTTTAAATTTACATCCTAAGTTGTCATATTGGACGATGGGTGAAATGACGCTCTAAGGAGCCCAGGATCCATGGAGTTTGGAGTTACCAGACGTTCATCTTTCAGAATAGAGGAAAGCCCCAGATGAAACCTGCTGCAGATAACTCACCTAGACAGAGATTCAAACTCGGGAGCTCTTGAATTTGAGGCAGGCACGCTACCATCTACTCTACCGAGGTGGGCAAATTGGAAGTTGAATTGATACTGATTACGAATGTAAACGTCGTGCCACAGTAAACTGCTTTAAAACGTTCGTATGCCACAATATCTGTGTAGGGATGACATTTTCCTTAACGCATCTAATCTAGCATCGTTTGATAAGTTGTAGGTTCTGTTTGAAAGGCTCCTATGTACATGTATACGTATGAGACGAGGTTTAGAAATAACATTATTTAGCACTACTCTGTCAGCTTGCGGAATTAACCTTGATCATTAATAGAACCAGAATATACAAAAAGATGAACTGGCTCTTCTGTTGTCGAGCAACTATCTTTAATGATCTAGTACATAACTGATACCGCTTTTTGTACGAGTACATAGTTTTAAAAATCTAGGAGATTATATCGACACGGCAAGCTCATTATGACATAGACTGCTTGGGGATACCATTAAAATTCCTCACAACAAACAAAATAGCCCTTTCTACAAACATTGCGCCCTGAGCGAGGTTTATAATTATCTCGTAAAACTAGGTTGTAATTTCTGAAAGTTTATGAAATACCGTTCTCATAAAATTCTAATCGAAGTGGTTCTATTTGCTTAATGTTTGGCATCAGAATGCCACGCACGGATATTCAACTCGCGCTCCCGTTGAATATTAAAATGTCCAGTAGCATATTAAGTAACAAACGAATGAGATAGAAGGAAAAGAAAGCAATTAATTATCCTTCCATATTATATTGACTTGAAAGTAATTTGGTGAATACCTTTCAGTTTATATGAATGAATTTACTACTATAATCTGCTGCAGTTTTAGCTTCAATAAAATTATAATAACAGCACATTTTTTCCAACTTGAATGGTCTTCTTTCTACCATATGATATACGTATCATCATTTTTCTCTTGAGGTGATTATTTTAGGGATCTACGTACTAGTATATATAATAATACTAGCAATAACACTAGAAACCTTTTGTCTACATTTTTTGTTTATAAATTTTGCAGATGATTTAGGTTTTCAGGTATTCGGTTAAAATAATATGGATACGTAATAAATAATTAAATATAATATTTTTCCATACGTAACCAGTTTAAGGCTTCTGACAAGTAAAACATAGAACTGATCAAAATAATAATAATAATAATAATAATAATAATAATAATAATAATAATAATAATAATAATAATAATAATAATAATAATAATAATAATAATAATAATAATAATAATAATAATAATAATAATAATAATAATAATAATAATAATAATAATAATAATAATAATAATAATAATAATAATAATAATAATAATAATAATAATAATAATAATAATAATAATAATAATAATAATAATAATAATAATAATAATAATAATAATAATAATAATAATAATAATAATAATAATAATAATAATAATAATAATAATAATAATAATAATAATAATAATAATAATAATAATAATAATAATAATAATAATAATAATAATAATAATAATAATAATAATAATAATAATAATAATAATAATAATAATAATAATAATAATAATAATAATAATAATAATAATAATAATAATAATAATAATAATAATAATAATAATAATAATAATAATAATAATAATAATAATAATAATAATAATAATAATAATAATAATAATAATAATAATAATAATAATAATAATAATAATAATAATAATAATAATAATAATAATAATAATAATAATAATAATAATAAAGCTATTTATTTAATTACAGGGCCAACTCGTAAAAGTTACTAACATATGCTAGAGTAGTCCACGTTAGATAAAATATTAACACTCATTTCCCCTCTTGGAAAATATTAACATATTCTGTCATGTAAATGATCCTATAGCGCTAGTTGCACGTGCAATACTGTATATGCAGTAAAATGAGCCCAGAAACTATAAATTAGACTTTTTTTAACCTGGAGTGGAAAAACCCAGTTACAGGCGATAGCCCAAATGCAATCGCCAACAGTGTGAAGGGACCAGGCATACTCACTAAGGAACCCCTCAGTGCGTCTTATATTTGTATACGTGCCTTTATCATGCTCCGTAGTCGAGGCATAGCACCCCGGCTAGTACGTGGAAGCTACTAAGCTGGCATGTGTTGCATGCGAGCACGTCAACGTTTCTTCTTGGTCGTGGCCATGAAAACTGGGCACCACCAAGTGTTAATCATGCGTAATAAGTGTGTTGTGATACTGGAGCTCAGGCCAAGATGACCTGTTAGTTATGTGTTAAAAATATTTTGGCTTACTATTCATGCTTAAAGTGAGTTCTACTTAAATTATTTGTCCTAGTTTCCTTGACTGCTGTCAAGGGCTTGAAGGGCTCTGTTGCAGGCAGTGTTCTGATAAAGTCAATACAAGAAAAATATTACTGATGGGAGTGATAGGTGTTCCAGCCTATCTGTGTCAGCCATTCCTGAGGAGGTTGTCTAGTAAGTTTTGTACGTCGTCGTCGTCGTCGTCGTCGTCGTCGTCGTCGTCGTCATGTTGTGTGAATGTTCTCTCGAATGGAGATAGAGGTCCTGCGTGTATGTTTATTTCTGTGGTGTAGTTTCCTAAGCGCGTTATCAGAGGGCTGCGGTGTTTCCCTAGGTTATTCTAACTGTCGTAAGCTAGTTTCTTAATGAATTTTTCTGTGTGCTTATTTAATTCGCTGTGTAGTAAGTCAGCAGGTGTTTTGTGAGGTACTTTCGCTATCATACGTAAAATTTTGTTTTGAAGTATTTGTAGTTTTAGTATACATGTTTTGGCGGCATAACCCCACACCGAAGTCGCGTAGGTTAAGATGGGTCTAATAAGTGTGTTATATAGGGTGAGTCCTATGTTCATGTTTATTTGCGAGTTCATGTTTATGAAGGGGTAGAGCTTGCCTATAGAGCTTAGCTTTTTTTAGAGAAAAAATCCCTTTACGGAGTCCCACTGTGATGGAGGGCACAATGGGTTCTGTGGGACACGCCTGTCTTTGGCAATACCCACTAAAAACCTCCACCGGATATAAGAAGAAAATTGATAGGATGAATGGCGTGTCTTCATGCGGTCCCACATAGCACCCGCGTTAGTACTTGAAAGCTGCTAAGTGGTACCCAATGGGTACGAGCGCTTGGGAAGGTATTTCTAGGCTACATACATGAAACCTGACTGCAGCCTAGGGATTAGAGGTGGTATTGGATAAGGACAGGTACGGGATAAATGGTGAAGATGTTGAACCTACCGCACGCGGCGAGACATGAGTTTCTCCACGTACATACGGCTGTATAACTTCTGTTCTGCTGTGAGATATTGCAGGTTCTCTAGTGACGATGCTAGTGGTTCGTTATTGAGGCCGACGACGTTTCTGAGGAGACACCGGAGGCTCGAGGAGTTAGTCCAGCTTCCGGTGAACGGCGTGTTTTTCCGTTGTGTAGTGTGCTGTTTGTATTGATGATGCTTCGAGTTCTCTTAGAAGTCCCAGGGAGCCGATGTCTTCTGAATCTTTGTTTGAGCTTTTTGGCGAATATTACGGCTTGCATTTTACTTGGATTTACTTTAATGCGCCATTTTGTGAACCATTCATCTAGGTTATTCAGGGCACTTTGTAGCCTCCGGTGGATGAAATCCAGTTTGGCTGATTGTGTCACAATTCCTGGTCATCTGCATAAATGAACAGATCTGTGTAATTTGTTTTTGGGATGTCGTTCATAGTAATGTCCCTGAGGGACTCCCGCCTTGATTAGGCAGGGGTCGATAAGTAGTTGTTAATTATGGTCTGGAATTTGCGGTCGTGCAAGTAGTTCGCATTGAGTTTTATTAATATGTCGTGTATGTTCAATGTTTTAAGCTTTTTGAGTAAACCTGCGTGCCAAACTCTGTCAAATGCCCGTTCTATGTCGAGCAAGAGTGCCCCTGTTGAATTGCGAATGTTAAATCCATGAGTTATATACTCTGTGGCTCTGAGTAGTTGCAGTGTTGTGGAGTACTTGGCTCTAAATCCAAACTGCTCTGGAATTGTAATAGTTTGTTTGATTAATTGGCTTTGAGTCATTTGAGTATAACCTTTTCTAGAAGTTCACGGAGAACGCTTAGAAGACTTGTTGGTCTGTAGTTTTGTGGGCTTGAGGGGTATTTGCCCTTCTTGGGGAAGTGTGCCGCGGTAGCAAGCTTCCATCTTTCGGGATAATACCCCCTTTCCAAGGTGTAATTGAATATATCTCCTAGGAGCTTGATCGCGTCTTCCGGTAGGTTGGCAAACGCTACGGTTGAGACTCCGTCGGGTTCCGGCGCTTTTCGCTTGGGGAGGTGCTTAATTATCAATTTAATTTCGCTGGGACATGTTCATCTGACTTTATTGTGTGTTCTCTCTCTCTGTAGTTCTTTGTTTCTGCTTCCGTGTCTTCCGCTAATTGCGGGCAGGACGGACTGGTATTCGGAGTCAGGGTTGCTTGCATTGCGTCCACTAATGCATCTGCTTTTTGTTGGACAGTTATAGCTATGGTTTGGTTGTAGTGCAGGGGAGGAATGTGTCAGGCAGCGGGCTATCTTCCACACTGAGTCTCTCTCGTAGTTGAGATTCTCAAGCGTGTGTTGCCATTGGTGTGAAATATGAACTGAGATTCTTTGCTGCACTAATGTGTTTAAGTATCTGTAATATTCTTGGTCGACTACGTGTCTTGACGTTTGCTATTTTGGCCTGTCTCTGTTTCGTTCTGATATTAAGGAGGTTACATCTCTAGGAAGTTGATTAAACTACGTTTTGGGCTGGCTTGTTGGTAGTGATATTGTTGCTGTTCTTATAGCCTGCTCCAGTTGGAGCACTGCCCTGTTTGCGTTTTCATTTGAATTTAGAGGGATTGTGGGGAATATTTTGCTTATAGTATTAGAAAATTTCTCCCAGTCCGCTTTGTTGTAGTTTGGGCGTTTTAATGGGATCACCTTCTAGAGTGATTAAAAGTGGAATTGGTCTAACGACAGTTCGTTCCTGACTTGAAGGTGAAGCCTTCAGGTAGGGTTGCGTGCCAATGCTTTGTCAAGTATGTCAGCTGTCTCTGTTCTGTTGAATGGTTTGCGGGGAGAGGGGGTTCTTCCGGCGCATGGATTATTAGATCGGTTCGATTTTCTAGCCTTAGTAATGCGTTTCTAGCTGGGTTTGTCTCATTGCAACCCCAGATTTGGTGTTTTGCGTTGAGATCCTCCACTATTAGAACATTGTTATTTTGTTGCATTAAGTTTAGTATGTCTGCTGAATGTAGAATCCCAGGGGGGGGGGCGTATGTAGCAGTTAAAAGTGTTCGATAGTTGTCTAGTGTTATTAATATGTTGGTGCTTTCGAGACTTTGTAGTTGTGGTACTTGGGCGATGTCATGCATTTTGTTATGTTTTATTATTATTATGGCCGTGCCGCCGCCATATTGCTTCCTGTCAGGGCGGTAAGTGGTGTGTCCTCGTATATTGAATCTGTTCTTATGTGTGAGGCGTGTTTCTATAATTCATGCTATGCCTATGGTGCTATGTGTGAGAAAGTTGTGTAGTTCGGTCTTTTTTCGTCTTAGTCCTCTAGCATTACATGTTAGTAATTTTAGGTATTCGGGTTGTACAGAGGAAGCTTGGTATGACGATCAGTTCGATGGAGTCCCTGTACGTTGCTATTAAGGAGCGGGCCTCTGAATAATCCGCAACCAACAGGGATTTCAAGAAGTGGAGGCACGTCTTCTTGAAGTCATCTTCGCTGATCCCGGTGTTGAGTACCTGGTGGTATATTTTCCTTTGATAAGGAGTCCTCACGTCTCGTTTTGGGGCTCGTCTGGGCTGTTACGCCCTGGGCTTCTGGGGTGGGTCTATGGATCGCGACCTGTCTCCCCCTATGGTCGCCTCCTGCTGCGCACCGGTCACAGCCGCGAGCGGCGCCCGCGCTGCGTCAGCTCCCCGCGCTCCCCGGGTTCCCGACACGACAGCCGGACGCCCGTTCACCGCCTGGAGGTAGCGCGCTGAAGCAACTTGCCTTTGGTACTCGGGGTAAGCACGGTACCTGGCCCCGTGGCCTACACCAAGACAGAGAGCACACTTCCTCTGGGAGGGGGGGCGGCTCGTCACAGCCGCGCGAATCTAGTCACCGGTGCACTTCGAGCATACCCTAGTCCCCACGGTGCATCGCCCCTCGGTGTACCTTAGCTGCTGGCATCGACTACACTGCATGGGGATAATAGGACGTCTGTACGACTCCACCTTCACCTGGAAATGGAGCACAGTGTTGATTAGTTTGAGACGGTCCAGGTCATCTGCCGTTCCAACGTCCACCATGTAGAATGGCAGAGGCGTTCGGGCCTGGTCAAACCGTCTGAGCTGCACAATACGCAGCACTGAAAAGTGCGCGGCTTGCAGCTCGGCCTTAATTGCCTCCACCACCCTGGCATAGTATACGTGCTTCAGCACTGTTCTATAGGTTTGGCGGTCCTCCCTCTAGCTGGTTATCTGGTGGGTGATGTGGCGCTCCCTGAGGAAGGCGTTGGTCTTCTTTTAGTCCTGGGGTGATCTCGTCCTAACCATGAAGTCACGGGAGACCGGACCCCGGGTCCCCAGGTTGCCGCCGTTGGGTTACTCTCTGTCGAAGTCCGATAATGTCTGAAACAGTGTAACATGCTGTTTAGAGATAAATATCAGGGCATCGAGACGGGAGGTCAGGGCTTGGGAGTAGGAGATGGGTGCAGAGGAAGAGGATGCGTTGGTGCTTTGAGGTGGAAGCACGGCAGGACAAGGAGGTGGGACGGGGTCAGTGGGCGAGGAAGGCCCGGGGATAAGCGACAGAGGATGCGAGTGAGAGCTGCTATGGGGTAGGCGGCCGGTGGTTCAGGTAGTGGAGGAGGATCTGGATGGGGAAAGTGGTGTGTCACGGGTAGCTTGAGAAACAGGGTTGCCGGAAATGAATGGGCTCGGAGTGCGAACGGGTTGGGTAGGCCAGTTAGGAACGGATAGAGGTGGAGGGCAAGAGTTAGGTGAGGAGGGCAGAGTAGCAGCAGCGGGGAAGGGAGGTGCAATGGGAGTACCAAAATGCAGCTGGGTCTTGACCACCGCTTGTCTTGTGACCCACAGCCCACTAGGTGACTGCTTCTGGAGCCTCTTTTTGGTCATTTTGGAGTGGTTCAGTTGAAATTGAAACTATGCGAGTCACAAATAAATAAATATCAACAGTTGAATAAAAATATTTCAGAAGTGAGAAGAGTAAGAGAAAGCTCAACTACTACATAACAGGAGGCTTAAGTCCAGATAGAAAAGAGGAAGATAGTATATATATATATATATATATATATATATATATATATATATATATATATATTCAAATTGAAGCCCAGCTTAATCCGCTGCCTATTTTGGGTGGTTCTTGGTAGGATTCCAGGTGTTATTCGTTAGGAAGTTTAGGGTAATTTGTCACGCCATACCTCTTTTCCTTAAGTTTAGGTGTTTGATTGTCACTACAATAATTACTCGCATGCATGTCGGTGATGTTCTATTATACCTTAAGGCTATCTAACTAAACCTAAATGTATACATAGTTTGCATTATCGGTATTGCCTAGTCAGTTGTTATTATCTGCCTTTCAGCTTCGTTAAAGTGTGTGAAAGCCTTCTCGTAGTCCATGAATCTGCTTGGTCAATATTTCAGAGTGCACATTCGGTGGACGGCCTACCTATTCAATTGTAGGTGCGAGCTTGTGCCACTCACGGGGGACCCGCTTTCCCCGGGGCCACCTTGGACAATGATTGGCACAAGGACTTGAGGGCTGTGGGAGGTGTGTGTGTGGTGTGTGTGTGTGTGTGTGTGTGCGTGTGTGTGTGTGTGTTGGTGTACGTGTATGGATGTGTGTGTTTAACTCTGATCAGCGATGTAAAACATCTGGATAGTTAACTAGGCTATCCAGATATTGTTATATGTCCACCTCTGGGTCCCCGAGATTAATTGTTCTTTCAAAAAGAGACAGTGGCCTTAATTGTCTATCCTGTATTGTGTCGTATTCCCCCAGTGCCCGTATTAGTTGATCGTGGTTTTTGTTCTTCTTCTCGAGTAGATTGAAGCTGAGCCTTTTAATGAAATGCTCGATGGAGTGCATTTTTAGCTCCTCGTGGAGATGGTATGTCGGTGGGAGTGGTGGTAGCCTGGTGATAATACGAAGTACTATCATTGCATTGTTTGCAATCTCTTAATGTGTGTTTTGGCTGCATGTCCCCATACGGGTGCAGCGCATGTTAGGCTGTGTCTAATAAGTGTTTTATACAGTGTTTTCCCCATCTCTAGCTTTAGTGAGCTGTGTGTATTAATAATTGGGTACAGTTTATTTAATTGGGCATTTGCTTTGGCTCTTGCTGTATTAATGTATTGTTTCCGGGTAAGGCCCTGATCCATTGTAACACCTAAGTAGGTAATTGTGTCCTATTCGATTTCAACGTTCCGGAATGTTAGTGGCATTAACCCATGTTTGTTGTGGCGGTGCTTGGTTCGTTTAGTAAATATTATTGCTTCTATTTTTGCACGTTTACTTTTATGCGCCATTTTGTGAGCCATGGCTCTAAGTTAGTCAATGCATTACGTAGCCTTTTGGCTATTATTCTAGGTGTGGTCGATTGTGTGGCTAGTGCTGTATCATCGCCGTATAAGTACCTATGTCCTCTCACTGCTTCCGGTATGTCGTTGCTGTAGAAATTAAATAAGACTGGTCCCAGTAGATTACCTTTGGGTACTGCTGCCCTAATGGGTCTTAGTGAGGAAGTTTCGTTTTCTATGCTTGTCCTATCAGAGAGATAATCCTTGATGATAGTTACTAAGGGGTCCGCGAACCCTAATGTTATAAGTTTTCGGAGTAAGCCAGCGTGCCAAACTCGGTCGAAGGCCCTTTCAACGTCTATTCAGATGACACCTGTCAATCGATTAGTGTTGAGGTCTTTAGTAATTGATTCAGTTACTCGGAGCAATTGCAATGTGGTCTAGTGTTGGCTTCTGAAACCAAATTGCTCGTTAATCAGTATGTCGTTCTTTATTATGTGAGTATTAATGCGTCTTAGCAGTATCTTTTCCTGAACCTTGCTCATTGTATTTAGGGATGAAGGGGAGAGGGTTTTGGTATGGTGTCCAACTTTACTCATGTCGAAGATTTCCGTCGAATTGTGTTTATGGGTGCGTGTGTGTGTGTGTGTGTGTGTGTGTGTGTGTGTGTGTGTGTGTGTGTGTGTGTGTGTGTGTGTGTGTGTGTGTGTGTGTGAATGAGAAGTTTGTTAAGTAAATACAGTTCTAAGGAGGCAAACTTATAGACTAATAGAAAATATGAAAGAAGTCAGTAGGAGAAGAGAAAGAACAGATAGGGGTCGCTAAAATGCCCGAAAGATAGAGGACCAGCCCGAGGGCGCCTAAGGTACCAGTCCTAGGACTGTGGGCTGCGGCCATGTCTTTCTTCCCTGCTAAACTGTTAGGTGGTTACCACTTGTGTGGGCCGCTGCTTCCGATGCTGGCTCGGATCCCTTCTTCTCGCCTGCCTTAGGCTAGTTGGCCTATCTGTTCTATAGATGTTTTCTCCTCGAAGGTCCATAACTCGCCCTAACCAATATTCTAGCTTGGGATTACTTAAACGTGAGGCAGAGATTGCCTGTTACACCATTACTGAATTATAAAAGTATGTTTTAAAAGAAGTTATTGTACAGAATATCGAAAAACGCCTAGGTGTAAAGAACTCTACAATGTTGAGAGCAAAATTCAGCTAGACAATTACCAGCAAGGTTTGATGAAAATAAAGCCAATTGATTTACCGCGAACTAAGCCAGTTGCACCTCCTCAGGAATCCAGAGGTAAGCAATATACAGTTTGAAACGGTAGAGTCAGACTGAAAAATTCAGTGCCATAGCCGAGATTTGAACCCCGGATCTTATGGTTGCCATCCAGCCGCTCTAACCCTTGAGCTACTATGGCCAACCTGCCGACATGACATTAAATTCTCCAACTGACTCGTATTTTTTCCGGTAAACCACTAGGAGTTCTCATAAACACAGGAGACAACTACTTTAATGGCGACTTACTATGCTATAAGTACTTTAAGCCCCGGGCTTTATAGTAGGTACAATTAATGGAAATTAATTGTTCTTTCACACTAGCCGTGTGTAGGACACAGTATGAAACGGTAGAGTCTGACTGAACAATTCAATGCCAAAGCCGGGATTTGAACCACGGATCTTCTGGTTGCCGTCCAGCCGCTCTAACCATTTGAGCTTCTATGGCCAACCTGCCGACATGACATTAAATTCTCCAACTGACTCGTATTTTTCCTGGTAAACCACTAGGAGTTCTCATAAACACATGACACACCTTAATGGCGACTTACTATGCTGTAAGTACTTTAAATATATGGGTTTCTATCATTTAACATCCAACGGGAAGATATCCCAGTTTCCAAGAACGCCATTTTAGTCTAGTACTGTGTAACAAATTAAAGGCTCAGGAGGATTTGTTACCTCTTATTTACAATTTTAGTGGCCACATCCTAAATGTTTATACTGAACGTGTAGGAAGTTGTCAGAAAATAAAGGATCATGTTGAAGCTTTCTAACTAAAGTTTCTTACTGTACTGGTGAATCAATTGCAGATTTGTCAACAGATTAAACTATTGCAGCTACACCTAAGCCATACAAAGAAAAGAACCTAGAGTTAAAAGTAAAGAACAGTGCGTTTTATACTTTTAACAAATAAAACTACAACCCTCGTTTTAGCAGGCCACAGAAATATGTTTGCGGTACGTGTGAGACATTTTTTACCAAAATTAAATGTAGCACACAAAATAAAACTGAAAAAGTGGCCACAACAGAAAATGTGGTGCACTTGAGACGCGCCAAAAGATTTTATGCTATGAAATAGTTGAAATGATACACAATAAGCCAAAAGTCCACAGTGCTTACAGTTACACGACATTCATCTTTCAGGGTAAGGGAAACCTATGGGTATGAATATTATCTAGATATCTCGCCCTAACCGAGATTCCAATTCGGGACTTCTTGAAAGTGAGGCAGACATGTTTAAGATTTACGCTATACAGGGGGCTGGCACATGGTTGCTCACTATTGTTGAATGTTAGGAGAACTACTTGTACATGTTTGAGTTCTGATTTAAATGTTGTTTCTCTATTTTCTCTTTTTATTTTTATACCTCAGCATCTCTCTTATACAACGCAGCGCTTATACACATACCATTTACTGTTACTACCGATAAGGTCTTTAATTAGACTTTAGTTAGACTGCTCTTAGCAACGACTAATTCATCATTTTCTGTATTTAAGGATTTTCATATTTTGGTAACCTACAACACAACCATCCCAAACGCTCGGCTCTCACCAAGGCAGCCCGGGTTCGATCCCAAGCAACCACAAAGTGAGATTTGAGGTAGATAACACGGCGCTGGGGTTAGTTTTCTCTGGGATCTCCGTTTTCCCCCACCATCTCATTCCACCGGTGCACAATCTTCATTTTATGTATCATCAGTACCGCATATAGCAAAAGCGGATGTTAAACATTAATTACATATTTCATTTTCATTTCATTTACCATCCCAAAATTGTATAGTAGCATTGTTACACAAACTTCGGTTAGTAACCAGGTTGATGACAATTTAAAAAAATGGACTTGTATAGCAGAATGAATGCAGTCAGTACTTTGGCATAATAATATGACTGCAGGACAATAGTTGTGAAATCCAAGAATAATTTACCGAAAGTTCCATAAAGGTATTTCTTCAGAATTTTGACAGAAAATGAACTATTCCACAGTGATTTAAAACTCTCCTAAGATATATACGGGAAACGAAATGCAAAATATTTTAAATCAATGACAAGTTTAGGTGCCACTTTGTTAGAAATAGCTACTGACATTACCTTCCAGTATCCAACAGGTTTTTTTTAAGACGTTACAGACAAACTGAGCTAATGGCAAGAGAAGGTATACTTGAAGATGTTAATATGGAACAGGGGGTGACAGTTGGAAGATTTCGCCTGCATGGCCTAGGAACCTACATACACTGGGAGTTGACCCTGATGGATGTTTTGTTCTCCTGCCATTCCAGTTGAGCAGGAAACTGGTCCAGAAGCCGGTCGCCAAGTTTCACCACATAAACAAGTGGCCTTCTCGCTCTGGAGAAAATAGAATAACTTGGAACGATTTTAACACTTTCAGAAAAATCGCAAAACGTTTTCTCTTCACTACGAGAGTTTTCTCAAAGCCTAACGTTTCTCCGAGACTGCTGCTTTACAGAAAATTGAAAGAAATCACATTATGGTTGTGTGCAGTGTAAACATATACCATTAGAGCGGTCTATGGAAAATTTAAGAATAAAATGGCTGTAGTGGTTCTGTGTCAAAATCTAAAAACTATAAAAAAAATTGGAAGTTACATTGCACCACTACAAAACCTGAGCTTTGGACTATCCTTTCCTTATCACACCGACTTTAAGAGTTCATTACTCTGACCTAGGGCTTAAAAACTGCTTGAGACGGTTATAAAGGTTATAAAACTTACAGATCACAAAATAGTAATAGATGCCACTGTGTGACCAAGATGCAGTTCTAGTACTAATATTCTTAAGGAAATGAAAAAGGCTCTGCACTCCGAACCCAGCTGATAGTATATCCTTATGCATCATCCAGATATATCAAATGAATAATTGTTATGCAAATGTTTGAAAATACCGAGTAAGGGATGTATGTACATTCGGAAATAACTGTTATAAAATAATATCGTTCATCGCCTATAAAAGTCCCCAAGTTTATTTCAGTGCATATACAAACCCGTCCCATTAGAAACCGCGCAAATTTTAGAGATAACTGAGCAGTGATTACTGAGATAGCGTATGAAGATATTTTCATTTAGTTGCATGGACATAGTGTATATTAAAGAGAAGGGGTGGAGAAAATATCTAGCCACTAATGTTTTCTGGGCTTAACTGCTGCTGCATCATTGGGTCTTTGCTCCATCAGATACTTTTAATACCCTAGCTCGCTTCATAAACGTCCTAACACAAAAGAGGCCAACTGCCTGCAAATTTAGTTACGCTCATCTGTAAAGCATACACATGGAAGCGATATTTCAATTATATAACTTATTCTTCACTTAAGATGCATGTTCATGTCTCAAGATATCCTGCGCTCATGCCCACGAGGCCGCCAAACTAACTTCTTAGTATTTACCAATAAGTCAATCTAATAAAACAGAGGAGGTTATTGTTAGATGAATATTTCCAAAACGTATTAATAAATTAGCACAACAGGTTACAACTTAAGATACAACTTTCTGCATAAGACATTTTATATAAAATGAAAAAGATGATATGGAAAAATAAGAGAAAGAAAAGGTAAAATTATATTTTTTGTAGTGTTTAATGCTCGCTTTTACTACATGCGATACACATGGCGGTGACACTGATGATGCGTGAAATGAAGATAGAGCACGGGTGGAATGAGATGGTGGGGGAAACCAGAACACCCGGCGGAAACCCACACCTACGCCGCTTTGTCCATCACAAATCTCACATACAGTCGCCTGGAATCGAACCTGGGTCGCTTTGGTGAGAGTCGAGTGGTCTAACCACCCAGTCACTGCGCGGTCTGTAAAACTGATTAGTGAACACCTTCAGGCATAATTGTTCACATTCTGCTATCTCATTATTAAAAAAGAAATACATATCTGATTTCATGATAAAAGTATCTGAGGTTCCTCTAACGTGTGATTCATTACGAATATCCCCCACACATCTCACGATTTCTCCTATCAAAATGTACTTCACTGTGAACCATTAAATTGTCATCAGACATCTCATGGTATCTGACTGCAAATTCTATTTTATTGTGAACTTTTGTAACTTCCTCGCACATACCATTGCTTTTACCAAATTCTTGCTTATTGTGAGCGCTACAAGTTTCTTGCCACATCCCATGACCTGCTAGCAAATTCTTGTTCATTATGAACTTAAAGACCTTCCCCAATTATCCCAAATACTGCTATCTTATTATGGGCTTTATGAGCTTCCTCATGTATTCCTGATTTCTCCTACCAAATTATTTTTCATTATGAGCCTTAAAGTCCTCGTCACATACTTCTTCGACCAAACCATCTTTCATTGTGAACGTTACTGTTTCTCACGTATCCCTATATTTGTCCAACAAAATTCTTTTTCCAGTGTGAACTTTACGAGTTTCTCACATATCCCGTGATTTTTCCCACCAAATTCTTATTAATTATGAAAGTTAAAGTATTTCTCACATATCTCATGATTTCTCCTATCGAATTTTTATTGATTGCGAACTTTAAGACTTTTCTCACATAACCCATGACTTCTTTTTATCACATTCTTTGA
This sequence comes from Mantis religiosa, assembly GCA_030765055.1. Taxonomy (NCBI): domain Eukaryota; kingdom Metazoa; phylum Arthropoda; class Insecta; order Mantodea; family Mantidae; genus Mantis; species Mantis religiosa. The sequence continues at coordinate 159,411,600 of CM060950.1, forward strand.
CACCAAATTTAACAGAACATTCATATATGTCATGATTTAACCTATTCGTGAATGTTTGTTCATATAAAAGTATAATTTGATTTAGAAAATTTTATGCTTGGTGTACATGTAAACTTAAGCCACGCAGTAAACAAAAGAATACGTTGCAAAGGAAGAAAGCCTGAATGCACAGCAAACGATGGGAACTTTTATCTCCATATTTATATACTTCAGTTTCATGGATGTCTTTGAAAAATCACACACATTTATTTTTTTAAATTACCTTCTTCATTGTTAAGTCGCATTGGACGATGAATGAAATTGGTGAAATGTGCACAAATAGTCCAGGGTCAGTAGAAACTGCAGTTACCTGACATTGCCCTTTCAGAATAAGGGGAAGCCCTGGAAAGAACCTTATCCATATAATTCATCCCGAGGGAGATCCAAACTCGGGACCTCTGGAACGTGAGGCAGACGCGCCCATATATGCTAGAGTAGCGGACACAAAAACACATACATATTGCGCATATATTCTTAACTTTATGTTCTTTTTATGAACAGTTAATATTTGCGTTTCAGTTAACTGAAGGTTTTTAAGAATATTTGCCTCCATTGCGAAAAATTATTTATGTAGGAAATTCGTTGCCCGAAATAAGGAATTCAGACACATTTCATTTTGGGTGACATGTAAGGAAATGTTATTCAGGATTCCGAAGAATTGGCTGTCGTCGGTTTAGGGAAACGCTTTTGGAAAAGTGATCTGCCTGGAGCAACTTCTGTTGTATTCATTGCTAATTAAGTGATGCACCATAGTTTAATGTATTGCTGAATATCTGCGTTGTTGCTTTAGCAGCACATAAAGCTATGCAGCATACAGGGACAAATGTTATCCTTTCTGACAGCGATATAGATACTCCTTTTGTGTGTATATGTGTGCGTGTGTATGTGTGAATTAAAGCACTGCCTCTACTCAACTGAAAGAATCCGTCTCCATAGCAATGCACAGGGGATTATGTACCTTAGCAGATAAAACAGGAGCATAGAGCAACGGACAATTTAAATTGTTAATGAAATGCATAGCTCTGCCAGCTCAAAGCGTCAGCTTATCTCTAGCATATTTCTGGCATAATTGATTATTTGGTGGGCAAATTGTGTCACCGCAAATGTCTCTTAAAAACAATAGTCTAGCAGCAATGAGATGAATGATAATGGTTAATTTATATAACGATGCTATTTCATTACATTTTAATATATATTATATATATAATCATAGTATTATTATAACAATATTTAGGTGTTTGAGTTTGATTTATGAGTCACTATGTTTACACTCAAACTTCACTTATTTGTTGTTGTATAATTGAAAGGTTTTCAAGATCATTCGATCTCATCCTCAGCTGTTTGGTGACTAAATGAACCTTACTCTTCTTCCACTACTACGGAGCTCCGATCACTCTGCCATCTGGTGTTAGGGGCACTAAGTTTTAATACTTCATTTAATGCCGGGATTTCAAAATTTATAACTTTATCACGATTTTTGTTTATGAATATTTTTTCCCAAATATCCAATTCTATGGGTGTACTTAAAGATTTTAACAGTTTAATGTTGTGGACAATGTTGTGGTTTTCTGTCCAAAAATGGTGTGAAACTGCAGATTTTTCTGTTTGTTTCAACTTAATGTTCCTCTCGTGTTCTTTTTGCCTGGTTAACAAGTTTCTCTTAGTTTTTCCTATGTAGCTTTTTTCACAGCTTTCACAATTAACCTGATAAATTCCTGATTTCAAGTTGTTGGGGATAGTATTTTTCAGTGGTTTATTTAGCAGGTTCCTCAGACTGAATTTGTTTTGGGGTGCTAGTTTTATGTTTAGTCTTTTGAAGATTCGTTCAAATTTTCTAAAAGCCCATGGATGGTAGGTGAATTTAGGTGTTTGTAAACCAAACCAGTTACTGAAATTAATAAATAGCTCAAAATAATAGCATAGTGCTTGAATTTTATTCCATCAACTTCACTCTGTTCCACAAAATGCTCGATTGTGGCAATGCTTTTAGAAGTTGTTTCAAGTAAAAAACATTTGAGGTGCATAAACTTTGTAGCTATTTGTATTTCAACCTTATAAGTACCGCATCTACCCGGTGCTCTAAATGGTATTTTTGCTAATCATTTTACAATGTTCTTAGCTGAATCAACAATGATCTGACCCCTTCTTCGTTTCCTAGCAAATATAATAGTTTTCATTGGTTAGTGCTTGTTTTGGATTGTTCTTCAAGCCAATCAGAGAGGGAGGTGATAAGAGATGATAAATCTTACAAACGAAGGTGCTCTAATGCAAATTATGGGGATATGCTCCTTTGTACACCTAAATGTACCCGTATACTCATAAAGAGAGATACAGTTTTTCTCGGACCTACAGTCAAAATACCCTATGCGCTGGCTTCGCTTCTGCTCTTTACTATTTTCTTATAATTGTACCAAAGCAGATCCTGTTACCCTTCCATTATTACTGCTCAGATAAATTTACTGTCACTTTAGTCCATTGTGTTTAAACGGAAACCTGGGACAAGATGGTTGCATAAACAGAGCAATATCGATCTAATCGAATACGACGATGACATTAATGAATGCCTTGAGAATTATCAGGAAGTAGTGGACGTAAACACATCTCTCTTCGAGTCGTAGATAAAGGCAGCCTTAAAATAGGACAAACATTGAGTGGCTTCTTATTTTTGAAAAAAAAAAAAAACCTTAATTACAATGTCTCTTGTCAAAGTTTTCATACGCACTTTTGCCCTCTTAAGTAAGCAATAGATAAACAAACTCATTCGTAAACACGATGATAGGAGTAGCAAACATCCAAGACAAACTAACCCTTCTCTTCCATTGCTTCTTCATGGATCATTGACTGGCTGAAGGCAACATGCTGACTCTAGGTTCTCTGAGATGGAGACCGGATATTCCTATCTTACTTCTCTAAGCCAGTAGCTATAACCGTTTTAAATTCAGAGATATAAGATAACGGAGTGCTTGATATACAGAGGATGTCTGCTTGTGAAGAAAAGCATTCCATGTTTACTCCATTTGTCATGCCCACTGCCGTACAGGATGATGTATGTCTTTAGGCAGTCAATCACTCATGGAATGCCATTATTCTCTTGCTATTATTCATAACGGGGTTATAACATGAAAACAAAAACAGTTGATGCATTCAACCCTAATTGAGTCTATAGATCCAAGGGAATATCTACTAACAGTCGGAAGTTATTGGTGTCCAAATCGTTCTGAACGTCCTGTGCCGTGGCGTAGCGGGCTAAGGCAGCATGCCTTGGTCCCTGGCCACGGACAGGCGGCCCGGGTTCGATCCCACCCATGTGGTGGGGATTTTAGGTCCCGGGTATAGCACTGGTGCCTTCTCAGCACCGTCAGGAAAGTGAGGAGCTTATGCTAGGTAAGCGGACCTGGTCACGGAAACCTACATTCCGACTGGGGGATGCCGAGATGCTGACCACATCTCCTTCCCGTATCGATTGGATGATCGTCCACCTCTGCCGTGCGTAAGTGGGCGTGAGGCCGGCAGTGAGGTTGGTAGGCCTTGGCCCTCTAAAGGCTGTCGCGCCATGAGTTATTATTTTATTATAAATCGTTCTGAACAGTACCAAACATAAAAACATGTAGATATTTCTTACCTAAGGGATTCCCGTAGGGGAGGGGATTCGTCCCTTTCAGCTGCCAAGGTGGGGCGCTGCGGACCCTTAGCACTCGTGGTACCTCTGACGTTACTAGAGGAACCTCGGGCCGAACATTCGAGCCCCTCCCTCTCGGATTGGGTTGGTCTCGAGGGGGCAGTGTGTTCCCGCCACCCACGGGAAATTGGGTACCTTCGACCAGGCTCTACCCCGGAGGGGGTAAAGGGTTGCTTCATAAGTCCCGGGTGCTAGCCTGCAGAGCTAGTAGCTGGTGAGCTAGATCACCGGTGGCCCTACCAAGGTTTTTGGTAGCTGGTTCATTAAGGACCGGCGCGTAAGTGGCGTATCCACTTCCGTCCTGTCGGCCGTGTGCAGCGGGGGGGGGGGGCAGTTTATAAAATAAGTACTCTCCTACGGTAAAACGAACCCGAGAGGCCCGGGTTCTGGTCCTACGGGTCCAGGACTAATGGGAGTAGATCCTCACATCCACTTTACCTAAGGGATGCACAACGCACCACATGCACACTGGACACAGAGAATGAGGACGTAATGTATCTAACATTTATACAAAGCTAGTTTTCCAATCTTGAGGAAATATTTGATAACATGTCTTGGATATAACGGAACTCGAAACAGTGAACCATACTTGTGTTTACAAATTACTAGAGCTATGATTTTTGTACAGTATCTATCACATAGTAAAATGGTCTACAAATATGTAGTGAAAGGCAATTAACATAAAACATATAGATTGTAAAAAAATATGTATTTTTTAATGTCTCCCTTCCTCTCCAATGCTGGTGTTAGGAGTCACTGCACCCCTCAGAGCGAGAGAGACAAAGCATATTGACCTTATGAGATCAGGGTTGGGGGGTCGGCCCAACGCCAGGGCTGAATGAATGTTGGAGCAATTGGTGGAATGATGGAGAGGGAAACTGGAGGACCGGAGGAAACCCACCCCAGTGCCATGTTGCCCCCACAAGTCCCACTTTGCGGTCACCTGGGATCGAACCCGGACCGCCTACGTGAGAGCCAAATGGTCTAACCACTCAGCCATGGCGCGGCAAAAAAAATGTAATATCGAATATTTGATACCGAGTTATTTATTAGTAACAGCACTAAAACACTTTTATGTATAGAGATTAATTGTTCCTTCACACTGGCCCTGTGTAGGCTAAAGTACAGAAAGGTAGAGTCAGAGTGAAAAATTCAGTGACATATCTTGGATTTGAACCACGGATCTTATGTTCTTCATCCAGCCGCTCTAACCATTGAGCTGCTGTGGCCAACGTGGCGATATGACATTAAATTCTCCAACTGTCTCGTATGTTTCCCGGTAAACCACTTAGGAGTTCTCATAAAAACATGAGACAACTACCTTAATGGCGACTTACAACATGTAAGTACTTTAAGGCCCAGGATTTATAGTCAGCTTTATAACTGACACGAGTCAGTTGGAGAATTTCGTGCCATGTCGGCACGTTGACCGTAGTAGCTCAATGGTTAGAGTGGCTGGACGGAGACCAGAAGATTCGTGGTTCAAATCCCGTCTATAGCATTGAATTTTTCAGTCTGAATCTACCTTTCCGTACCTTTCCATCTCCAAAGTAAAAATTATACATTTTCAATTTTTCTCATAGTTCATTGAAAGATGTTTGTTACTGAAAGTATTCTTATAAAGAGAAAAAGGCCCCTTCATGTTATATGATATGACTATCGAAGTATTAGGAAATGACTTTTTTGCCGGGTAATGTCCCGAGATGGAATAATATCATCTTCATTTAGAATTTGCCACACAGAGTGAAATGGAGAATAATCAGTATTTCTCCTCAACACTTATTGCAGTTTATTCTACATACATGCACCAGCATTTCCATGTCCAGCAGTTCCTCTGTGATAGCAATCGAATGTTAAGGAGGTAGTCCTGTTGATTCTAGACGTTCGATGATTACTGCAAGACGGTCGAAGTTGCTCCAGTTGTAGACAGTTGGGTAGGCGAATTTGAAGTCACTGAAGGCAGTCTGGGAGTTAAAAAAGGATGCAATACTTGCAGGTGCAAAGGTACTACGCTAGTCTTTATATAATTTGGATGTTCATCATATACAAGTATTAACGGGCTTCTATCCATGTTTCCTATCTTATTAACAGTGGTTCCGGAGGCAGAGGTATCTGTGAAAATGGCTGTTTGTAAGAAAGCACTCGTAGTGGGGATTTAAGAATTGCATTTATTGTTGCTGAAATTTGCCTATTCACTTGCGTAAGTTTAGTATTATCCTCGGCAACACGTTGAGGTCTATTATCCCAGCAGACCAAATAGAACATGTTGAGACCAAACACTTTCAGAGTAGTTGCAATAAACCTCGTAATAATGATAATAATAATAGTAATAATAATAGTAATAGTAATAGTAATAATAATAATAATAGTAATAATAATAGTAATAATAATAATAATAATAATAATAATAATAATAATAATAATAATAATAATAATAATAATAATAATAATAATAATAATAATAATAATAATAATAATAATAATAATAATAATAATAATAATAATAATAATAATAATAATAATAATAATAATAATAATAATAATAATAATAATAATAATAATAATAATAATAATAATAATAATAATAATAATAATAATAATAATAATAATAATAATAATAATAATAATAATAATAATAATAATAATAATAATAATAATAATAATAATAATAATAATAATAATAATAATAATAATAATAATAATAATAATAATAATAATAATAATAATAATAATAATAATAATAATAATAATAATAATAATAATAATAATAATAATAATAATAATAATAATAATAATAATAATAATAATAATAATAATAATAATAATAATAATAATAATAATAATAATAATAATAATAATAATAATAATAATAATAATAATAATAATAATAATAATAATAATAATAATAATAATAATAATAATAATAATAATAATAATAATAATAATAATAATAATAATAATAATAATAATAATAATAATAATAATAATAATAATAATAATAATAATAATAATAATAATAATAATAATAATAATAATAATAATAATAATAATAATAATAATAATAATAATAATAATAATAATAATAATAATAATAATAATAATAATAATAATAATAATAATAATAATAATAATAATAATAATAATAATAATAATAATAATAATAATAATAATAATAATAATAATAATAATAATAATAATAATAATAATAATAATAATAATAATAATAATAATAATAATAATAATAATAATATTTGTGTATTGAGTAACTGCTTATCCTTTCCTATATTTCAAAAGTGTCTTTTTTCTGATCTTGCACTTCAGCAAATGATATCGGTCACATCTGACAAAAGCAGTTCTCAATGGGGCTGTAATATCTGCTAATGGTGAGATCTTGTTATGACATCCAGAATCGGGTATCTGGTGCTTATATGCCTCTGATGGTGATACTCTGTAGTCCAGTTCCGTTCTATCGTTGTGTCGATTTCTTACACTTCTGAGTCTCTCTCGGTTAGTTTTCTTGCTAGCTCCTTCGCCAATATTTGACATGCTTGGCATTTGGTAGTGTTACTCGTAGTACTTCGATGTAATAGGTCTTCTTCGGTGCTGATTATTTGGTGCTGATATTCCAACTCTTGATATTCTTTTGAGGTAGCTCGCCTTCACTTTTTGTAGTGTTTGTAGATCACTCCTGGTCATTTTTTCCCATATTATTTGAATCCATACATGACTATGGGGTTAATTGTCAGGAATAATTTCATAGCGGTGGTTAAGGACAGCTATATCAGGTTCTTAAAACTGTAACTTGCTTTTACTGCTATTACCAATTATGCTGTAAATGTATGTATTTGTATGGTTTTCGTGCTCACAGTAAACATTATGGTCCCTTAAGATTGTTTAGAACACCTTGGATATTTTCCAGCAGGCCAGCACTTATGAGACAATTAATACATACGCAAGCATCAATAAGGTAGTGATAAGGCAGATCTTTAGGTATTCCTTTGTTTAATGAATTACTACATGGAAGATATAATTAAAGTTAGAGCTAGACATTTGTTAATCTATAACCATTTATGACATAAGGGTATTGTGTTTACAGGGTCACGCAGGTAAACATAGGCATGTCCGTACAACGCGGGACTGGCACTACCTCCACGGAGATGCGAATAACCCGTTGAGTGCCAGCAGCTCAGTCGGTGATTGGGAGGAAATTCTCTGATGCTTAGAAAGTTTATTTCGGTGCATCAATTTGAGATGAAACTGTTGCATGGGTCCCTTATGTGTCTTGCAGTAGCTGTACTAAGAGAATTATCTTAGAGAGTCAGTTATGTGGTACAAGAAAATCTGTCTTTAGCAGTTCTTCGAATATGGAGAGAGGTAACCAACGATCCTGATAATTGCTACTTTTGTATGGTTGATATAACACATTAGAAAATTACCAAGAACAGAAAGCATATTCCATTATCCTAGCATACCAATTTGTATTGGTCCAGTACCACAATCTGAGAAACTGCCAGCTCCGTTGCCATCAGAACATATAATACTGAGGATGAAGTATAAAAATCTAGTACTGACCGTCGCGCCGTGGCCGAGCGGTTAGACTGCTTGATTCTCACCAAGGTAGCTCGGGTTCGATCCCAGACGACCGCATGCGAGATTTGTGGTGGACAACACGGTGCTGGGGCAGGTTTTCACTGGGACCTCCGGTTTCCCCCGCCATCTCATTCTACCGGTGCTCCATCTTCATCTCATGTATCATCAGTTTCACCGCCGGAGGTGACGCATGTAGTAAAAGCGGGGTTAAACACTACAAATTCATTGATTCCAATGATGACAATGATTTTTCAAATTGTGATGAGAGTAATATAAAGGAATCACAGCTCAAAAAGTTGTTGTAGTCGGTAGTTGTAAGAAATTGTCGCTACTCTTTCCGAGAGTACTAGGTATGCCATAAAGAGCAAGAGTTTTCAGCGATGAAGGGATTAGTAAATGAACTCAACAAGCAGGAACCATATGTTTACGTGTTGGCGCTGCACCTGAAGATCGCACTTAGTAAGTTCTGCGATTTTTTGTTGTTGTAATTTACGTCCTCCAACGTAAAGTCATATCGGACGATGAATGGAATGGTTGAAATGATGCTCAAATGATCCCGGGGTCCATAGAGCTTAGAGTTACCCGACATTCGTCTTTTAAGATAAGGGAAAACCCCGGAGAGAACCTTATCCAGGTAACTCACCCTGACCGTGATTCGAACTCGAGACCTCTTGAAGTTCTGCGATTACTACTGTTTATTAGGTTGATGTCTTCTTCCTGTAATGCTTGTTTTGGTGCTTCAGTTTTAGTGCTTGGTTTATCTGTTGTACAATTCAGGTCCCCAGGTATCATTTACTCCAACTTGCGTGACTGTTGCACCGATTATTTTCAGTAGTATTTCTATTGTATGACCCTGCAATTGTTAAATCTGTGGTTTTAACGATCATGAGGCAACAGATTTTCACAATATAACATGTTTTCCTTGTTCTGATTCTTTGGAGTTGGGTTGGATTGTTCTGAGCGGATTGGGCACTTCGACCAGACTGGTCTTTTGTACCTATGCCTCAAGTGGAGCACCCAGGAGGGAGGATGAGGTGAGAGGAGACAGGGGGCGGCCGACAACAAGGAGTCATTGCAGTACAGAGGACGAGGTGCCTACACTTTACCAGATAGGAACTCCTCGGTGGTAGGTTTAGGACAACCGTCATCCCAAATGCCGTGGCTCCGAAGTAGTCACGAGACCAGTTCGGAGACCGGAGGCCACTTCCCCAGCGCAGAGTACTCCAGGAAGTCTTGCACAACAGGTATCCCAGTTTGCGCGTTTCTGAATCGGCCCACTAGGTCGGCTCGGAGACTGAAGTCCGTCCCGCCGAAGGGGAAAGTGTTTTCCTCAGAGCATATCATCTTGCTAGGCATCGCCGAAACTCCCGCCGACACTTCTACCCTGAAAGAAACTACCAGATAAGAGACGATGTGAAGTGATAATGGAGGTGAATGAGAGGAACAGGAAATTCGTTGGATGTAATTAACCTACCCAGTATTCGCCTGACGATCCGGGAAATCCCCCGAAAAACCTATGTTTGAGGTAGGTCGGGCCACAGACGAAACCGCCTGAGCCATCCAGCTCGGTTTCTTTGGAGTTGCATCATATCGCAATACATATTTATTGTAATAAGTATATTTGTCCATCAATGTTAGAATAACAACGTTGTGTATATCTGTAAATGGTTTAATTGAAGTCAAGGACGCAAGTGGTACACTTCATAATACGAGTTCGTAATCTTTTAATTCATGAAAAGGAATTAACATATACACTTATTAAATCATTTCAGAAAAAATAGTTTAATCACTTTTAAGTTCCACAGTATTGCTTGCACGGAAGTTACATAAATTTGTCGAACGGAAAAAATAAACAAATCTGTAAATCAATGAACGCACCTCAAGTCACTAATTTGTTAGATTTTGTGTAATAAATTTTATCAGATTTTAGCATTTTGGATAATCGATATAATGAAGATGATATTTCTAAACAGTACTTTGAAGTTATATTTCGTCCTCGAACTTTTTTTCCTTATTTATTTATTACTTTTATTTTTGCTTATATAATACAAAGAAGTGTTCTTATTGACTTAAGATTAGCATTTTTATGCGTTAAATAGCCTCATTATTTCTTATGAGTATGCTAACTTGTAAAATCAAAATGGTTAGAGCTATTTTTAAGAAAATTATAGATAAAGTAGTTTTAAAATTAAATGATAATTTCTCGTGTGAAAATGTTCGTTAAAATCTTAATGTGCCGTGTTTGGAAGATACTGAACTTAAATACCAAGGTTGGTATCTATCCAACTTTTGGCTTCTTAGTTATATGTTTTTTTACACATCTTACCGAGAGACAGAGAAACCTGCACAATAAACTTTTACCGAACATACCTTTTACGATTCAGGGGGTCTCAAATCCTGTATTTGCGATGAAACCTCAATCTTCAAAGTTTGATTATAACGAATATTTCTTCTAGCTTTTAGACTTGTGGTAAGGAAACTAAAAATCAAATTATTCATAATTTGTCAAAAAGCGTTGGAACAGCTTCGCTAGAAATACTCAGTATTTCAAAATTAAGGTGGATATAAAAGTGGCAATTATTGAAAAAATGTAGCTGGAATGATTTGAAATTCTAAATGAGGATATACGAGGGCTATCCAGAAAGTAGATTACGTTTTGGAATAAAAAGTAAACAAAGTATAGGAAACAAATTTTATTATATACAGATGAAAGCCACACTCAAATACTACTTTTCGACATAGTCACCATTCAAATTAAGGCATTTATCGTAGCGATGTACGAGCTTGGAAATTCCTTCGTCGAAAAATTCGGCCGCCTGCGCCTTCAACCACTTCGTTACCTCTTCTTGCAGCTGTGCGTCGTCATCAAAACGCTGCATAGCCAGCGACTTCTTCATTGCTGGGAATAGGTGGAAGTCGCTCGGTGCCAGGTCGGGACTGTACGGCGGATGAGGAAACAACTCCCACTTAAAAGATTCAAGAACTTCACGAGTGACATTTGCCGTGTGGGGCCGGGCGTTGTCGTGAATCAACAAGATCTTAGAGCTCAACATTCTGCGCTTGTTTTGAATGGCTCTTCTGAGTTTATGGAGAGTTTGGCAATACCTTTGAGAGTTTATTGTAGTGCCTCTTTCCAGGAAGTTCACCAAAATCACACCTTTTCTGTCCCAAAAAGCAGTCGCCATCATCTTCCTTGCCGACATTGTTTGCATGCATTTCTTGGGTTTTTGGGGAGAACTTGTGTGCCCCGACTGCATTGATTGCAATTTTGTTTCACAGTTCACGTGTTTCACCCATGTTTCGTCACCAGTAACGATGCGATCGAGTAAACAGTCACCATCCTTATGGTAAACGTCCAAAAAGTTCAACGCTGCAGCCATTCGCTGATTTTTGTGGTCCTCTGTCAAGATTTTTGGAATCCATCTTGCACAAAACTTGTGGTAACCAAGCTTTTCGCTGATGATTTCGTGCAACAAACTTCAAATTTGTGGAAAACTCAAAGAAAGTTCCGTTATTGTGAACCTTCGATTTTCACGGACTTTAGCATCGACTTTTTCGACAAGTTCGGCAGTCACTATGCTGGGTCTCCCACTTCGATCTTCGTCGTGAACATTGGTTCGGCCATTTTTAAATCTGATGACCCACTGACGCACTCCACCTTCAGTGATAATGTTGTCCCCATACACTTCACAAAGCTGCCGATAGATTTCTATCGGTTTACAGTTTTTTGCAGTCAGAAACCTTATTACTGCACGCACCTCGCAGCTCGCGGGATTTTCAATTAACGTAGACATTTCAAACCGTCACAGTATCTGAACGGAGCACAGCACGAACCTCTCACTAGCACGGCTAGATGCCGACTGAGCTGCGCAACGCTCTGACCCCAAGATGGCCGCGCTAGCCCCGCCCCTAGCGGAAACAGACGAAAACGTAATCTACTTTCTGGATAGCCCTCGTAATTAGATCCTCTAGATTTTAGACTAAAAGTTGTCCATCAAATGTTTACATAAAATTTATGGCACGCCTGTTCTGCTCTCATTATTCTTCGCAAGCACTTGCAATTAAAATGAAGTTTAAAATGCATTATAAATTCCATATAAATAGGAAAATAAAAGAGGAAAATCTTGGTATCTAGGTTTTCCTGAATGCTTTGATCCCACAACTTCGAAACAATTTGTTACCAAAAGTGGTTTATGTGTATTGACAGGTTAAATACTTATCTTTAGCAGCATTTTTGACTTCGGCTGACGACATTTATATGGACGTATTTCTTTTGTGTAAAAAGCGACCTACCAAATGAATTAGGACCAAATAGGAAAACTAAGAAAGATTATAAACAACCAGTTCTTACAAATGGACTACAAAACCTTGTTGTGAGAAGAGTTCCAACATAAACTAAGGAGGCCATGACAATAAAATTAAAATCACCAGGTGACATGAACTTGTAAAGAATAAATTATGCGCCTTATTCAGTATAATTAGAAGTTAGCAGAAACAAGCTGCAGGAAAATAGCATGTTTATGATGTTTAATTTAATGCAAGTTAAATATAAGAGAAAATTACGTGGCATGTTATTAAGCATTGTCTAAATTAAGTTTAAGTATTATCATCTTAGATACGCTAATGTACTCCGTAGTTTTACTTCAAAATGTGCCTTAACAATGGGTACCTTAAACATCAAATAGAATTCTTCGTTACCTACGAGATTGTCATTGCCAAGCGGAATTGATAGTTGCCTCCAGCATGACAGTATGATCTAATATATGAAATAAAAACCCATGCTTAACATTGAGGCAGAATGTGTTGCAGTTGTAATATTGGAATGTTCAGATATCAACAGATATTAATAGTATTGGAATGTCCAGATATTGACTGCACCGGTAATAAAGGTAGTGCAAAATTTAAAGACTGTGTACAGACGGTAACTCCGTACGTATGTCACAGGACGTTTTACACGCTAGCCACGGTGCTGTACATTGTTTCCGTAAGTAAACAACACATTAAATAACCTTAAAGCATTAAACTCTTACCTGGATGTTCAACTATAAAACGTCTATTTCAAAATCGACGAAACGAGTAACTCGGTTTTCAAGTTTGTATACTTTTCTCGGAGATTGAAATACAAGTACACTGCATCTTTGTTCGGATGAAGTTGCTTCATTCGTGAGACAGTATGGATGCTACCTATACCGCAAGCTTCTACAGTCAATTCGTTTTTTGAAACATCTACAACTACCCAGATTTGAAGAGTTTTTTATTATATATATCTTTGTAACGTTATGCAACCATGTATGCAATTTTTTCTTTGAAGGAATTGCTTCACCTTTGCTGATAGAAAAATCAACTGTCCCACACTCAAATCATAAACTGGGGAAAACGGAAATAAATAACTTAATTTATATATTATCCATTCTTCAGCGTGAGCTTGAAGTACAGCTTCCCATTTGGCCACTCACATTAATAATAAAATAACACAAAATTACATTGAAAACGAACTGAACATTTAGTAATAGGTTTTTAATCTGGATAGTTTGTATTTTGATAGAACACTGTATGTTTATATTCGGATAAGTTCAAGCAATGGTGGTGGTTCTTTAGGCGTATCTTTCTGATTGAATATTGGTTTAATATAAGCTTTTGAAGTTAAAAATTCATTGTTATCCTTCTAAATATCGTAGAGACGCGGTTTTTGGACAACCATGATTAGAAAATAATTTTCTATCTAATTACAGGTTTGACTTCTAACAGTTTCAAGTATTTATCCTAGCTTAATTTATGAAGACAATGTTCTCTGTTCAGGCATGTAAAATGCATATACTCATGCCTACTTAGCAGCACTGACAAGAGTGTCACTGATACGGCCCTGGAGTCACTGATACGGCCTGCTTTCGTATGCCTGTAACTCTTGTTTTTCCTCCAGCAGCCCGATATAAACAAAACAGAAGGTGAGCTGTTTCCCAGGACCTACCAAGTGAAATAGAAACTTAAGGACGTATTGATACTCCTACCCAAAACGTACATTTTTAGCGCTGCATGTGTACATGACTTTCAAATTCACATGTTAGATGGCAGTAGGTAAACCGTACGTTAACCATTCATGGCTACAAAAACAATTATTCTAGGCCGCTGTTTTGTATTCTCAACAATGTAAAAGAATAGCATGTATTCTGTCCAAAATTTGATGTACTATTATATGACTTTGCTAAGTATTTAGTGAACTAGTTTGTACAGTATTTGAGCTTAAAGTAAATGACAATAAAACACAGCATTGTGTAACGTATGTGATATGGTGTAAGCAGAAAGAAGGAAGCAAATCCATTTTCTGAAAGGCATGTTAGTCAGTAGGATGTATGTATGTAATAGATAACACTGTAACAAAAATTGTTTACGTTCCTTTTGTAAGTGCTTTGGATAAAATCGACTAGCTGAACATGAATGTACCCTTTTTTGTTCGAATATCTATAGTTTTCAAAATAAACATATGTAATCATATATAGTTATCATTTATTAATAGTTTTGAATTTACTGTTTTTTTTTTCCTGAAAATCACAATAGTTGAAGGCGAACGGCAACAATGGAATCGGCATTTCTATTAATAAAACACGCATACAAGACATCTGTAACAATCCACATAGAGTCTTCCTATTCTTAAGCATTTCTGCTGCGTTTTGTGGTTATAATTACAATTGATTGTTGTCTTTAAATTTAGCATGTCAGTCTCCATACTTCGTAAATTGCCTGCGCACATTTTGTTATATTTCTAGAATTACATCCAATCTAAACAAGTGAAACATAAAATTGTATTTTGGACGATATTATTTGATCCTTAGAAAGCTTACTTCGGTGCATCAATTTGAAATCAATATGTTGCATGGGCTCCTCATGTGTGTTGTGGTAGTTGTACTAAAATAATTAACTTAGAGAGTCCGTTGCGTGGAACTAAAAGATCTATGCAGTTTTTAGTTCTTCGAATATGGAGAGAGCCTACCAACCATCACGACAGTTGCTGCTTTTGTATGGTTGACATTATACATTAGAAAATTACCAAGAACAGAAAGTATATTCCATTATCCTAGCATACCATCATGTAATGGTCCAGTACCGCACTCTGTGAAACTAGCAGTTCCGTCGCCACCAGAACATTTAACACGGAAGGTGGAGCATAGAAATCTAGTGACGACAAGGATTTCTGAAATAGTGATGAGAGCAATGAAAAGGAACCACAGCTTTTCAGACAAAAAGAAATTGGATAACCACCTAAGGAAGTTCGGCTGAACCAAGTCAAACGCCGAACGCCTTGCACCTTGCTTGCTGAAGGGTGTAAAACAACAGAATGTCAGAACATCTGTATTTTTGAAGCGATATTAATGCTCTCTTTCAAGACATAGAGATTACTTAAGAAACAAAGTTTGACGTATTTTTCTGTATAGCTCAAGTACAGGCCTTAAAGTTGTCCTACTATACAATGGGAACAAGTTTCCGTCTATTCCAGTAGCACTTTCTGCTCACATAAGAGGTATGAAAACGTCAAGTTGATCTTGGAAGAACTCAACTATGAAAACAGTAGTGACTTCAAGAACGTTGGAGTTTCTTCGGAGGCTTCAAGGTGGCTATACCAAGTATTTTTGTTTCCTCTGCTTTTGGACTGGCTCAAGATGGATTGGCCAACCAGAAGAGAATTGCCTCCGGGCTACACAGCTTAAAACATGAACCTCTTGTTTTGGCTGCTAATAACCTTAGCCTTTGTACACCCTAAAGCCTTTCCTCTACTATTACTACTACAACTACTACGGCCACCACTACCTCCTCTTGTGTCTACTGAGAAGGTCGGTGTTACCCCCACTCCATATCCAACTTAGACTAATTAGGTTATAAAAAATTTGAACAACAAATTTGAGACTCCTAACTCTCATCAGACGAATATTTCCCATGTGATCTGAAGTAGAAATAAATCGTGGAATTTTTACCAGATTCATGCAATGATACAATCTCAAGGAGTTGTAGATGTAGTGACTGTTGATGAACGTAATGATTTTGAAGCTATTCGAAAGGTAGTGGAAGGTTTTCTGGGTAACAAAGCAAGTGAAAATTACAGTTAATTGATTCACAATTTGATAGTTACCGTTACTGCTTCGGTGCAGAATGTCTGTTCAAAATGCACTATATGTTTTCCCATATTGAGTTTTAGACGAAATTTATGAGATGTGGACCAGGAACACGGAGAACGGTTCCAACAGGATATTCAACTTATGGAAAGAAGGTATTAGAAACGTTGGGATTGTACAACGTTGAGAGACTGTCTGTAGGGAATAGTACTTGTAAAAGGATCCAAAGCGCTTAAAAGGAAAAGCAGTTCTCTCTTACACTTTTGAGTGAGGATATCCTTGTATTGAAAACGATATGTTATTCAGTAATTTTGAACCATTATAGAACCAATATTGAATGTACCTACCAAAATTGGTTCTCTATTATGTGTTTAGTTACAATAAATGAACATGCTATTTTAGTTGTTCTTAGAAATACTGAAATACGGAATATTACATCCAAAATATTGATAAGCGAGTCTGAGATTGTCAATCCGACTGCTGGCTTCACACCCACATATGATGGCCATCCAACCGATATGGGGAAGAAATGTCAGAACCTCGACAGCCCCAGAGAGTAAGTTGACGTTCTCTACCGGGAATCGCTATCTACCGCCGCTCCCCATATTTCTCACGGTACTGAGTGGATAACGGTCCTATACCCGGGACATAAAATCTGTACCTCCCCCGAAGGGTAGGAAGAACACGGACGCATTCCGTGGTTACTAAAGTAGAACTCTCCAGCCCACTACGCCGCGGCGCAAAACAGTGTAATGCATAATACTGCAAATAATATCACCGATAATAATATATGAATTGTACCTGCATTACATATTCATTTATAGCTGAAACTCTTTTGA
Organism: Mantis religiosa; assembly: GCA_030765055.1. NCBI lineage: Eukaryota > Metazoa > Arthropoda > Insecta > Mantodea > Mantidae > Mantis > Mantis religiosa. Next base: position 159,428,852 of record CM060950.1, read on the forward strand.
TTCATGAATCAATTCGCGAGGGAATGTGAGTCAAAGATGTCGTATTTGCTAAGAACACCACTTTCAAAGTACTTTTATTAATTTTATTGCTTAGTTATTGATCAGTGATGAGGTTTTCTCCTTTTTATTAGCGCAGTCATCATCTCAAGTTAAGAGTAATTCGTTAGCATAAATCCGAAGTCAAACTCAGGTGAATTTGTTTTTATGATGTGCAGTGATGACTTACAGGAAAATTACTAATATAGGTGAAGCATTCATTCCAAAAATCTGTAAATCCCTTACGGTTAACAAGTTATACAAATTTAATTGGAAATGAAAGAGACTTCAGAAGGTACTGTCAGAAAATTCAAGATATACATTTCATTTATCATGAAAATGACTCAAGTATAATCATAATCACAATCATTAGATACATTTTTGTGAATGGCTCAGGCTGTTTCATCTGTGGCCCGCAATCGGGAAGCCCGGGTTCGATTCCCGTGGTCGACCTACCCGACCCATGGGTCTTATCCGGGGTTTTCTCGGATCCCTAGGCGAATTCTGGGTAGGCAAGTCACATCTCCCGAATTTCCTATCCCTCCATTTCACCTCCATTATCATTTCATATCACCTCTCTTCTGGTGGTTTCTCTCAGAGTAGAAATGACGGCAGGAGTCTCGGCGGTTCATGGTGGGATGATATGCTCTGAGTGAGCACTTTCTCCTTTGGCGGGACGGACTCCGGTCTCCAAGTCGGAGCCGACCTAGTGGGCCGATTCAGGAAGCGGCTAGTGGGATGCCGGTTGTGCAAGCCTACATGGAGTCTTTCCTACTATGGCGGAGGGGGGCTGCCGCCGGTCTCCGAACTGACCTGACTGTTTCGTAGCCATTCTACTGTATACCAACGACAAGAAGGCAAGTGACGAATGAAGGGGAGATTGGTTTGAACTGTTTATCTGCTCTGTTAGTGAATCTGTTTACTAGGAAATGATTGTATGGGAGTGCATATGAGTCACCCATGTTGTCAGATCTACTATTTGTTGCAGTAAGTGTAGTGATAGGTGTTATGTATAGGTGAGCTATGTGACAACATTTGCGTATTTTAATCGAAACTAGCATCTATATCATACTGGGAAAGCGAGCATAAACACCGTTGGCACAGGAAAAGTGATTACGTTACACATTCCTCTAGCTTGCCTTCTTATTGTGGGTCTACAGTAGACGAGATGACAGTTGTTCCGGAGCGCCGCGGAGTTTGCATCTGGTAAAGTGTGTGGACATCACCTTCTGTACTCTAGTGAATCCTTGAGGTCGTCCGCCTTCTGTTTCCTGTCACCTCATCCTTCCTCCCGGGGATGCCCTATGGGGGTATAGGTAGGTACAAAAGACCTATTTCGGTGAAAATCATGTTGCATCATTGGAAACACACACAAACGCGCACGCACACTTTCTCTAGAAATACCCTTTTCATATTCAATAAATCTTAAAACGCCTAATTCCGGTGAAAACTCGCTAGCAAATTTTTGCACGGAATACAATATTTCTACTTAAAAAAAGCATGAACGTAAAAATGTATGAATTATCTGTCAGGTTGTTCTAGAATTCCATTACCGGCAAATTCCAGCTAGGTAGCCCGGTTATATTTAGTTGATTAACAAGAAGCTTATTTTTGAATTGCTTAACTTAATTTCGTGTGACAGTTTTCACACCCTGATGTTAATAAATATATTACCACAGGCTAATAACTAGATAATTTAATTACTTTAGGGACTCACACGGAAACTACACTTGGTTTATTGTACCTATGCCCCCAAATGGAGCATCCCCAGGAAGGAAGGATGAAGCGAGAGGAGCGGCCGTCCAAGGAGTCACGGCAGTGCAGAGGACAGGGTCTCTACGCTTTACTTAGATGAAAACCTCCCCCGGCAGGCCAGGACAATGGACATCCCATCCTACTGTGGTTCGGAAACTGTCCCACTAGGAGACCTGGGTTCAGAAATCGACACCCGACCTACCGGAGGAGTTATTGGTTCACCCACATTAAGCTCAATGTTCTTGCATAGTATTATTCCAAACACAAACTCAAAATAATTGCCTTGTTTCCATTCTAGGTGTTATATTTAAATTGGACAAAAGTAAGCTGCGTCAGGGCAGTAGATAATTTTATTGATATTAAGTTAATTTAGATTTGGTAAATGTTTTTATGGTTTGGTAAAAGCTGTGCCAGCATCCGCGGTTCACGCGCTCAAGATCAACTACTGGCTGACGTCATGAAGAGGAAGCAAGTTGCTGTAAGAAATAAACATGGTTCAAGGACAGCTGACGTCAGGAAGCAAGTTGTATCATTACTACACAGAAGACGTTTCGCGACTGTAATTTCAGATGCTTCCAATTCTTGAAAGATTTACCGCGCCCGGCAGATATATAAGGGCCATCAGAGTTAGATGCAATGTTTGTAGAGTCAGTAGAGAATAGCAGTGAAAGCAGTGTGGTGATTGGAGCTGATTGAGGGATCCCCGAGCTGTGGAACCAGCAGCGAATCAGTTTACATTGAATGTCGAAGATGTTTGGAGAATTGGTGTGTAACTCCATGTTAAACTTCGACCTCTGTGTAGATCAGAAAGATCATAGTAGCACAAAGGGTGCGTGTTACAGAGACTTAATGGAACATCGTAGAGACGTTTCGTAGCTTGTGGTTTTGTAAAATAAAGGCTAGTTGTAGTTAGCATTGAGCTGGTGGTTTTAGTGAAAATTAAAACAGTTTAAGGTGAACATTCCTCATCTGTTTTCATAGAATTATGATATACTTATTATCATAGTAGATAGCTCTAAAACGTTTTTAACTTTATTTCCCTTAAAATAATAAGAAGGAATTCATGTATTAGTACATTTATTTAAAGTGCTTTGGCAGGAAATTGGGAAGAATATTTCAAATAAAAACCCAACAGAAACAAAAAAAATCGAAAGTTATTTTCTATAAATTTTATGATTTGTATAATGTACAGGCAGCAACTAAAATGTACCATTTGTTTTCTTAATTTCCATCAACCAATGTTATTGCGCAGTATATTTTTCTCAAGTTTGTGACAGGTAAGTTAAAGATTTCTTTTTTGGATTGAATGTCGGATATAATTTAATATTAATTTAGAATGTAGATCAAAGGCATTTTTCTCATTGTGGATTAAGTCTTTATATTAATGAATCGTATACTACTGTGCACTATAAATAACATTACATAATACCAAATCAGAGCCAATTTTTTATTTCCCACCTTAGAGCAAATGAATAATTGTTACTTTAAGACAGTGGAAAATAATAAATTCAGTATTCTAAGTATTAGGAAGAATGAAAGGAGTACAAGTTTCAAATCACCTGCTTATTTAATGTTCCCAACCTGTGTTTAAAAGCAGTGGCCGAGGGCAGGATCATTACACCTGTCAGGTGATATTGACTGATAATGCTCCTAACTACATTACCGACTGCACTAGTACTTCCGTAAAGTTCCACCGAAACATTAGGATGTAGCACCTACCCCCAACATAGAGCTGCCAATCTGCCTTTAGTCTGTGGCTTGATTCAGAAGCTAAGTATGTGAATGGAACAGCCCTAGGCCTGCATTACACCGTCATATTTTTGTGACATATGCATATGATAAAAACTTTTACCTAGATTTTTGATCACTTCTAGCTTAGGTATAATCTCCTTTTTATTAGAGGTAGATATAATACATTTTGGTAACTTATCAAGTAAAGTAAAATAAAAGGTAAACCCATGGATGTAACAGCCCAAAGTGGGCTTGAGACTGCCAACCCTACGCCGGCCTCACGCGCATTTATACACAAGCTAAAGGTGGGCGATCATCCATACAATACAGGAAGAGGATTTGGTCAGCATCCCGGCACCCCCTCCTGAAAAGTTGATTTCCTAGACGAGTGTTCGCTGCCTGGGGTAGCTACTCAATTTCCCCACAATGCCTAGTTCCCTAAATACGGGATTTAAAATCTGCACCCCTAGTAATAAGGATTGATCCTGGTCCCATTCTGTGGCAGGGTGTCAAAGAACAACGCTGTAGCCCACTACGCCACTGTACAGCACAGAATTTATAAAATAGTGTATTAATAACTTATAAAAGTTTAAAAAATATTAAAATGATATAGATGAATTTTAAAAGGTGAAAAATAATTTAAAAGGTAAAAGATAATATAACATTAATAAGATTTGAATAAACATGCCTATTTATTAGCTGGCTGTTAAGAATAGTTTTGTTTAACTTTTGTAGCATACTATTGGGAAGTTTTAATTTTTAAATTATGACATTTTTGAAATTTTGGTTTGAATAACAAAAAGATATCATTTTGTTTTGGTTTAATAGAATGTAAATTATTGAATTAATAGGGGAAACATTAAATTGCTCATATTGATTGGAAGATGTTGCAATTTAATAGTTTATATGGATGTTATTGGAGGTAGATTATTTATTAAGTATTTATAATTGCATTTGATGGAATCTTAAATAGGTTACCTATTGTTTGGCTGATATGAAGAGAATTTATAATTTAAATAATATATTAGTAAAGGGGAGACTTCCACATAAGTACGAATTCTGAAGAAATTTAAGTTTCGTTTAGATAAAAGTTATTTAGTAGTTTTGAGTATTTAGACTTGTTTTCTCTATAAATGCTTAAATAGTAATTTATTTTGTATTTTAATATTTAGTTGGTGATTGATAAATGATCTTAATATGTTGTTATTGATTAGGTTTACCTTATAACTTTTTATATGATTTGGTATGATTATTTGTTAAAGTTATTGAGGATTTTAAAAACGTAATTAGAATTACTTTGTAACATATAATACTTTCAATTTTAAATGAGTTATGTATAATTTTGAGCATATATTAAATTATTTTAGTGGTTGGAATTAAAAATTTGGTGAGACATTTTAATATGTTCTATAATTAATTAGTAAAATATTAAATTTTGATATTGAATTGTGATATATTGATTAAAGAATTGGATATAATATGTATTTGTTTATGAACTACATAAATTTAGTATATCTATAAATTTCTATATATGTTGGTTTGGAGGAAGACATTGGGTAACATCCTAGCATAGTATTTGGCTTTATAGGCACTTTAGTGATTTTTGGTTAATGGAGGAAAGTTTAAAATATTGTGGAAGTCCTTTTGTTTATATTTAGATTACTACACTTATAATTTAATTATTTAAATAATATATGAACATGAAAAATGGTCGTAAGCGTTTTTATTTGGTTTTGTTAATTATAATAAGAATTCCCAAAATGTTCCCTGAACTTAGAAATCAGGTATCACAGTATAGTATTGCCGATTTTTATTCTATGCTATTTTGTATTTTATGTTATATACACCTGTGCAAAATGTTATGTTCACCATCCAATCTATGATCACACCTGCGACTGAAAAACACATTACAGACAGATGTGCAGGGAACTTCTTATTTCCTACCATGGGCTACATGTATATGGATTCAGAAGCCAAATTCAGGAGAAAATATAAAAATAAGTTATTACAAACATGAACTATTATTTTTGTAGCTATATCTATTGATAATGTTTATAAGTATTAAAATAATTAACATTATTTCTTAGTTTTTTTGAGATTAAGCTTTAGGATAGGCTACACGAAGATTGTGACATGAATAAGAAGTTCAAAGTATACTTATTTTTTAATGTTAAATATTTCCACTATTCATTCTTTCCGGGCTTGTAGGCAGTGGTCCGGTAGTTCAACCCTCCAGCGTTTCGTCGGAAACTGTGTCCGGCATCCTCAGGGAGGTCAAAGACGTGGATACAAGAATCCGGAAAGAATGAATAATGGAGTTACCAGCGCCAGCCGAGAAAGCATTTACATTAATATTCAATATAATAACAAAATAAAAATCTAAACAAAACATAAGAAAAGCTGGTTTATGTTAACATTGTCCTTTATAGGTTCTTAATATAAAAAAGTGAACAAGTTTCTTGTAGTATTTTTATGCCAATAGCCTCTTAGTACCAGTTTCTTTCATTTTTGGACAGCTTAGTTACAGCAGGCTATCTGCTTTAAAATTTGGATGGTTTAGTACCTAAGACTCAAAACATGGAATATGAAAAATCACTAAGTAGAACACAAATATATTTATGCTATCAGGGAATCCTTCCCACGGCGTTATTAAACATCTTAAATATCTCACGAAATTGTCGGCCTTGAGCATATGTGCGTCTCTTTCACCGCCTATTGCTTACTTTTCGTAACTTTATTTATCTATTTGTATTTGCAAAATACTTGCAAAATATTTGAAAATTTAGTAAATATTGCCTTGAATAAACTTCTATTGATGTATACAAATGGCTTTTTTCTTCTGTTACATGAATGTGCAGAGTACAAGTTGCTAAAGATATTATTGTGACCTTCCCGGTTTATTGTGGTTAAGAAACCCTAAAATCGAATTGCTATATACCAAATGTACCCCTGTTATATCTCTTCCATTAGTCTTTGTATGAACGTCTTTCCATTTTTCGTTATCTTTGCTAAAGAATAGCGTTTCGTAACATTGTAAATCCATATAAAAGCACCATCACCTATCACGCCATATGCAACTGAAATGTTAAGAGTCAGGCAGTAATTGCTTATCATCCGATGTTTTCAAAACTTATTTTTTAATTCGCCAATGACGCAGGTAGTATGGACATATACTCCATTGTCATCAACACGACCATTTGTACCGATGTATACATATGCAAGTATATAGTTGGAATCAGCAAACCATCACCGCCACCGCCGTCGCCGCGCCGTCGCCACCACCATCACCACCGCCCGCCTCGGTTTTCATTTTTTTAATTTTACATACTGCAACGTTAAGTCATATCGGACGGTGAATTAAATGGGTGAAATGATGCTCAAATGAGTCCAGGGTCCATGGAGCTTAGAGTTACCCGACATTCGTCTTGAAGGATAAGGTAAACCTCCGGAAAAAAACCTTTTTTAGGTAACTCACCCTAACCAAGATTCGAACTCGGGACCTCTTGAACCTGAGGCAGACACCGCCTCGGTAGAGTAGATGGTAGCGTGTCTGACTCACGTTCAAGGGTTCCGAGTTCGAATCTTGGTCAGAGTGAGTTATCTGAATAAGGTTCTTTTCCGAGCTTTTCCCTTATCCTGAAAGACGAATGTCAGGTAACTCTAAGCTCTATGAAACCTGGACTCATTTGAGTATCATTTAATCCATTTCAATCATCGTCCGATATGACTTATCTTTGGAGGACATGAGTTAAAAAACACTACCAACCTTAATAATAATAATAATAATAATAATAATAATAATAATAATAATAATAATAATAATAATAATAATAATAATAATAATAATAATAATAATAATAATAATAATAATAATAATAATAATAATAATAATAATAATAATAATAATAATAATAATAATAATAATAATAATAATAATAATAATAATAATAATAATAATAATAATAATAATAATAATAATAATAATAATAATAATAATAATAATAATAATAATAATAATAATAATAATAATAATAATAATAATAATAATAATAATAATAATAATAATAATAATAATAATAATAATAATAATAATAATAATAATAATAATAATAATAATAATAATAATTAATAATAATAATATTTATATTAATCTCTGATTCATTATGCTCACGTGGTTAGTGCAAGGACATGACAAAAGTACACGTAAACTGGAAAAGTGTTTAGAACAAGAACAGTTCCAAACAGGGTTAACACAAGCACTTCGTATAGTCCTCTGGTGATGCAAGCATGTCGCTCTCAATCAGTTTAAGCCTCCCACGACGGTGAGAAGAAATGGAAGTGAGAAAGAAATGAAATTTTAAAGTGGGATGATATACGTCTAGTGTGATTAGAATTAATAGTTTCAGTGACAATGTTCGACAAAATTATTTTCACAAGAAATATGAATAGTGAATCTGGTGCAAGTTTTAATACTGAATTCATATGTATAGTCAGAACTATTACACCAGGTAAAGTACTATTTTTAAAGCTGCTTTTAAAATCTGATTTTAGCATTTCCTTTGATCTTATATTAAGCAATGTTAGTCAAGCTGTATTTAAGGACATACGAATACAATAGGTGTTCATCAGAAATATACCTACTTTCCCAACCAATAAGCCCTTAATGATCTGATTCGGGTTTTAAACCTATTTAAACAGCAAGCTGAAATTTCAGCTTCTGCTCCAAAGAGATGTAAGAATCTGTTGTTATCGTAGCGACTACAGCGTTTTCAAAGTCTGTTTCACTGAAGAAGATGGTATTGTATTTTGTAATGATATAATGTTCTGTTATGTATACTCTTGGCATCAACACTGGCGTGATCAGTGGTGATTGTTCTTAGATTCCACTAAACTCAGTTTGAAGGTTGTGCTGCTACATGTTGGCAGTGAGTTTCCATTAATATCTGTAGAGTATGTCGCTGATATGAAAGAGATATATTAAAATATGAAGCTAGTTTTCGCAAAACTCCAATATCAAAAACATGAATTGCATATTTGGCTTAAAGTTAATGCTTTATTGCTTGGTCTGCAACTGAGGTTCACCAAATTTTGCTGTTGTTTATGTGACTGGGACAGTAGAGATAAGAAGTCTCACTACGATAGAAAATCATGGCCTAAACATGAGTCTCTTATACCTGGCCAGAAGAATGTGTTACATTTCCGTTTAGTGAATGCTGAAAAAAATCGATTTACCGCCATTGCATATCAAAATACCAGTTATGACAAATTTCGTAACAGCTATGAATGAACATTCTGATGGGTGCTTGTACTTTAAATCTAAATTACCCAAACTCAGGGATGCTAAACTGAAAGAACGTGTTTTTATATGGCCACAAATACGGTCATTACATAATAGCTGATGAGCATTTTGAAGGACTGTCAAATACACCGGAAAAAGCATCCTAGCAGCCTTTCAAACATTTATGTTGCAATTTCCCTGGTAACCATAAAGCAGAAATCTATTGTAACATAGTAGCTGGCCCTTATCATTCCTATAAAGCTATGGGATGCAAAATGTCTTTGAAAATTCACTTCTTGGACTGTGATTTAGATTTCTTACCGGAAAATCTTGAGACAGTCAGCGATGAGCACGGAGAGCGTTTTCATCAGCAAATTTGTGTTGCTGAAAAAGAGGTACCAAGGCAAATGGAGTTCCAACATTTTGGCTGACTACTGTTGGAAGAAGAAGAGAGATGTTCCAAATACAAAACATGCCCGAAAATCGATATTACAATTTGAGTGAGTTTTAGTTATATAGCTAGTTACCGACTTTACTAAAAGTTATACAAGGTTAAAAAAGTGTCATAAAAGCTCCTGGATGTTGGGGAAAAAACTGATGATATTTGAATTCAACACGAAAAATACTTCTAGAATCTGGTTTTTCACTCTTGGGAAAGAAAAGAAGTTAATTTTTATTATATATGTGTCGTGTGTCCCTTCACATAAACGGGCAAGTGAAGGAGAAATAGAAACTTATCATTTATCTCCAGTCTACACCTCCCTAATATGATAACTTTATTCATTTTCAGTCTGAGTAGCCGCCTAAATTACCGTACCTAAATTTTATTCTCCTTGCTTTGCAATAACCAGCAAACGTACTTTGAAACGTCCGACTTCATGATCGATGGTGTTGTGTAGGTTGCAGCTTACAGTGAGTGAAGAAAGACGCCCTTTTGAATGGCTCCAAACCTATTATAGAGCCCGTAAATCATTTCTCTTACATCATTGTGAAATTACGTTAACAAATGACAAATTAAAGAGAAACAATGAATCACTATAAGTTCGAGCATATGAAAAGCCTACTCGTGTTTAATATAAAGTTGACATATGCTAAGCCAACACAGAAATATCATGTTTTACACTCAGCAAGCTTCGCCTACTTTTTAAAATATGAAGTGACAAGGGAACTATCACCACACTCGCATTTCTACGCACTTGAAAATTTGACGGCATAATGCTTGCTGTATACAAACTATGTGCATCAAAAATATGCTTCGTAGGAGAACCACAACGCTCAAAACTGAAGCCTGGAATGTGACGCATGCGACCACTTGCAAGTAGCTGCTGGACATCTCTCGTCAGCTCTGTGGCGCTTGCGGGGGACGGCGCATCTTACGTATGCCATTTCTGGGCTGCTACTCGTCAGGGGTAAACAATCCCTCCCTTAAAATGCTGTGTTATATCTATATGTTCCTACGTATTCTGGACCCATTTTCGGGTACTTCCAGCTATTTTCCGCACCCGAATTTTGGCGCACAAACCCTTCATAGAGCAGAGATGATGCCATCAAACTCTAAAGCGAATACAGATCTGAGCATAGTGATAGTTCCCTTGCGATAGTTTCTGAGTAACCTATCCGGTATTGTGTCACTCATGGGTGAGAAAACCGAAGAAGTGAAGGTACAGAAGGGAAACTAATAACCACCTTCAATATTGTATATATAAACAACAAAAAGCCGTACCTTGATTGTGAAACTGTACTATTAAATGCAACCTGTACAAGCCAGAGTAATTATCGGTAAGTTCTAGTCACTGAACTTCAACACTTGCAAAACTCGCAGGACATCATCGGCATGCATCAAATATCTGTTGTTGCATAAAAAGCTAACTTCACTTTTAGATAAGGGTTTTTGGAAGAGTAAGCACAATACAAATTTTCCCAAGGACGAGGCCAGCTGTGATGGAGCAACCGAAAAGGAATAAAGTTTCCAATCTAACAAAATACTAGTTTCTGTAGTCTAACATAGCTTAATGCAATGACACTATATAATTCCAAATTCATTTCAGTTGCATGAGTTATCGTGTCAACGGTGCGCGATGAGCCTAGTCATGTTTTGCGTGTGTGTGTGTGTGTGTGTGTGTGTGTGTGTGTGTGTGTGTGTGTGTGTGTGTGTGTGGAGGTATATCTAATGTCAGCTTAGCTTGCATTCACCCAAAGATCAACAAGATAAGGCATAGTTCTGTGTTTCAGCTGTTACATAAGATGCTAACATGATATGTGTATAGTAGGGTTTATTCGTATCTAATAAGAAACATTATCCTATTTTTTATTTCTTGTTGTAAGTTAATATTTCTCATACGTTCTGTCTTTGAGACTGTTTAACAAGACCATCCATTACTCCAAAAGAGATGCAACTGACACATAAACCAGATTATTTATTATGTTGAGACAGATGTTTGTTTTTTAAGAACTAAAACTGCATGGTTTCCAAACCACGTTATATATTGTGATGAAAATATACAACTCTATCAAGAACTGGAAGTATGTGGTTCCAAAATGAAGACATTATTGCATAAGCAAGTTAGCCTATTATGTTTAGATGAAACTACTTTGTGAAGAACGAAAGTGCATGGGTTGCTGTTGTCGTGCTACGCTGTGAAGGTCTCTCTTCCTGCTAACGGTTGAGAAAATATTATGCTCTTACTTACTTTTAGGACTTGCATACCATGGATACGCATATGTTTCAAAACCTTTCTCTTTATTACCTATCATTAGAAGAAGGTGTACTTCCGTATAACCTCTCTGCCACTGGGATATTGTTCCGTGGACAGAAGTCGTGAATTCGAATCACTTTCATAATTATTTACCTATGCTTTTGTTAACCATTAGTGAATCAGAGCTTAATAAAGGAATTTTCCTTCAGCTGAAGACATAAAAGAAGATGATGATGATAATAATAATAATAATAATAATAATAATAATAATAATAATAATAATAATAATAATAATAATAATAATAATAATAATAATAATAATAATTATTATTATTATTATTATTATTATTATTATTATTATTATTATTATTATTATTATTATTATTATTATTATTATTATTATTATTATTATTATTATTATTATTATTATTATTATTATTATTATTATTATTATTATTATTATTATTATTATTATTATTATTATTATTATTATTATTATTATTATTATTATTATTATTATTATTATTATTATTATTATTATTATTATTATTATTATTATTATTATTATTATTATTATTATTATTATTATTATTATTATTATTATTATTATTATTATTATTATTATTATTATTATTATTATTATTATTATTATTATTATTATTATTATTATTATTATTATTATTATTATTATTATTATTATTATTATTATTATTATTATTATTATTATTATTATTATTATTATTATTATTATTATTATTATTATTATTATTATTATTATTATTATTATTATTATTATTATTATTATTATTATTATTATTATTATTATTATTATTATTATTATTATTATTATTATTATTATTATTATTATTATTATTATTATTATTATTATTATTATTATTATTATTATTATTATTATTATTATTATTATTATTATTATTATTATTATTATTATTATTATTATTATTATTATTATTATTATTGTTGTTGTTGTTGTTGTTGTTGTTGTTGCTGCTGTTGTTGTTGTTGTTGTTGTTTTTATCGTGGTTGCTGGGGGTTTATTTTCGAAACGGCTGTTGTCCTTCTGAGACAAAATGTTAGCAAATCTATAAAACATTGGTACATGGTACAGATATTAAAAAAACTTTAATCAAAATATCTTCCTGCTTTGAAGTTCTGTGACCCAGTCGTAATTAACCTTTCGTACTGGATGTGAGAAACATCTGAATAAGTGTTTTTTAGGAAAAGAAAATTCTAACCTGGAAACAGTGACACCTTTAATAGTTTTTCTTAGATTTCAAAGAAGATCATCTATGAGAATTGGAGTTTCCCTTTCAAAAATCTAAGATTATGAGCGAAATAAGTCCTTATTATATTTCAGGTGTTCCTGAGAAGAAGTTTCAGTTTCTTGACCATTTAATATAGATGAAAATGTTAGAACTATCATTTTAGCTGCCATATAATATGTTAACATTCAGCTATTGAACTTATTGCATAGTCACTTATAAGGCATTGATTTTACATAGATCTATTCGTCCGAAATCCTGCTGTTACAGAAAAATGAAACATTTTCTTCTGTGCACTTCGATTGGATACGACTTTACCTAATTTCTCATTTGAAAGCACTGTTTCCGGAAATGGTTACCAACCGCCACGGAATTATGTTGGGATAGGGCTATAAAAATCAATTTGTGGCAAGAAAAAAAGTCTGGTGTCTATAACGTTACTAAAAATAAGCACGAAAATTGGTTTCTACTTTTATTTAAATGTATCAGCCTTAAAACGTTTTGTTTGTTTAAAGTGAAATGCGGTAGTGAAGGTATTTGCTCTAGTAATGGGTAATGATGAAGGTCACACCTAGAACGAATGCCCGCGTTAACGGCTACAGATTTTAATGGCGGATGATTCACTTCGCAACATTTTATCTTTCCAGGCAGAGCGTAGTAATTATCAAATCATCTCTCACTCAGGAGCAAGGAACATAATTACGGGGATGTGAGAGAAAGTTATGTCGAAAGGAAAATTCCTTCATCATTTATTTCTTTTCTCGTGGAATAGGCAAGCATTTTGAATAGGTACACATAGTGCGCAGTTAGCCTTCATTTGTTCGGAGAAGTGATCTAGGACAATAGCAGATCGATATAAAAGGTTCATCGAATCCTTTGTTGTTGTTCAGATAAAAAATGAATGTTAGTTTGATCTGGTTAGCAGGTTGGAGTGTGCAGGTTAAATAGCTGTTCCTATGGAAATGCAACTATCAAAAATTAGAGTGAGGGCCATCTCAAAAATATAAGCCCTTGTATTGTAATTGCAATGTTTTTGCAATGTTATAAAGTTTTTAGTTCACTATCCGTCATCAGAACCGCATAATGAGTCAATGTCAGACTTGAAATATGTTTTCTGTTGCTTTACAGACAACTAGCTCTTAAGTGAGGGTCATAACCACGCAGAATATGTCACTTAGCATCTGAAGGTTGCTATATTCGCCTAAAGCACGAATTAGCAGCTGTTGCAAGCCACGGCTGTATCCAAAAGATATTACACCTTCAATTTTGATATTATTTAGTACAGCTTTGGTTGAAATATGTAAATGTCAGAGTCAAGCAACAATTGACCCATCAAATGAATGTGCTATGATTAAATACACGCACGCTGAAGATTTACTCAGGCAGTAAAAGGTGAAGAAATGAATGGTGGTCCTCTGAGAATACGTATCGGCTACCTACGGTGTAACAACAAACAGTGAGGTGAAGAAAGCAATCGTGGCAGTGATGATACCACAACATAGTGTAGACACGCATGGAACTTATATAAGACTTCAAGAGTCCTTAGAGTTCTGTTTTATTCCGAATAAGTTTTACCAATATAATCAAACGTGTGCAAGTTTCTATATATTGCTGCAGGTAACCAAGTCAAAAAACGGTTCGCAAGATTATAGGGATGTAAAAAGTCTGTATGAGACAGTGTAGTACGTGTAGTGTTTAACGCCCGCTTTTACTATTTGCGACACCGCAGGCGGTGACACTGATGATACATAAGATGAAAATGGAGCACAGGTGGAATAAGATGGCGGGGGAAACCGGAGATTCCGGAGAAAGCACGCACCAGCATCGTGTTGTCCGTCACCAATCTCACACTTAGTGAGAGTCGAGCGGTCTAACCACTCAGCCACGACGTGATCTGCACGAGGCAGGTATTCACAATCTATTTTAATGATTACTCGAAACGCGGAATTTCTTGATTCGGATCCATATAACACAATTATTCTTTGGAATTCGCAGGTACATATATTTAAAAAGGGTAATAGATGATAGGGTATTTTGCTTTATTACTCATACTGGCATACACACATCTATCAGAAATTATAGCTGTTAGCAGTTAAATACAATATGTTACACTGAGGGATGTGTTTAAATTACGTATGCTTCAATGGGTCAGACTTATACTAAATTTATAAAACATATCTTCACCTCCCTGGGACCTATCTTAGTGAAATATTAATTCTAGACATGTTTGTAGAAGAACGTTCTCTCCAGACAGCGACTGATGATAAGTAATATCAGCTCTGAGGTGTGTGGTGATACACACAATAACATATGTAGATAATTATCTGTTTGTTTATAATCAAAGGAAGTTTACGATAGCACATAAGGTAGAAACCCAACTTTACTTATTTTGAAAACGAATTGCTTAGGAAAAGAACAAAAATTGTTTCTTTAAATGTATCTCACAAGCTTGGACGAACTTGCAAAAGATTAGTGAGCTTAGGCGTAGCATATTTAAAGACATGTAACATATAAATGAGTACTCCGACAAGTGCTCTTGGAAACTCAAATGATAAGAAAAGAAAAAGGACAGATGGGAGTCCAATTTTCAGAATTACAGAAACAATGCGACTTGTTTAACAAGAACAGCATCTGGAACTAAGGATAATAGACACAATTTAACGTAGCAGTGTCAATATGAGTGATAAGAATGGAAAATGCCCGCCTCGGTAGCGTATATGGTAGCGTGTCTACCTCACGTTCAAGAGGTCTCGAGTTCGAATCTCGGTCAGGTTGAGTTACCTGGATAAGGCTTTTTACGGGGTTTTCCCATATTCTGATTGACGAATGTCGGATAACTCTAAGCTCCATGGACCCCGGGCTCATTTGAGCCTCATTTCACCCATTTCATCCATCGTCCGATATGACTAAATGTTGGAGGACATTAATTAAAAAAATGGAATGACAAAAGTTTTAGCAGCCCTCTAAGCCTACCAAGGGATACTTCGATAATGTGCCGGAAGTATACATTTTCTATTAAAATATTCAAAATAATTATTCACTTTATCATATACGCACTTGGTGGAATCTTAAGTATATATCATAAACAGGTATTATTTAGTTTATTTAGTATTATTTAGTCTAATTGTAATAATTTGGAGGAACGAAATTTGATCAAACTGCAGTACGCAGTAATTGTATTTACAAATTGTCGAGAAAATTACAATATGATTACTCCAGTGTTATATGAAGCAGAGATGATTGCAAGAAAACGTTTAATGCATCTACTGCTGGCCAATGGGCATAACGGAATATTTATGGACTAATGTGAAGAAGAGGACTATAATTTCTACTTATGAAGAGACACTTTACATCTGAAAATATGATAGACTGCGAGGAAATTCTACTTAGTGTTCAAACTTGTGGCCCCAAGATAAACTTAAGTTTTGAATAACAGTACCTACTGTTGATGATTTTGAATTGATGAAAAGGTGGTTGGCGTAAAGAAACTGCTTCAGATAATTAACTTTTCGATTCCTTTGAGCCTATTGTGAAATTTCGTGGAGATTCTAAGCTAGTGCCGAACTCCTGCCCCAGACCTAGTGACCTGTCCGTATGATATCGGTCGCTAGACTCTCTCCTTGCTGAAAACTGGTTTCGTTTCGTATTCTTCTTCTGAAAGCCTGAATCTGTCGATACTCCTGTTCATTACACGCTCTCTCTGGCAGTGACGTCATAATCTATTTGCACCTTAATAATTATTGTTATCGTCGCTTCTCTTATTTGTGTTATATATTTAACTCGCTTAGAGATATAAAGGATATACAGTGATGTGAAAGATTTAGTTGAGTACGGCTCCCCTGCTAAATACATTGTGATAAAACATGATAGGAGAAACTCTGTGCAATTGATTAAGTGACTCTAATTCTGTCAAAACAATAGAGCCAGAGCTGCGATAGTCAGTAATGGACAAAGAGCACATTGTAAAATCTGAAGATATTCCATGCAGCTACGTAGAAAACATTTCACCTAGCTATTTTTGTTAGATATTTGTTTGAACTATGATTCTTCATTTACAAACTGTAAGATTTGAGCTTCAATCACAAATAGAAAAAAACCAGTTTGTAATAATATTTTATTACAATTGAAGTACAAAATCTGTCGTTGTCGAGGTCATTATAACAATATACAAAAGCTAGGTAACTGAGACATGTACAGGTACAAACAGAACATTAGGTAAAACCTGTAGCTTTAAATATCAACACTCCATATGCAACATCAGCAGCGTAATGCAGTCAACTAGTGTATAGAACTTCTGAGGCATCACAGGATGAAAGTCTATGTTGGCAACATTTGTATTTAGTTTATAGTACTCAAATGTAATATCCGGAACATATAGGTTAAGTGATATTCACGTGTAACCAGCGTCGTGGTAACTGTCGCTATCGTGTACGACTATCACTCAGGTAGTGTTGTTTACTTGTATCGAATGCAGTAACTGTCCCTACGTGGTGCAAGTATTACAAGAACATACAGGGTCTCCATAAAGTCTTTCCAACATTACAACTTGCTATAGAATGAAAACTATTACAGCTAGAGTTGTGTGGTTTGTGGCAGGTGAAAGATAAAAACTCAAATTTTGTAACACACGCTATTAGTACACTTCCACATATGCGCCGTTTGTCTCCCTCTTAACATCTAAGCGATATTCAATTTCTCGCCATAAATTCTGCAGCATTTCGTGGGCCACGCTTGCAACAGCATCATTTATCCTTCTCAGAGAGTTCATATTAGGTACACATGTTGCATATACCCTGTCCTTTAAGTAACCCCAAAGAAAAAGTCTAGTGGGTTATGTCTTGGGTTCGTGGTGGCCAGGGTATTGGACCACCGCGCCCCATCTATCTGTTAGGAAATGTATTATTCAGCAACTCTCTGACACTTAATCCCCAATGTGGTGGTGCGCCATCCTGCTGGAATATCACCGTGAGCTGCTGGTCATTAAGTTGTGGTACAACGTAAAACTGTAACATGTACAGGTAAATGTTAGCTGTTATTGAGTTCTCAATAAAAATATTGTTATCTGAACTTTATAGGCATACAGATGGTAAAAATTGAGTTAGCGTTAGCTGCCATATAATTCAGGAATGTCAATGAAAGTAGAAAAATACAAAATTCTCTTTCTTTATATTATTTTATTATTCGATATTTGAGAATATGTTACTAATATCTTACTTAGAATTTAAAACATAACTTCCCTTTATAGCAATACCATTCAACGACCCTTCTAATCAACTTCCAAGTGTTCTCTATATTCCCTACTTGCACAATCTGATTTAACTTTGACCATGGTTTCAGTTCGAAAAAATTAAATGGGATGCTTTGGTCAGCAAAAGTAAGAGATATTACTACAGAAAGTTAAACATTACAGTTTTTTTTTTTTTTTTTTTTTTTTTACGAAACTACGATTTGTTAATCTGTCTGCACTAATACTTCAAAAGCTATCTCATGGAATACTATTAAATCTGATCAACTTATTCAGTATAAGCTCTGTTTTAATGTAACCAGGTTTTAAGAGCTTGAATTATGTCAACGATGGGATACCACTCAACTGCACAAACATTTTGTCCTGATAGGTTAAATTCCTCATTGTTTCTTCAAAGGAATTATAATATAATGTTAGTTAAAAAGTAATAGCAATAGAGCTACCCTATGAATGAAACTAAGGTTAGTAGTTTTTGAAGGTTGCAAGGGAAAGTCGCATGAAAAAGAACTCCTTCAATAAAGTTCAGCGAAAAGACAAATTTAGATATATGTGCACGATATGTAACTGCAATACAAAAACACAAATTCAAATGGTTTCAAACCTTCCCAATTACCTCTTAGGGTTTAAAATAAATAACACAGAGACATTTGCACAATAAAGTACCTAAAATATCCTCCAAAAATCATATTCAGTGAAACCAGATTGAAATTGGATGACATGAATACGAAATTCTCTTTCTCCTCTAGTTATGAAATGTTTGGAAATGTTTTGCACCTGTGACTGTCCAAAATAATAAAGCCTTTAAACATTTAGATGATCTCATTTGCATACCTTACCGAGTTAAACTTAAGACCAGGCAATTAATTGTTTATCCCTTTAGCTTAAATTAATTCACATCTAAGTGTATTCCTGTTTATCCTGTAGTTCAGATCTTATGTGTGACATTCTCTGGCAGTCATCATTTTTAAAAAAAATTCCTTCTAACCTGTAAAGCGGTTAGTTTCCCTTCATAAAATGCATTGTGACTAAACAATACGTAGAATACATTAAGTCAGAGAATTAACATAACGTTTCCAGACAGAAAATGGTTTAACTTTCTTTCCAGTTCAGACAATGGCACCCATTTCTGGCAAAGTGTACATGGTTTGAGTTTATAAAGAAGGGATCACGTCATTGGCCAAAAGAGCTAGCGAATTAGTATGCAGCAATGATAGCTCGAAACTTTCCGCTGCGGCATTTCAAAGTCAATATGCAGAGAGAGAAGCAAACCTGTGGCCTGAACCTCAGTTATGTGATGATGTTACCTAAGAGGTTCAACTGGAGCTACTTTACTTTATATAAATAATATATAGGTATTTTCAAGGTGTTATTACAATATTCAGAAATACTTTGCTTACAATTGAAGAATTTAAATGCCATATATAAACGAAAAATAGGATATGAAATTTCAACAGCTATTCATTGCCAAATCTTTCAGAGACTCAGCTTTAAGTGAACAGGATTGTAATTCAGGAACAAATACCAATATGGCTAGTAATTGTACAGAAAATGAACGGAATATAAACACCTAGAAATGTCAAGAGCGACTAGTAAAATAAATCATTGTAACAAATGCGGAGATGGAATGTCACATATTGGAACAAAATCTGAAAATGGTTCTTATTTAACCTATGATATAAAATAGGTTAGAGCATTTCCAGCAGGAAACTTCCAACAAAACGTGGTCAATCAGGCCAATGAAACAAGAAAACCACTTTTAGTATGTTGCAGCTCCACTGACTGCAAACTGAAATAAAAGTACTTTTCAGTGGTAACCGGACGGCCGGCAGGAGGTGGCTTCGTGCGAACAGTGCTTCTCATAGTTCCTGGCACCTGCTTTTCTCCATGCCAGTGCATATTCGGCCGTTGCTAGTGCGGGTTCTTGTGTTCTTTGTGTCAAATTGTGATAAGTTCTGTTATAATGCCAATATGTGTGTATAATTTAGCACACCTCATATTCACGTATGACTTGCTACTTGCAAACAGTCCTATGAGAAATGACACGGCTATTTTTAGATCTATTTCCTGGTATTCCTGCGCCTCACAGAGAGACAGTTTTCAAACCTGTAAAGAGATTCAGAGGAACTGGTTCTGTACGTGAAAGGAAACCTAAAAGAAGTCGCCATGTGCTTGCAGAGGAAATACTCGACGAGGAAGGGCAAAACTTCGAATGAAACCCAAGCAAATCCCTGAGTAGGTTGTCACGATCCCCGGCTTGGAAAGTCATTGAAATTTTGAAATTAAAACCATGTACGATAGCAGTAACTGCAACCACGTGATACTATGAGTAGAGGAATTTGCTGCATTTTGGGTGGCGGATGAAATTAATGATATGATACATTTTTAGTGTGCATATTGCCAAATTTTACAATTTACAACTTTTAGCTACATTTATTTGTCTTTACCTTGTTTCTACCTTGGCTTGCATGACACCCTGGTCTTCTGCTCTGCCAGGTAGCTCTTAACCTCCATGCCTCCTTGATTACTTAATTAGTCCATTTCTTCACCCTCATCTTCCTCTCTTATATTATTTATATTTCTGTCCCATTTTACTTTTACTTTCTGCAAGAACTCACCAATACTTCTTACCTTCTTTTCCTCCCTGCCCGTTAACATTTTATAGCTACTATCCTCTTCTCTACTTTATCCCATTTTTCTTCCCAAACCTTTTATCTCCATATTGCAACCTCCTCGCATTCTGTTACATTATGTTCTATGCTTTCTTTCCCCCCCCCCCACACACAATTCACAAATTCCCTTTTCTCTACCTCTTATCCCTCTTAGAAATATTATTCCTGTTCTCATCCATGCTAACCCTTCTCTCTCTTGCCTATTGCAGCCATCTACATATGCTTCTCGTCCCCAATTTATTTTTATTTGCTTGTAAAATTGTAATGATTTCATATTTTCTGGACTTCCCCATATTTCCTGTCTTTCTATTCTGCATTTTACTAATTTACCCACATCACAGATATTCCTTTCCTCTAATCTCCATATATCTCTCATTTCTATTTTTTCCATAATTCCTCCTATCTCTGCCCACCAGCTGTTTGAGTTCTCTAATCTTTTTTGCTGTCTCATGCATAATTTCATAATTTACCCTTCTTCTTTGGCCAAACATAATAATAATAATAATAATAATAATAATAATAATAATAATAATAATAATAATAATAATAATAATAATAATAATAATAATAATAATAATAATAATAATAATAATAATAATAATAATAATAATAATAATAATAATAATAATAATAATAATAATAATAATAATAATAATAATAATAATAATAATAATAATAATAATAATAATAATAATAATAATAATAATAATAATAATAATAATAATAATAATAATAATAATAATAATAATAATAATAATAATAATAATAATAATAATAATAATAATAATAATAATAATAATAATAATAATAATAATAATAATAATAATAATAATAATAATAATAATAATAATAATAATAATAATAATAATAATAATAATAATAATAATAATAATAATAATAATGATAATGATAATGATAATGATAATGATAATGATAATGATAATAATAATAATAATGATAATAATAATAATAATGATAATAATAATAATAATAATAATAATAATAATAATAATAATAATAATAATAATAATAATAATAATAATAATAATAATAATAATAATAATAATAATAATAATAATAATAATAATAATAATAATAATAATAATAATAATAATAATAATAATAATAATAATAATAATAATAATAATAATAATAATAATAATAATAATAATAATAATAATAATAATAATAATAATAATAATAATAATAATAATAATAATAATAATAATAATAATAATAATAATAATAATAATAATAATAATAATAATAATAATAATAATAATAATAATAATAATAATAATAATAATAATAATTATTATTATTATTATTATTATTATTATTATTATTATTATTATTATTATTATTATTATTATTATTATTATTATTATTATTATTATTATTATTATTATTATTATTATTATTATTATTATTATTATTATTATTATTATTATTATTATTATTATTATTATTATTATTATTATTATTATTATTATTATTATTATTATTATTATTATTATTATTATTATTATTATTATTATTATTATTATTATTATTATTATTATTATTATAACATTCCATTATTATTCAATTTCTTCTTGTCTTTCCTAATTCTGTATGAAGTTAATGATGGCTCTATCAACCCAAAGTTTTTCTTTCCCACAGACGAAGCACGGTTTTCGTTATATGGTCATGTATCGTCACATGACAACAGATATTGGAATAAAAAAGCGATATTGTGCACGAAATGCCATTGCATGACCACAAAATTCGCGTTTCGGATGCTGTGGCTGCGTAGCGGATTATAGGGCCTACATTCTTTGAGGAAACAGTCAAAAGACAGAGGTACAGGGATGCAATAATCAAACTATTTCTGGAATACTTGAATGCACACCGGCATATTTTCAGCAATACTCTGCTACAGCTGACCCATCGTTGCAATTAATTAGGGGAACTTTTTGAAGTTAGTCATCAGTAAAGGACCATGGCAATTGCTATCTCTAGACCTTACGATACACGATTTTATCTATGGGGGAACTTAAAAATGAGGTGTATCGGAAACGTAGCTCGCATGCACTGAAGAACTGAAAGACAATTTCAGAAGAGAAATTGCTGCCATTTCATAACATGAACTAATGCGTATCAACAGAAATTTTCTTCGAAAGTTTGAGAGATGTGTGGCAGCACTAGGACATTATTTCCAACATCTTCTGTGACAAATGTGTGTGATTATTGTAATTACAATATGCATGAAAATCTAAGCTCTAGAATTTAAATATTCAAAGCGTTAGTATGGAGCGTCTAATGCGGTGGCAGCGTGCCTTCTGCTGCAGCACTAAGATAGCTACAAAATAGGAATGAACGGGGCTAGGCTTAGGTGTTGTATCGCTACTAGCCAATGCGGCGTGTGCAACGTTGTATGGTTAAGCACGCATACTGGCTCACTTTGTCGAAGAATACTGCTAATAGCTTTGCGCGCTCTAAATATACCAATTATAGAATTATTTTGTTTCTCCCATGTTACAGAGCTATTTTTTCTGACGATAACTGTCCAAACCCCATGTTTGTAGCACATCTGGTTTCAGATATATTTAAAGATAAGGCGCCTGACTAGAAAGAAAAGAATTGCTGTCAGTGAAGAAAAGCACACACGTGCTACGCTGCAGTTGCATTTTGTACCCTGCATTCAGTAAAGTGATGATATTTTAAGAGCGTACACGTGCTACGCTGCAGTTGCATTTTGTACCCTGCATTCAGTAAAGTGATGATATTTTAAGACTGCAGGCATGTTTGTCAAAGTTAGTGACTATACCGCTTTGCAGGCCTAGTTCTGGTGCGCCAAGTAGTAACTGCGAAATAACTCATAATATTTTACATAAATAGGCTGCTTACATTCTTGTTATTGTGTATTCCTTTTTGAAACAGATATGAATTAAAGACATTTTCAAAAGTACAAATTTTGCTCAGAGTCGAGAATTAATCTTACAGGAGTGCTCATTCCGTGAAGAACATTATTAAACAAGGCAAACAGTTTACCAAATTAGAAGACGTCTTCATTTTAGATCTCCAGGGAAACATCGGGCAGCTAAACAACGTGCTACCAACTTAGAAAATTTTCAAAAGTGTGTTTCACGTAAAACAACTTCTGATTTATATGACAAGGGTTAATATCCAACTGCCAAAAAGCTGACCAATTTCATGAGGGTGAAAATAGAATATACGGATTCGGTATCTTCTATGCATAATCTGAAATCTCTTGGGATCAAATATAGGAGAATCAATGATGGTCGCAAATTTTTGCTTGAAAGAAGCAATATTGTTGCTACAAGACTAAAATTTCTGCGCACAATGTATAACATTAGTACACGAGATACATGGTGTAAAAATGTTTCATAAATACACTCTCATATCTTCCGTATTTATTAAGTACTTTAATGAAACAAAAATTAGCCTACAGCCCATTAAAATCAGTATACAAATATGACATCATTAAAACAGAAATTAAATTAACAAATCGTTGAAATTTCACTATATTGTTTCACTGGAGCAAACACCTTTTCTCGCACAACGCATCTAATTTTATTAATTCTTTTTGTGTGCATATGAACGATAGCCATGTAAGCGAACTGCTCTGCAGTTCAAGGTTTTAGGTTCAGATTGTGCGATAATCATTGTGTATGCTCTCAAACACAGGCTGAAATATTAAGCAAACTCACTTTCAGCATCTGTATCACTGTACATCTGAACATCTGTATGAAACTTGCCAGGTTCCGACAACGACAGATATAGATCTCCGTTGCCCGCTTGCGTGGCACTAGCAACACCAAGACAGTAGAATAACCGTATGGCCCCACCCATGTCCAATGGTACTATGCCTTTACATGCTTCAACAACAATAAAATCAGGAATCTGCTATAAAATTTACTTAGAATTGTTTTAAGTCTGCATGGCTTTAACGGTTCCACAATTGCTACAGATATTAGCTGTTCCGCTTCCCTTTGTAGCAGTTGTAATGCATATCACACTGCCCAGTTAGAATCATAGATTGGCAACATGTCCAAGTATATGCTCTCTTTAATTGTTTCAAAACTGGTAAGTTGTTTACTGTTCGCCATCTGTTTGGTGCAGAGGCATATTGTGCAGCGCACTGCCTCGTTAGAATCTTAGGTTGGTAGCATCTCCAAGTATATGTTCTATTTAATAGTTTCACAAATGTTAAGATGATAACCGTTCCGTTTCTGTATGCTGCAGTTTAATATTATGTGGCATACTACTCAGTATCTTAGGTTGGCCACATCTCCAAGTATGTGTCCTATCCATCGGTTAAGGTGTTAGCTGTTTCGCTCCTGTTTGGTGCAGTTTTATATTGTGTAGAAAACTGCCCAGGTAGTGTCTTTGGTTGGCAACATCTCCAAGTATATGTTCTATTTAATGGTTTCACAACTTTTAAGGCGTTAGCCGTTTCGCTTCAGCTTGCTGCAGTTGTATACTGTGTAGCGCACTGCCCAGTTAGTAACTTCGGTTGACAACATCTGCATGTATAATTTCTGCTAAATGGCTTCAGAACTGTTAGGTGTTTGCTGTTCCGTTTCTGTTTGCTGCAGTTGTATTTTGTGTAGCGCACTGCCCAGTTAGTATCTTCGGTTGACAACATCTGCAAATATATTTTCTGCTTAATGGTTTCAGAACTGTTAGGTGTTTGCTGTTCCGTTTCTGTTTGCTGCAGTTGTATACTGTGCAGCACACTGCCCAGTTAATATCTTAGGTTGACAACGTCTCCAAGTATATTTCCTATTTAATGGTTTCACATCTGTTAGGTGTGAACTTTTACGCTTCGTTTTGCTGCAGTTTTATATTGTGTAGCAAGCTGCCCAGATAGTATCTTAGGTGCAAAAATCTCCAAGCATAATCTATGTTTAATGGTTTCACAACTTTTAAGTCGTTAACTGTTCCGCTTCTGTTTGGCGCAGTTGTATATTGTGTAACACACTGCCCAGAGAGCATCTAAGGTTAGAAACATCTCCATGTATATGCTCTATTTAAGGCTTACAAACCAGGGACTCACGTTTCTGAGGGTAGTTTCAAATGCATCTAGCTACCGTTTTCTAGTCTTATAATGTTGGGAACGATATCGCATGATTGTGAGCCTCTTGCGGATCAAGGAGCAGTGAATTCTTGGGCAAATTTGCGGTTGTGAGAGTGGCAGCGCGATTTTTGATATTGGCGATGAGTGGTTGTTATTTTTTCCGCGCCACATCACAATCATTCTTGTTTTCTGTGAATTACAGAGGACATTTATTCGGTATGTTGTTGAATGTGGTAAAATGTTAGTTTTATTAATATGTAGAGTCCAAAGGCATAAATTTGTTAAATACATGTGTAAATCTGTGATTAAACTCTTATTCTCACAAACGTGTGTGTACGTCCCTAATGTTAGCTGCGTGCTCTTTAGGTTAAGGCTGTCATCACATCAGTGTTATGATGCCAAGACAAAATTATGCTCACGGTATGGATGAAATGTTGAGAATACTCGAGGAGGATGTGTCTGAACTAGAATTTAGCGAGAGTGAAGATGAGTGGAATGCTGCAAATACACAACGACAGTGAGGAGTATTCTATAATAGGGGAAGAGAATAAAGGTGATGAGGGACATGCTGTTTCTGATTTAGCTGAGACATGGTTTACCGGGCTTAATAACAAACAATTTTAAGTTTAGTATAATATTTTATGCATTCGAAATTATTAACGAAACCCTCCATTTATCATATTTGATTTCTAATAATAGTGATTTACTTTCAGGGGCCTGGCATTCCTGCTCTGTACTCCGAGAAGTACTTCACAGAGGACTTCTATGAAAATGCAGCAGTGTGTGTATACGAACCAGTACTAACTACAAGAAGTAGATGTAATGATGCGGTCTCTTCCAACACCTGCAAAAATAAAGTTCTTTTTTTCCTTTTTTTTTTAATTCACGGTGTGCTTGGATGCACAACATTTCTTCGCCTCAAAACGATCTGAAATTCTAGGTTTAGGCTTGAACAAATTGCCAGTGCTATGACCAGAGATTGATTTTTCATTCTGCGAGCGAATCTTCAAGTGGTGGACCAATAATCTGTAACAGACGAAATCAAGAAACAGAACCAATTGTGGAAAGCACACCCTGTGAAAATGCTCTTCGGAATAGGTGTTTGGCACTCGAAAGAAGTGTTGGCTGCCATAGTATCGACGCGCAGATGATTCCGTTTTCTTGGAAATGCAGCATGAATCAATATATAGCAGGAAAACCAAGGCCAGTGGATTTGAAGAACTTTGCACTACATCCTCTGCACTCATGGTGGACTTTGAAGTTTATCAAAGTCTCACAACAAACCTTCTTGAAAAAGACACTGCAGGACTAGTTCCGACGCTTTTCCTGCGTTAATATCAACATTCCCTAAAAGAAGCTTTGTTTACTTCGATAGGTACTTTTCTACGCTACCATTGATGGGCAGACTACTTTAAGAAAAGGTGGAAGGTACAGGCACCCTTCAGAAAAACCGATTTAAAGGGTGTACTTTTCTAGAGTAGAATCAGATGAAGAGAAATGAATATGAGGAAATCAGTGATGTAGACAAATCTGTCAGTATAGTGACATGGAAGGACTCCAAAACGGTGCTAATGATTTCCACTTGCACTGGAACCAGTATCTGAAGAAAAACGCTGGGATAAGAAGGAAGCATCCTATTAAAATATTACTTGACCAGCAGTAGTTAGGGAATATAATGAGTAAATAGCAGGTTGGGATACTTTCGACCAGATGATGGAAAATTACAGAACCTGGTTCAAATCAAGGAAATGGCCCCTGAAACTCATCATTCATTTTATTGACTGCACTGTTGTAAATGCCTGGCAGGAATATCGCCGTGTCTGTTTTCAGTTGAGAATGAAACAAAAGAAGGTGATAGATCTCCTTGAGTTCAGAATAGCCATTGCCGAGTATCTCATGGGTGGTCCTCAAAGAAAAAGGTCGGCTGACTATTTTGAGCCTGGAGATACAGAGAGAACTACACCAAAAGGAGTGAATCGACCAGCAGCAATACCTGGTGTCGATAAACGATTGGATGGGTACCACCACTGACCTGCAGTGGACAAATTGAAAGCCTCACTGTGGTGCCGTTTATGGGATTTCAAATCCATCAAGAGTGAGGTGCCAGAAGTGCAATGTCTATTTGTGTTGAAATAAAGACTCTAACTGCTTCATTAAATTTCATACAGGGAATTAAGTACTGTTCATGTATGAAAAACTTGTGATGATGCACCCTCACAAAAGTGAGTATTCGTCCGATATGACTTAACGTTGGGGGACGTAAATTCAAAAAAAAAAAAAAAAAAAAAAAAAAATATTCTTTTATTTTTACAACAGTATGGCCGGAATATCACAATTGTTGGAATATATTTTTTTTTGTAAAACTGTGAAAAATGCTTTTCAAAGAAAACATGCTATGCGCTTACATGCTTCAAAAGCAATAATAACAGAAATCTACTGTAAAAATTTAGTTAGATTTGTTTTTAGTCTGCAAGGTTTAACGGTTTCACATTATTACTAAGATGTTAGCTGTTCCGCTTCCCTTTGTAGCAGCTGTATTGCGTAGCACACTGTCCAGTTATTATCATAGGTTGACAACATTTTCAGTTATATTTTCTACTTAATGGTATCCCAACAGTTTGGTGTTAGCTGTTTCCCCTCTGTTTGCTGCAGTTGCATATTGTGTAGCACACTGCCTAACTAGTATCTTAGGTTGACAACATCTCCAAGTATATTGTCGCGAACCCACTGTTGAATAGGCGGCGCGGCCGTGTATTTAAAGACACTGACAGTGCAGTGTGTAGGTAAAAGCTCAGTCAAGCGTTGGGGGGGGGGGGAGACAGATTTCTTGACAGATCGTCTTTGTTCTAGCCGTCTTAAATGTTGGAGAACATTCCGAATGTGAGTAATGTATAAAAAAGTGAGCCCACCTGCCAAATTGAGTCAGTCGTTAATTGGACGCGTGCACATGAACAGCAGTAAAAGTGAATTCCTTTGTGGTCGATGACCTTGCAAGCTGTATGTGTGTTTGACGTAATTGTGTTTCTACGGAAATAAAGAACAACTTTTAGTGTTTGTAACCTGGACTTGTAATTTCTCGAACCCCCAATGTCACAATTGGTGTCAGGAGTGGGATATTCCAATGATGGAGGCTGCATTGTCACAGATTCTAGAGAAGTTGGATATCACAAATAAAACATCACCGCCGAGATGAAAGAAATGAAGGCGGCTAACATCAACCTCACCGCCGAGATGAAAAAATGAAGGCGGCTAACATCAACCTCACCGCCGAGATGAAAAAATGAAGACGGCTAACATCAACCTCACCGCCGAGATGAAAGAAATGAAGGCGGCTAACATCAACCTCACCGCCAAGATGAAAAAATGAAGACGGCTAACGACAACCTCACCACCAAAATGGAAGAAATGAAGGCGGCTAACCATAATATCACCGAGAAAATGGAATAGCATTTGGAGACGGCAAATAACTACTTGGCCGCAAAGTTGGAGGTGTCAAATCACAACCTGACCGCAAAGTTGACCAAACTAGCCACGGAAATGAAGGCCAAGCTATCTGAAATTAAGGCTGCGAACGAGGCCCTCGCTGAAAAATTTGAAGAACAGTTGGCCGGCGTGAGGGATTACGTCACGGAGCTGGGTGAGCGGATAGGCCAAGTGGACGAGCGCGTCGAGTGCGTCGAAGATCTGGCGAGCCGCGTTAACAACCTAGAGGGAAAGGCCGACACCTACACTAAGTTCCTAAACGTCATGGTGGAGGACATCGTCGGCAGAAGGATTAAGGACTTGATAGCCGACGCGCCGGGATGCGACACAACTCCTGCGCGCGTCAAATCACCGAAGTATGACGGTACGTCCACATTCGAAGTCTTCCGCCGCCAATTCGACACGGTGGCCAAGCACAACAAGTGGTCAACAGAGGAGGAGACCGCACAGCTAATAGCCAGCCTCCAGGGACGGGCCACAGAAGTCCTGAACGCAGTCCATAGAGCGGCGGCTCATAAACACATCTGGGAGGCCCTGGAAAACCGCTTCGGAACCACCGCTTGGCCGCGGCCTACCACAGCCAACTTAAATCAAAGACGCAGCAATCAGGGGAGACGCTGCAAGAGTTTCCCTGTCAATTGAACAGCTGGCCAGCAGAGCTTTGGTCCACATCGCACCTGAATTCGTATGCCGGAAAGCCGCCTACACGTTCGTTGACGGGGTACGAGGCATCGATATACGTCAGCGCCTAATGCTCGGCGGCGCTACGAGGCGCTACGAGACGCTAACGGCAGCACTGAGGATGGAGGCGGCCAAGGTGACGGCTACTCCGACGTCGAGAACAAGGAGTATCCGCTACACTGGAGACCGAAGACCAGCCGAGGAACGCCGGCGAAGACCAAGTGGCGTGTGTGGAATGTCTGGACTGCCGGCACACCTGGAGAAAGACTGTCCATACCGGGTGGAGCAGCCGGAGAAACGAGAAAAGTTCGGCGTGGCGAGTAGCACGTCGGTACTGTCAACACCATCCCCCCGAGTAACACTGCGCGCCGTCAGCCAATGTATAGATGACAGCCTCATCGCGGACGATTGGTTGAGAAGAAAGCCGTGCCACGTGCTCGTAGACACCGGGGCAGCCTTGACCGTTATCAGACCCGACGTAGCCAGGAGTTTACCATCGAGGAAACCAAGCCGACAATACCAGCTTGTGACGGCATCGGGCGGCACCTTGCCTGTGGAGAAGGACGTCCTGCTGAAGTTGACCTTGGGACGGCGTGCCGTGCGTCAGTGGGTGTTCGTCGCGTAGGTGGCTGAGAAGGTGATACTGGGACTGGATGCCCTCAGGGGCCATGAGGTGACGGTCGACGTCATCAGGAAAGTCCTGCGGCTCAATGGAGAGTTCATACTCCGGCAACCCGAAGAACGCCTGAGAATTTGTAGGGCCATCCTGGGGGAAGAAGTAGTTGTCCCCGCGAGCAGCGAGGTGGTAGTGACGGCGTGACTGGAAGACCAGCAAACAAGGAATTTGATACTGGATCAGAAGACGCCTGTGCCCAGACTTTGTGTAGCCAGGGCATTGTTGCCGTGCCGAGAGGAGGTGCCCGTGAGACTGCTAAGCCCAACGGACAACGATCACAATATCCAGGCTGGGATGCAGTTGGAGACGTGCGAGCCCGTGGTCAGCGTAACACCCATCGATGAGACCCAGGAGCCGATTCCGAGTGTATGTTCCATTTAATGTTTTCACAAATGTTAAGATGTTATCTCTTCCGCTTCGGTTTGCTGCAGTTGTATATTGTGCGGCGCACTGCCCAGTTAGTAACTTAGGTTGACAACATCTCCAAGTATATTTTCTATTTAATGGTTTCACAACTGTTAAGTCGTTACCTGTCCCGCTTCTGCACGGTGCAGTTGTACATTGTGTGGCACACTGTCCAGAGAGTATCTTAGGTTGGCATCATCTCCAAGTATATATTCTATTTAATGGTTTCAGAACTGTTAAGGTGCTAGCTGTTCCGCTTCTGTTTGCTGCAGTTGTACATTGTGTAATGCACTGCTTATTTAGTAGTTTAGGTAGGCAACATCTCCAATGTCCCATTTAATGTTTTCACAGCTGTTAAGTCGTTAGCTGTTCCGCTTCTGTTTGGTGCAGTTGTATATTGTGTAGCACACTGCCCAGTTAGTATCTTAGGTTGGCAACATCTCCAAGTATATGTTCTATTTAATAGTTTCACAATTGTAAAGGTGTTAGCTGTTCTGCTTCTGTTTGGTGCGTTGTATATTGTGTTGCGCACTGCCCATGATGATGATGATGATGATGATGACGATGATGACGACGACGATGATGATTTATATTTAAAGGCGCTCAACGCTTCTCTCTGGCTTCACTCCAGCCTCAATCTAACTACACACTCAATTCATACTGCTTTGGTACTGTCTTGGTTCTGGCTAGCCTTCGGCCCTCCGGTCCTGTTCTTGCTTCGCTCTGGCCTCACTCTAACTTCATTCTGTAACTTTGCTCTAGCTTGGCTCTGCCTTCGCTCTGGCTTTGTTCCGTCTTTACTCTAACCTCACTCTAACTTCAATCTAAATTCATTCTAACGTGGCTCGGGCTTGGCTCTGCCTAGACTCTGGCTAGGCTGCAGCCCACCTTCGGTCCTGCTCTGGTTTCTCTCTGACATCATCTGGCATTACTGTAACTTAATTCTGTACCTTAGCTCTGGCTTGGCTCTGACTTCGCTCTGACTAGGCCACCACTCCACTCCCGCTCTGGCTTGGCTGTGGCTTCGCTCCGACTTCACCATAACCTCACTCTAACTTCACTCTAAATTCACTCTAACTTGGCTATGGCTTAGATCTGATTAGGCTCCGACCCACCTTCGGGCCTGCTCTGGCTTCGCTCTGGCTCCACTCAGGCTACACTCTGTGTCCGCTCTAGTTTTCTCTGGCTCCGCTTTGCTTTTGCTCTGGCTTTGCTCTAGCTTTGCTTTGTA
This sequence comes from Mantis religiosa, assembly GCA_030765055.1. Taxonomy (NCBI): domain Eukaryota; kingdom Metazoa; phylum Arthropoda; class Insecta; order Mantodea; family Mantidae; genus Mantis; species Mantis religiosa. The sequence goes on from CM060950.1 coordinate 159,461,104, forward strand.
TTTACTTTGGCTTTGCTTTGGCTTTGCAGTGGCTTTCCGCTGGCTTTGCTCTTGCTTTGCTCCCATTTTGCTCTGGGGTTACTCTGGCTTTGCTCTGGCTCTGCTCTGGATTTGCTTTGTCTTTGCTTTGGATTTGTTCTGTCATTGCCCTGGCTCCGTTCAGGCTCCACTCTGGCTCCACTGTGGCCTCACTCTGGCTTTGTTTTGGCTTCGCTTTGACTTTAATTGGACTTTCATTTAATTTAATTTACTTTATATTTATAAGGGTCAAACACGGACGCGGACCTTGTTTGGGCGTTTGGCATTAGCTCTCTCACCACTCAGAGGCACCCAATCAAGAGATTTGGCTCGGGACCCCGGTATCACTAGATTCCGTACCTACCGCAGTAGGCCCCTGGGGGGGGGGGCACACTGCCCAGAGAGTATCTTAGGTTGACATCTCCAAGTATATGTTCTATTTAATGGTTTCGCAACCATTAAGGTGTTAACCGCCCGCCGACCGGCCGGTCACCAGTGAAAAATGAGACACTGCATAATTATGTGGTTACCGTATTTATTGATTCTTAAATCTCAGGTGTTATAGATGTCACAGATAATGTCACAGTGTAAAAATTAAATCTTTGTATCCTCAGCACGAAAATTAGCCGTGATGTTTATCTACATTTATCTGGATTAAGCGATACATATTAACAACATTAGCAACATAGGTATGTAGGCTCCAGTCTATTAATAAATAGTTTAGACCTCTAAAAATACTCTAACAAATTGATATAAAATAGTGTAAATATAATTTCTGTTAAAGAAAACAAGACAAGTTTTAAATCTCTTTTTCTTCAGGTATGAAGACATCTGAAAAAGTCATAATAAGGTACAGCTTTGGAATTTTATATGCCAGATATAGGCTTATTGGTTTAAGCATATGATGCATTTATAAAACGTAAGCGGAAGTCTTACATAAGATAATTATAAGCTTCATCAATTTGAGTATTTTACATACACCTGCAATTCATTTAATTTTAATGTTTCTGTGAACAGGTTTATCTGGTCCTCTAATATCCACAATTCTAATAATTTCTTTAGTTTACTTGGATCGGAGAAACCCCATACTCGTTCAGATAGAACGTGCTATTTCTAAAACATGTAAGTATGTTTAGGTCTTCCGTTTTTTGGTGTTGTTAAGAACTATGTTAACGGAAACTTGTATTCGGACATGTTGCAAAATTGGCTAATGCCATAGCTCAAGGACGAAGAGAAATAGGGATTGATTTGTAAAACCTGCAGCTGCTGACAGTGAAGCAATCAAATATTAAAATAAACTATAACAATTGCGATCGATAAGTCACATATAAGTGAAGTTTGTCACAATAAGATTCGATTTCCATGGCCGACCTACCTGACCCTTGGGATTTTTCTGGGTGGGGGGTTCCGGGTCGCTAGACGAATCCTGGGTAGGTTAATTGTATACCCTGAATTTCCTGTCCCTCTATTTCATTTCCATTATGATTTTATATCATCTCTCATCTGGTGGTCCCTTTCAGGGTAATTAGTGTCGGCGGCTGTCTCAACGGTTCATTGCAGCATGATATGCTCTGAGGAAAACTACCTGCTCCTCCGGTAGCTAGGTTGCCGGTCTTCGACAGTGCTGCTGGGGCCTTATAATCAATGCCTTGTGGAAGGTAAAGTACCATATTGTTGGAAGGAGGCTAATATGGTAATTCTGAAAAAAGGAAAAGATAGGGATCCCAGTAAACCTAAATCATACTGACCCATATGTCTTTTGAACAACTTAGGCAAAATCCAAGAAAAACTGCTATATACAAGAATTAATGAATGTAGAATAACGGTAGGTATAACAGATAGGAAGTATGGATTTCACAAGGGATGCTCTACAGAGGATGCCATAAACCTAGCTCTCAAAACAGTAAATCATTGTGATAAAAATATTATTGGGAATATTTGTAGACATTGTTGGTGATTTCGACAATTTATGGTGGCCTCAATTATTTCAAACACTAAGAGATAAAGAATACCTTAGATGTTTGTACAATTCACTAAAGGATTACTGCATGAATAGAAGAGTATACATCGCTCTAGGGCCCCTCTTTTAATATTTTAACGTAACCGATAATAAATAGTTTGCAACAATCGCCTGAAGTATTAGAAGTTATACCCTATGCAGATGACTTATAAATATTGGTAGCAGCTAATAGTCGGATTGAACTGCGAGCTAAATCTAATACATCTCTTGGAATTCTTGATAGTTGGTGTAAACAGGCCAAATTATAAATTGCCCCCCAGAAGTCGTCTTTTATGCTCCTCAAAGGAAGTCCAGAAAGAGATCCTATAGTCAAACCTAACAACAAAAACATCAAAAGAGCAAATGCTAAATATCTTGGCATGTATATTGATGAGAAGCAACACTTTGATACCCATATTAAATCTGTAGCAATGAAAGCTAATGCAGTATTAAAGAAACCATCAATAGCCATGAGAATGTTTAAGCTTTCTTCTAGTACAATTCATACATATCATATGAGTTTCGTGGTGGGTATAACTGCGTATGGAGCGTCGATATAGGCACATAGAGTAAAATTGAGGAAGAATATAGATACTCTACGGAAATACCAAAGTCAGGCTTTACTTCGTTGCACAGGAGCAGTATCAACGACTGCTACAATGACATTATTAGTGATAACGAGAATATGGCCATTGGATTTGCTGATTAAACAAAGGGTAGCCTGCTTTTGGATGAAGCGGAGGGAATACAGTAAGAAAGAAAATCTATTGGGAACTCCATGCAGAACGAGGAAAGAAATTAGGAACGCATTAATTGAAGAATGGCAATATGAATGGGATCAAATTGATGTAGGAAAAAGGACACGAAATCTTTCCTAGTATGAATGACAGGTTAAAATTAAAGGAGATCCAACGAAGACGAAGTGGAATACAATATATTTCAGAACATGGACCGTACAAGACATACTTTAACGAGATAGGAAAGGCAGATGACACCATGTGCACAACCTGCATGGAAGAAAATACTCCTGAACATGCTTTATTTGACTGTAAAAAGTAAAATACTAGAATTGGCAGCGGAGAAGTTCCCAACAATAGTAATGGATGAATACAATCAACAAAGACAGCAGCAACGACGAGTAAGAGACAATATTCAACGTAGATATCGTGAACCACCTTTCACACCGAGAAGATCTGAACGACTTCGAGCACGGAATATGGATACCTAGCTTCACCAACCAAAGGAAGAAGAGTAACGTCGCCTAGTCGAAGGATTAATAGAAGAGGACAATTTTGTATTCAACAGAAGGATTTGAAGCGACAGAAAAAGAAGACAACACCAACGCAGGAACAAAAGATAGATGGATTTATTAGGGATAGGAAGGTAGAAGTAGTTTAAATTGTGAAAATTGTAAGCTACATTAGTAGCAATTAGATTAGTTAGGTTAGATTAGATAGGTTATTGTAGGTTAATTTTCTGTAATATGTTTGTAAATATCAATATAATCATTATGGTTGAGTAATAATAAAATTCAGATAACTGTGTCTTGGTATAGCATCCAGAGGCCAAGACATAAGAAATTCAGAATTTATTTTTTATCTTTTTATTTTTTCATTTTGTTAGTGCTGCTGGGGCCATTTCGGGCCGGGCTGTGTTCCGTTGTCCTGGCCTGCAGGGGGAGGTCTCTATCTAAATAAAATGTAGGAAACCTGTCCTCTGAACTGCCGTGGTTCCTTCGGATGGCCACCCACTAGCACCTCTCACCTCATTCTTCCTCCCGGGGGTGCCCTACTTGGAGGTATAGGTACAATGTATCATGACTGGTCTCCATGCCGAATCCCCTCCGTAATAAATCCTAATCCTTATCCTAATTCCTGTCACAATGAAATTGTTATAGCTTATTGTAATAAAGGTTTTCTTTTACTAACAACGTAAGATGCCCCTCCATATTGGCATAAGACTACCAATGAATATCTCAATCAACACCCGCCAGATAGATGAATTGGACGTGCAACAACCGCAGACACATGGCCACCCTATCAGTGGTTGATTACTTCCATGAGATTATTTTATTCCTTCCCCTTCCAGTGACGTTGGCAGAATTGAGAAAATGCACTGCTTCAGACTTTGAGAATATCACGCAAGACATCCTTGAGGGGATATGGCATGAGAAGGATCATGGCTAGACGACTACCGTATTACGTGTGGCGCTTACATTGACTGCATCTAAAGTAAATACAAAACTTCAAACTTCCCCATTTCAAATTGTGGTATAGTAGTTTGTTTATGCTAAATATTAGTGAAAACACAGCCTTATCAAGTCGTCCAATAGACATCCCATATAATTAAGGGATATTTGATACCATCACCATCTACGGTAATATCAAATAAAGCTATCAGAGCAAGTGAGCGTTGTAGGAGAATATATTCTCAGGGAAACCATACACCTCGAAGGATACTTGCTCTTCAAATATGCTTTAGAGATATAGACTGCCATAATGATATAGGACGGCTGTCCAGCCAATGTTTCAAGCTCTCCTCATCGAGGATTGGGCGTTTTGTACCCCAATAATAGCCCACTTATTCCTATGACTTCTTTCTTTAGGGAATCCTAAGGCTTGGTATACCAGAACAGTCCTGCAACACATGATACGCAGGAACGCATAATTCGGGCACACAAGATCATTCAACCAGCAGGAATTCAGGATCCAATGAGGTCTTTCAGAGAGCATCTTCGATTGCGTTTGGACATGAATGGTTACCTCTTGGAATATCTTCTGTGATTATAAAACAACAGGCTGTGTTGCTTAAAGTTCAGATACAATTCTCTTTGTTTAAATGGGCATTGTAAGTATAATTTCATTGGCTGACCGAAACTAATAATTTGGTTTGTTTACATGTTGTGAGTTACAGAGAATGCAAGGTAAGGTAGGTTGAAATATCAGAAACTAAACATGTCGACATGATTCATCTTCCGTCGTATTATTATTTCGGATAGTAGTGCGCATACGTATAGACAATACGAAGCATTTTACCTCGTTTTAATGAGCATAATTACGTAAAATACGTACATTATGTAGCGTGATTTGAGAAATAATGAACTCACCTGTATCTTGCACATGACAAGATAAGAATAGAGTACGAATCAAATCTCCATAGTTATGTTCGCTCCTGATGAAAAAGAAAGCTTTATTACAGGTGTCGAGGACACACAAGACCAGAGACCAAGGAACTACAATCATTTGTATAATAAAGGCTTGGATTTGTCACAAAAGGAACTTACCCTATACAATAACATATACAAGTTCATTATATTGTGACATACCAATCATTTAAAAAACGCGCATGAAGTAAACCAGTTGAACAAAGAGCATTCTTTGATGTGACTTCCATTATGACTGTATCTCTTGGCATTAAGAGAAAGAAAAGTGAAACTAAACACAAGTTTGGATGCTTGTTTTCAATTTATGAGGCATATATGAGCAACATCTCCTTCTAATGAAAACTCTTTCACCATCGTTTACAAGTATGCATAAAACAACTTGGTTTCATGAATAAATTTAACATATATAAAAGTAGGGCAAAAATTATCTTACAAGAAGCTAAATAGGAACTTATTTATGTTTTATTAATAAATTAGAAGGAATGTTGAAGTAAATCAGGACAAAAACTTGAGAGAGAACACACAAGTAGTAGACAACCTATATTACAACTTTAAGCTGAAATTCCAGTTTCATAATAATAGTATAGTAAATATATTTCTCATTTTGGGTTATATATTTGACAGGCTCATTGGAAGGCAGTGTCCAGTAACTGAAAACCAAGAAAATTGAAGTTGTATATCTTTTAAATACGAGCAACTTTTTCTTGTTCACAATTTTCACATGGTGCCTTAAGTTTTGGATGTTTAGAGGGCAGTCAAATATATTTAAAAATAGAAGATATTTCGAATATCTATGACAATGTATGCATAGATTTGAACCTTGCAAAATAGCTTCTTTAGGTAGTTCCATAAAGCCCAAGCTAATATTTGATGTTTTCTAAAAAGATTAAAAATGTTTTCATTTCCCTCCCCCTATTTCTTTCTCGTATATCACTGTTCCTTCAGAATATATACTCTCTTTGCTGTCTCAAGCGAGAGATAATATGGAAACGCTTACAAAAATCAACTTCGCTTAAGAAATTAATAAGACCAGCGAAATCGTTCCTTATTTACTAGCTATGTTTCTAAAGCGCCTAAATCTATGGGCTCGTGCTGGAAACTTGCTCCTTATCCGGGCCATTCATTTTCGCACCCAGATGACTTTTTTGTCGACTTTCTTCTATAAAGAGGAAGTCGATTTTTCAATTTTCATTGTCTTTGGAGTCATTCACGCCCACACACAAACAATAAATACACTTTCTACCGCGTGTTAGAAAGGACAGGAGGCGCCGGTGTAACAAGGAAATTAGATCGGCCTAGCAAGCCTGTGACTGGAATCACTGTAGTTCGGGTGGACCGAGAGGATCAATTCAGTCTGTGACAATGCATTTACATATGTTGCGCAAAGGCACTTTCTCTTACCGAGCGATGAAAAAGGCTTAAAGACATACAAGAAAATTGCGTGCTACGTTTAAAAACAAATCCGTTAAGTTTAAAATGTAGCACATTCCTTATGAAATATCTAGCCACATTTTCAATCATAACCATGGAAAAAATTACATTTAAAAGAAGGACTTCAATAAACAGTAATGGTAACACTCTTGTTCTACTTGAACGTAGATATCTACCTATGGTTATAAACACGAGACTAAATCGAGTATGTTCTACTTCCGAGATTCACCAATCTACTTAATGCAAATATATTGTGTACTATTTTGTTTGGCTGTAGCAATAATGGAAATAGCACTTACACGAAAATAAGTCAATTCCTATGTTGAACATTGCTGCCAGTAGCAAGGTCACCAACATTAACCTTGATGGATGTTAAACTCTCCACTATCTAAACATAAACAGGAAGTGGAAATCTGTCGTCGAAAAACTCTACTGCAAAAAAATGCAGTACTCAGTTATTTTGGCGGTCATTGGTGCAATGCACTGAAATTGCAATATGAATGCCCTTAAAGTGGAAAAAAATTGCAAGATCAACTTAAAGATGTGAACGTTGCCGTCATCAGGTAAGCGAGCCACCAAGTCCACAGATAATTGCATATTTTGGACATTACGTATTAAATCACAGTTTAAAACGACGTTACCGTAATTACAAAGTAACTCCAGTAGTAAGAAGTGTTAAATATAAGAAAAGAAAAATATAAGTTTCAATGTATTTTAAAATGAAATGATTGTAGATGACGGTGAGTAAACACACTTACAGAAATCATATATCCAGGAAATACTTCTTGAACTTGATGTCATCTCTTTTCCCCTGTTCCTCTATCTGAGATTCAGCTCGTTTGTTGAGCTTGAATGTAAAGGGCAGCACGCTATGAGGGAACTGGCACAGTGAGATAACGGCATTCGCCCCTCCTAATTGGTCCGAGTAAGCAATTATAGTACCTGCACTGATATAACATGTTGGTCTTTGATTCTTTGTTGATTGTGATCCTGTAGATTAGTGCATGCATTCGTAGGTAGATAGCTTACGCTTAAGTACTCCACAAGCCATTTAGACACATCGGAAATACCTTAATACATTATTCTCGAAGTTGCAATAAGAATGTATTAGTTGATATGCAGTCACTTCGGAGCTATGATCACTTTTGCATTCACACACAGCTGCTGCATATTAATTTGACTTTATCTTTCCTATTGTTATAAACAGATGACGTTGAACGGCAGTACTATATTTTTGAGTCTGGCATCTATAGAGGACAATTCTGTAACTTTCCGATCAACGGAATTGTTACTGCTTCTCTTTAAGATTAGGAGGCGTTCCAGATTCAACCAATAGCGTAATACTGCTACCGATAGCAGCACTATCTCACATCTTAGAATTACTAACCGCAATATTTTTCTCTGTAAAGGAATTGTTTTTACAATATTACAGAATATAAAATAGTGCCCAGAAACTGTTTAGTGCTCTTCTAATAAGTACTAAACCTTTGAACATGAACAGTTTGGTGGTTTTAAAAATATATTTAACTTTAACCAAAAATTACGGAATACAAATAGTACCAGGCAAACGGTTAGCTGCCTTAAAAGTTATTAAATCATAACTAAATGATACAAAATAGATGTAATAGCTTTCACTTCATTGCGTTACTCAAAATCCATTTGTGTATTTAGAGAAGTATAATCATGCAATGGGATTATTTAGTTAATAGGAGAAAAAACATTAGGATATTTTGCTGTTCTTGGGAAGAAACTGTGTTTGTAACTGGATCTACATTTTTAAAGTTCAAGATTAAGCATTGGCATTGTGTTCCTACTTATTGATCATTTCAACTGATTCGCTTTTGTAAACTGAAGTCTCGTTATTTCACATGTCTCTTGGAAAAGACGATAGTAGCTTCTCCTTTGATAAAGATCTACATTTAACAGCTGATGCTATTCAACTACATGTAATGATGTTTTCGACGAAGAACATCATTCCTCCGTTTAGGTGCCATTGACCTTAAAATGCGACCACTTTTCTCGCCATTGCTTGGAAGGCACAAGCTGTACATAAAGAGAAAGTAAGATGTGCTTATAGTAAGATTCACCATTGGTGCAACGTCTGACATTATACTTTCCAACGAGCTTCGAGTTATGTGCTGATATACATCATCAAATGTTTCTTCTCATTTGCCTGGGGCTTGACTTGCCCCGTCATATCCTCTCTTTGCAAATTGGACTTCTCAATTCACCTTATATACATTGAAATAAATCAAACCTTTATGTACATGTTGGTTGCCAAGAAGATGTCAAGTTGCTTTTTTAGCAGGGAAAGTAGCCATTGCATGTAAAATGTTCTTTGATGGGGACAGTTACAAGCAGTTCGAAAGTCGTGATAGGGCATAAAATTGTCGTTCAGGCGAGACAGATATAGCGTCTAAAACTAAAAAGATTTACACAAGATGTAATGCTTGAAAAAAGGTTTGTAATTCAGCTACGGTTCCTTATGCGACAAGAGAAGAAGAAGAAAAAAAAATTTGGAAAAATATTCAGAAATGCCTTGCCAAGAGATAAATGCAAATTTTCTAAACTTTTAATTTTGATTATTGTAAACTTTCTTTTCTTTCTATATTCAAATAGAACACAAACTTTCTCTTTTGACTGCATAGTGGAGCATTCGTTTGTTTCCTCATCATTCACTTTCAGCGTATTTCAGGCTGAAAGGATACTGATTACGCTGAGCGTTACTTCCGTTCTATGTACATAGTGGAATATTACCTAATTGCGATACTTTCTGCAGAACCCTATTTAAGTATCCAATATAGCCACATATATACTTACATCAATATATATATGTATATGTGTGTATGTGTGTTTTCTGGTATGTATAGATAACGAGTGCAAGAGGCTTGTGAAGCGCTAAATAAGCGCGGCGAACTTTCTCACATTAGAATGCATGCAAGTTAATTTGTAGGCAATTCCGAGACTTGTCGTCCTAAATTAAACATCTATTTCCCAATTTACTCATTTTGCGACAGTGGCTGCTTTTACAATGAAGGACAAAGGTGATGACAACACAATAAAGATCTAAATTCAGTTAATCATGGCAACTTAAGCTCACAGGAAACATTATTCAATTGAAAATAAAAATGTCCCTACCAATAATTTATACATTTCAGATAATTTTAAAACAGTGGGTATTCCTCCATTGTTATGCTTATTAAATGATGAACATTGAAAACAACACTTGGGAAATAGTTGTATAAAATATTTTAAAGGACAGCAGTGCTACTAAAACCAAATATACTTTATAATTAAGTAATCTGTTATTGCATTTCCAACACACATTCGACAAAGGAAACCATGATACATAATGAAAAAGCTAGAAAATTACTTACATTCACACATTTTCAGAACAATTTTAAAATTTTAACATTTAGATTTTCTCTTAATTTTCATTGTTGGCCTGTTTCTGTGTGTATACTATTTAGTGTCCACGTTCCTATTTCCAGGTACATATGCATGAGTTTTCGTTGTGTTTGTTTGTGTTAGCTTATTTTATATATTGAGTGTAAGTCCATAAGAATAAGGGGAGGACAGCTAAACATATGCATTTTTGAGAATTATACAACTGTTGTATAGTTTAAATAAATTGTTAAATTGTTGAACAACTCTTTAAATAAATTCCACTCGTAAGTGCTTTTAATAGTTTCTGTGAGAACAAAAAGACTGATCTTCAGCAAAATAATGTACAGATCAAGAGTACTTAAGCTTTTGTACAAGATTTAACCAGCGAATATTTCAGTTGGATTAAAGAACTCGGATCAGCTATAGCCTCATAGTTATAAAGCCCTTACAATATATACCGGCATTGTAGAAGGACTTTGATCACTGCTGGACGTACCTTAGTATGCTAGCGTATGTTGAAGTCCTAATGAAAGTTCAAGAAGATTGAGAAATATTTCCATAAACAAATATCCAGGTCGTTTTCTACATTTGTATCATTGCTTATTTATTATGTATTTCACTTATACGTTGGTGATGTACTTACCCTTCCTACCAGCTTGCTTTAAATTTCGATCTCAATACACACAACCCCGGTTTTCCGTGTATTGATGACCCTATGCTCTCTTATAATCCCTTGTTCCGTTTCTCCAACCTTACTTGTTGATTATTATTCTTAATCATTCTCAACCATTTCTCACCGACTTTCCCCAAGTAATCACCTATATTTCTTAGATTATTTTCTCCTTTTACAGATAACAGTTTCCTGATTAGTAATACCTCACTGCCTTCCTTAAAACTATTCCATTTTAAATACTAAGTATGTGGCAGATTAATTATTCTTGATACAAACACAAATTCCTGCATTCTACAGTGAGATAATAACGTTATGATAGCAGAAAACACGTTAATATTCTATTTAAAATGTTGCATTAAATAGTTTATTTGCAGGTATTTTGAAAAATAAATATGTCAAGTATATTGACAAATGAATATTGACTTCATTTCCTGAAACAATAATCTAATAGGACAGCTTTATATCATGACTCCTAGCTGAAAGTTCGCAAAGAGAAAATGAATATTTTTATTGAGCACGCCTTTTTCCAGTGTAATCATATGCAATGTGTTAGACTTAAATAAATATTCATTATGTTCCATATTTAATAATCAGAATTTGTATACCAAAACGGTGGACACGAAATTACTTTACTGAAAAGTCTTTATACTCTTCCATATCATATGAATAATTTTTCGTTTTAACGTGAAACACGCCGTAGTTTAACTCTGATCTTAAAGACCTAAGTTGTGTCATTATCACATTTATTTCCTCTGTGTCCTATATTGCTGTATTCCGCATGCTTCAAACTATTCCCAAGTCATACTCTGAACTCAAGTGACCGCATGTTGAATCTCTGTGGAAAATATGGCGCAGGGGCGGGTTTTCTCCGGGATCTCCGGCTTCCCCGGCCATTATTCTAACAATTGCTCCATTATCACCTTTCCTTTCATTCATTTCGCCCTCATTCTGTCATCTACACCTCACTCTCATATCAGGCATTGTGCTGATCACCCATTCCGAGTACTCTATCTGATACAAAGCTCCTGCTCCTCAACAAGCTCCTCCACAAACGCTCACCTATAGGTCCTGGGGGTGTACGGACCGCGCCACGGCTGAGTGGTTACACCGCTCGATCCTCCCCGAGGCAATCCGGTTTCCATACCAGGCGACCGCAAAGTGAGATTTGTGATGGACAACACGGCACTGGGGTGGTTTTCTCCGGTATCCCCATTTTGCCCCGCAATATCAGTCCACCGGTGCTCCTGCATACGAGAGACACTATTTATATTTTGAGCCTAATATTTGAAACAAAATAATTTCTGATTGAAAGCTGCTTTAATGTTTTTTTAAATATCTTCCTTTATGATCAATGCACTTTTGCATCCGTTTGAACCACCCGTCAAAGCATTTATTCCATTCTTCTTGAGACACTTCCAAAACATGGTTTTTGAAGGCATCAACAGCTTCTTCTGCCAACGAAAATCATTGTGCACGCAATTTATTCTTGATGTTCGGAAACAAAAAGAAGTCATTGGGTGCCAAATCAGAACTGTATGGCGGATAACCCATGAATTCGACTTTTTGAGGCTTCAAATGCTCAGTTGTTAGGCGAGATGTGTGTGTGCTCGCATTGTTTTGATGAACGATCCTGCGGTTCTTGTTTGCTTTTCTTGCTTCACCGCAGACTTCTGGCAAACAAATGCGTGTGTACCATTCGGCATTGACCGTTTTACGTTCCTCTAAAGGCACTGTTGCCACTTGACTAGTTTTGCCGAAAAAGTAGGCGACCATTTACTTCCAAGTGCTTCGTGTGTGAGCAATGTTTGTTGGATTTGCTTCATCCTGAAACACCCATACTGTCGAATGCTGTTTACGTTCCGGCCCATACGCATGAATCCATGATTCGTCAGCTATTACAATCTTATATACGTCGTTTGAGGCACCGCCACTGCATTTCTTGAGAAGATTTGTACACCAGTCGACAGGAGCATCTTTTCGAAATTGTGGCAAACTTCGTGGGATCCGACGAGAGCAAACCCTTTTCAGGGCTAAATAATCATGCAATATTTTAATTATATTCTGGTAGAACTAATGCCTAGGGTTGCCCCAAACTCAAGGTATGTCGCATGACGATCTTGCATTATCAGTTTTTGCGCAGCATCAATATTTACTGGCACAACAACTGATTTTGGACATCTTCGCGAACTTCATCATTGAGCGAACGGCGGCTACGATTAAATTCGTTGTACCAGCGTTTCACGGTGGCAAAGGATGGGGTTTAGTCGCTAAATGTGAAAGTTATGTAGTTGATCGGTGCACTCTTGTCTTGAAAATCCACGTTGAAAGTCGTAATAAAATATTGCACGAACATTTTCACAACTAAATTCCATGTTTTTGTTGAGACACAACTTTCAAGTTAGTGTAAACAAAGCAAATGACGCTCTATTGCCAAATGTCTGAAGTAGATTATGGTTAACAATGTCAAACTTTCAATTTGAAACTTCAGATGGCACCTACAACATTCAGGATTGCCAAGGCTCAAAATATAAATAGTGCCCCTCGTATGAGGAGGATAAAACAATTATAGAAAAAGAAGACTATGAACTCAGTGCGAGCATGGGAGTTGTTAAACCTGCACTGTCTGTGTTCCCCTGGTTTAACTGCTTTGACGTACATCAGGCCTTCAGATGAGCAGTATACATTTTATTAGTGTTTAAAATGTCACCATAAAACATCATCAATTGCAGGAATTGTACTATAGATGCCATTTCGAGATAACATCTTTCTGGAACAAAACTGTAAAATTTATCTTGGAATAGTCATCTTCCCTGTTATTAGTTACGGAATGCTAAATACGAATATTTAGAGGTTCATTGAAATGTATGTTGTTCGCAGCAGAATATATGACTATCCATTCCAACAAAGTACTTTTGATTTAACGCATAACCACTTTAAAAGCAAGCTTCTCAGGTGTTCTTTAAACAACTTCTAACACTCAAAAGTTTTAACAACTTCATTATTTTTACGCGAATTGATTACTGGTTGCTGTAACCTTATAAATTCTTGCTGATGACATGCAAATTTGGATACATTTCTGGAGCATGCCATCAAACAAGCAATCTCTTCATGTTGAATAACAATGGAAAGTAGGGAGCACATAGGAGAAAAATTGAAGCAAAAGGAAAGGCGGCAATGAATGGAATAAGAATATACAAATGCTAGAAATGACAACCAAGTGGTCAGAAAGAATATACGAGGCACTAGTTGAATCCAAAATGTTGTATGCAGTGGAGATCTGGGGGGGGGGGGCAATGAGGTAAACAAAACGGTGGACCAAAACTACAGAAGGTTTTGTAAAGAGCTCCTAGGCTTACCAAGATCAGCAGCTAGGGAAGTAGCTTTAGTAGAATTAAGAAAGACAAGAAGAAATGGAATAATATTGGAAAGAATAATTAAATTTTGGTATAGGTGTTTGGCCAAATAAGAAGGGTAAATTATGAAATTATGCATGAGACAGCAAAAAATATTAGAGAACTCAAATATTTGGTGGGCAGAGATAGGAAAAATTATGAAAAAAATAGGAATGGGGGATATATGGAGATTAGAGGAAAGGAATATCTGCGATGTGGGTAAATTAGTAAAATGCAGAATAGAAAGACAGGAAATATGGGAAATCTAGAAAATATGAAATCATAACAACTTTACAAGCAAATAAAAAGAAATTGGGGACGAGAAGCATATGTAGATTTCTGCAACAGGCAAGAGAGAGAAGGGTTAGCATGGATGAGAACAGGAATAATATTTCTAAGAGGGATAAAAAGGTAGGGAAGAGGGAATTTGTGAATTGTGTGGGGGGAAAAGAAAGCATAGAACACTATGTAACAGAATGCGAGGAGGTTGCAATGTGGAGAAAAAAGGTTTGGGAGGAAGAATGGGAGAATGTAGAGAAGAGGATTGCAGCTATAAAAATGTTAACGGGTAGGTAGGAAAAGAAGGTAAGAAGTATTGGTGAGTTCTTGCAGAAATTAAAAGAAAAATGGACCAGAAATGTAAAGAATATAAGAAAAGAAGATGAGGGGGAAGAATGCGACTAATTACGTAATCAAGGAGGTGTGGAGGTTAAGAGCTACCTGGCATAGCAGAAGACCAGGATGTCATGCAAGCCAAGGTAGCAACAAGGTAAAGACAAATAAATGTAGCCAAAAGTTGTAAATTGTAAACTTTTGTAATATGCACAGTAAAATATCATATCATATCGAAATATCATGATCGTTTAAATATCAAATTAAATTACAGCAATTTATTTTGTTGTTCATATAGATAATGCATAAGTTGACTACATTGCTCTTCAAGCATATCCTTAAGATCAATAAAGAGTAGGATACTGAATGTACTTCTAATTTTATTTAACCTCCTCCAATATTAAGTCACATCGTAAGATCAATGAAATAGATGAAATAATGCTCAAATGAGCCCAGAGTCCATAAATGCTATAGTTACCTGACATTCGTCTTTCAAGATAAGGGAAAGCTCCAAACAAAAACTATCCACATAACTCACTCTGACCGAGATTTGAATTTGGGACCTCTTGAGCGTATGACAGGTACGCCACAGAGGCAGGCTGAAGTGTGTTTGACACATTAAGCAAATTCTGCTTGAAAATGGACACTGTTGTTGTGAAAGTCTTCATATGATGAGTATTAATAATATTGCTATTTTAAGCTTCAACTAACTTAGTATGGAATAGGGTTTATTCACAGCTCAACTTATTCTAATCTGCACTTCCACCTTATACCTTATATTTTTCTCATGCTGTTTTAAAGAAATCACAATTCTACTATTAAATTTACTCCAATATTTCATTATTGGTGACCTAGCTATAAGGCCAAAAATATGCATGTTTTCTGTTTACCGATAGAGTATGTCGAGGTTCAGAAGGAGTTAGCAGCTCGACCAATGAAAATGATGGTGCAAAGCAAAACTAAACAATGGCGTGATACAAAGAATATGTTAACCTGTACCCTGCTTTCTCAGTCTTACAAACGAGGCTAACATTCAAAAGCTCGGTTTGAATGTTGAAAACTAAGGAAGGTACCTTTAAGATTTCCTTTAGATGGGCGGTAAATCTGCTGTCCATTTCCCATGACACATCCGTCATATGGTGAAATGGTGTTGGCGTGCATGTTTACTGTACTGTACCTACGGTGATACACATTCCTGAACTAGAGATGCTCTGGCGTACCACTGAGACTTCAATTTGGAAATATCACTTCATTGCCCTCAGAAAGTAGCCATAATATTTGAAACACCGCCTCGTTAAGCTCATGATTCTGTCTTCTTTACATCTATTTCCGTTAAGAAAATTACATATTTAGAAAATTAGGTAATCTATAGAAATAGATCTATAAATATATTATAATAATAGTAACTTTCAAACAGATTACCATAAAATATAATCCAGAAACAAACAAGATACTTAAATTAATTGATTACGCCCTTCTCAAAACAGAAGACACTTTTGATGCCATCTGCCATATCTCCGCCGTTGAAGAATATGCTGCCAGCTGCTACAGTGGATAAATGTGGGATATTTGATTGTGGAAGGATATTAGGATACATAGTACCGATTAAAGTAGCCGATAAAATTAATGAAGGCTAATAAATGAACTATCTGAAATGTGTTAGCGGCTGTTTGGAATGAAGAATAAAACTGTTTCTTAATCTTAGCACTAGAAACCGTAACCAGTGAAGTATAAAACGTCTACCACATAAAAATTATAAATATGTTCAAAACACACAATTTGTTCCAAATACCATTTTTTGTAGCATCAGCCATTATTCAGATGTCCGTTTTTATTGTTTGAGTTCTCAACACTTTTGTTATTGAAGTACTCACATGTTTCACGCAGTGCCATGGACAAAGCATAACATTACTAGACCAGCATACGAGTATGACGAGCAGTTTTTGTAACATCTGACTATCGGTTTCGTTTCCTTCAATAAAATGTATAATGAAACTGTTTCTGTAAAGGTTGATCTTGATTAATATGAAATACATAACAAAAATAGACTTTCGTAAGAACAATTTGTAGAACTAATATCAAAATAAAGGATTTCAGGTACAGACATTCATGTTAAATGTAGCACTTCAAATATTTTACGTTCAATTCCATGCCTAAGGTACATCCTGGGTTAAGGAAAGGAACTCTCCAGTTGTACACCAATAGTACGTAATTGTTCCTCACAGAATTATGTTTATGTCGCAAACAAATTTAGTTCTGGTCGTTTTATCTTACGTAGATAACGGCTGCAACTTTTGGCGTTGTCTAGACCTAGCTGGAACTGTATCTGTGCATCATTGGCATAACGGAGAGTGGGAGGAAGACGGGGAGGCGCAGTGTTGCAACACTGAGGGGAAAGTTTGATAATTATGTGGCGGTGACTAAATAATTGCAACGTGACGTAACAAAATACTGTAGGCTGAGCGTTGAACATGCGGGTCGAAACCCGCCCATGGCATATAAACCTTGCAGCAATACACCTGAAAACAGTAGCTCGGCCAGCCAGGTGTTCCTTCACACTTGGAGGTATCTTAATGAACACCCCAAAAATGTCTTTTCGAAGCACGCATTACTTTCAGCCCTTATATAATGCTTCATAAATAGCATCCAGAGAGAAAAAAACATTTAACCGGTTGATTCTTGGTAACTTCCTATCCGGGGATCATACCGTAATCTTTACTCCTTCAGATGTCATAGAGAATTCGAGGTCCAGAGATTTTTTATTGTGCATAATGCTGAGAAAATGGCACTAGAGGAGCACGAAAGGTGTAAATATAAAAGTGATTTTCAGATAAAACTGCTGAGTTAAAGTGATTCTTAAATCCGCCATTTCATCCGAATATTTCATCTTAATCAATTATTGATTTAGAAGCTGGTAAAATAACCTTTCTATGAATGGTTATTGAATCAGGCCATTGTATATTTACAAGTCCCACTTTTCTTTCAAATTTTTCTCAAAATATACCAAATTAATTGGAATAAGTGTTAAAAAGAAGAAAGAAACAACAATAACTTCAAATACTCTGATGTTAGCTATACAATACTATCACTTACTTGAAAGTATTTTTAGTAAACCAAAGATTTAAAGGGGTTTGAAGATTTAAGTCTGAATCATTATTTGAGAGTATTTATATTTAATACATAGTTTAGAGATATCTGCAGAAAAACATTGTCATTGAAGTGCGTAATGTAGTTCTTTGCATGACCATTATCATCATCTTGTTTCATCATAATTTCATATTGGTAAAGTATGACCAGGTAAACGGGAGGACTTGAAGCCCGATTTTCGAGACAAAGTTGCCTGCATAAGATTTTTGCAAGCTATCAAGATAATTGCTAGGCAGTTCAAAGCTCTTTAGAATACGATCTTATCATAGTGCCCTTACTCGGTAATTCATGTTATCATCCTTTTAGATATAAAATGCTATGTATGACGCTGCAGTATCAAAAACTGAAAAGTAGTATAGGCATGTTTCGTTTTCCTGTTTATATGAATTGTACATTTGGAGGCCAAATAGTAAGAGCTTCATATTCCAAGTTACGTAGATACTTAAATATCATATTTTATACATCTCTGTGATAGTGCTGAAATAGCAAAGTATCCTAAGTTTTGGTATCAGATTTGCAGCATACTGAATGCTGAAAAGTGCTTCTATTATTAATGTGGTGCATAGATTATTTTTTAAACCTTCTTTTCACGATACTGATATGGAAAGTGTAAGTTGGTATTATCCGTCTGCAATTTGGATTCAGCACGAATAGTCTAAAAAGTAAGAGTGGATCAAACGTGAATTACGCGTGAGATAGAGACTGTAAAAATACTTTTGCTTTTATAATAATGATTCTTAGGACTGCTGTTTTCAATTGCTTTAAAAATTGAGGACACCTAAATGTATTATATCTGTTGGCGTCAAATGGAACAGGATTGACTATACTGAAGGAATCATTTAACTATAAACACTTCCTGTAACTGCTTCGGTCACTGAGGTGTGACGATACTTCAACTAGAAGAGAACGACTTTCAATTGATAAACTTGCCCTGATCCACAATCCCCACTCTGCGTTTTTGAACAAATGCAGAAACAATTACAGCCTAGAGGAGTTCACAGCCCTAAACGAATTGCTTGTTCCATTTCGTGGACATTGTGGTTTAATGCAACACATACCTAATAAACCTGCCAAGTTGGGCTTGACATTGTCCGACATTGTGCGACAAAATTTTGGAATATATGTTACATCTAACCAGCCTATGGATATTGAGAAAAGATTTCTTGAACCAAACAAGAATCCTTACAAGAACGTAAATTCGGACAACTATTATAGTTATTATTTAGCACAACGTCTTCGAAAAAATGTGGTAATATTCATTGGTATACTCAAAACAGGCAGTTTGGAAATTCCACAGAAATGTTTGCCAAAACAAGTCACTAGAAACCTGAAACTGTCTTTCGGATTTCAAAATGAGTGTTATCCAGTGCCAAGCCAAACGAAAATAAGCAAGACTGTGCTCTTCCTGTCATCATTGCATGAAACTGGTGAAATCATACGACTATAGGAAAGTCTGTTGTAAGTTTGGACTACAACCCAACCAAAGGTGGAGAACAAACTGTTGATTACGTATGTACAATCTAATCCACACAATAAGACGACGACCTTAGCCTTTATTTTTCCGTTATCTAGTTATTGCTTCTGTAAATTCCCAAATGTTATTCTTTGCAAACAATCCAGAAGAGAAGGTTCGAAGAACATACCTTACAAACCTGGCCTAAGCTCTAATGAATAGCCATTTGAGCGAAAGGGATTAAATCTCCGCTCTGCCAAGGGATATCCAAGGGTTTCTAACACATTATCCATACATTCCCGAAAGTAACGAAGAAGTTGTTTGGGGTGTGGAGTGTTGTGTGCTTGTAGTGGTAAAAAGAGCAAAGAAACTACTGTAACTTTCAATACTTGCAAAACAAAACAAAAAAATTGCTGGTATCACTGCCATATCATTGTTACATATAATGGCTGCAATGTTTCGCAAGTGGAACAAAGTGTGTGAGTCTTGATATGATTGTGTTTTCTTTGTTTTAATTGATTACCTTGCTCTTTACTGTGACAATATAGTGTTTTCATTTCTGTTAGTTATGTATATTTGTAAAAATGGTTTTATAAATGGTTTGCAATGGCACTGTAATCTGTTCTTATAATTCATTTGGAACTCATTATGCAATTAACGCAGGAGAACCACCATTGAAACATTTTGTCGGATATTGTGTATTAATTTTTATTTGCCCATACACATTTCCATGTATTTCATCTTGCGTATTTTTAGTCAGATTATATTAAAATACTGATATTAACAGTGACCTTATTGATTGTTTATAATCCCGCCTCTCATTTCAAAACTTAACGTTTGCCCCACCCGCGAGCTCACGTAACTCTCTTCAGCGCACATGCCGCAAGTTTAATGAGTGTGACAAATGCACACCATTTATTTTGGTGTTATTGGGTGGAAAAGTACTGATGAATTAAACGTGACACAAGTTTCGTTTCCTAATATTACTGAAGTGCAAAGGGTCTATGATTATACTTGTATCTCTCTCTTTTTATGAATGGATTTGTTATGTGTTGTGCGTAAATACTATTTTGAGTAATGTATTTAATGGCTTAACGTTATATAAACGTAGCCCATAGATACACTTCATAAACATAACCTAATGTTTCATACCTATCAGAATGAAACAGGAACTAATAACATGTTAAACGCTCATGTTGAATACATTTTGACAATTAATTCCGTTTTATAAGTACTTCAAAGAAGTTAGTTGCTTGTTAATATATTTATAATTCCTTCCTCATTATTGCTAAGTTTAGAAACTACTTTCAAACTTCTGTATGTATAAAATAGAATTACAGTTTCTGTAATTTAAATATATCACTTTGCTTAAATACAGTGGCTGTCATGGGAATACATTTTAGCTGAAAAGAGGTTTCCATAAGAGAAGGTTATTTTAAGGTTACTGCAGTAAAGCATGGAATAAGTAGGCATTCCAATGTATTTGAGAACACCTAGTGGTTCAGTGGGAAAATACAGGGCTATTCAAAAAGAAGAAACTGACTTCAAAAATTTATTTCTTACAAACTACAAAAGATAGAAACATGATCCCAACGTGCATGGAGAGAGAAAAGTTTACAATTGAAATAGGGTGGGGGAGAGAAGTTCCAATCACATATTGGTGCTGTTGTTTGTTATAGTGAAGTGGCGGTTCTATTTAGCAAAACTAGAGTCCATTGTTGCAGTTCAACGAGCATTTCGCCATCAATTTAATAAAAATTGCCACATCATAGTAAATTTACGAGTGGCATCGAAAATTCGTAGAAGATAGCTGTATCTGCACTTCGGACGAGAATGTCGAGCGCATTCGTACACTATACGAAAGCAGTCCAAAGAAATGCACATCTCGAGCAAGCATGTAACCTAACATACCTCAACCAACTGTATTGCGAGTTCTAAAATATCGTCTGCACCTGAAGCCATACAAACTGCAGTTATTACGAGCATTGCATGCTGACGACCACAACAAAAGCTTCAAATTGTGCATTGGCATGTTAGATGATATGGAAGAAGATAACTTTTCCAACGCTTAGTTTTTTCCGATGAATGCACTTTTCATCTTTCTGGTAAAGTTGAACGCCATAACGTTCGAATTTGGGCAAGTGAAAATCCTAGGGAAGTTATTCAACATAAAGGAGACTCACCAAACGTGAACGTTTCCTGTGCTATGGCATGGAATTTTACAGGTTGACTCTATCTATCCAAAACCCTAGCCTATACATATGGATAAACGATTAAATTCCATTAATTTACAGGGGAATTTGTCTCCTCTTATTACAAAATCGGCAACAAAGTGCAATAAGTATACAGCTGAAAGCTTCGATGATGATAAGTGCTCCCGGTGTAAGCTTTTGATCCATTATTCTCTTAAATCTTTCTTTATCTTCTGAAAATTTGAATTTCGATATTAATTTTCCACTGTTACTCTAATTAAATTTAACCCGGGAACACAACAATTATTTGACATTGTTATGGTTTAGGTTAAGTACGTTGTGTCTAGCATATTTACGGCAGCAAAATCCCTTACTCTTACAATGCACTGTTTTACTTCTGACCACAGAAATCGTGTCACAAATTATATTTTCAAACAGACAGATTAATAATAACAATAATTTACGTTTGGTATATGACCCTAATCTACACAGAATTTAAACAGCTATCACCGCTAAAATCCGACGTCAATTTCCTCAATCTTAAATGCCTAGGGTCAAGTCCGTATTATAGAAAGCCCTGGCTTTCAGATCGTGGTGTATGGCGGTGCCGAGCAGGTGGCGCAGATGCTTGAGCATTGTAAGTGCTGTTTGTAACGCTTTGCGACCTTGGATGGTCGCTGTTCATACCGGACTCTGAGTGATAATGGCTGCTCAGTGGGTCATGGAGCCAAAATGTTAGGGCGCGTCTGCCTGCGACCATCCGGTTCCCTCACTTCATCCCTTCTTCCTGGGGATCGTGTTGCTCAAGGTTACTATAAGGTGAAGTAGTTAACATTTTCAGGAAGTTAGAGGAAAGAGTATTACAATCTCTGCAGTGAAATCGTTGGATGAATCGAACCTGACGTATTAATAGTTGCTCTCGAGCAAAGAATGTGCCTAAAAGTGTTAACGCCACTCTGTTTCATTTCATACGTTTTAGGTGGATTCATTTTAAAGTTATTTGGCTCTCTGTTGTTTCTTATCACGTTATTTAATGACCAGCAGTGAAATTTTTATCTTGTACTGAAGGTTTTATAGAGAAACAATATAACCCGCGATCTTTCTTCAGGTACTTAGATAGATCATAAGTTGCAGTCTGCGTTTACACACAAAATACTGCAGTGATTAAGCCATTGTTGAAGATGTACAGAGTTTGAATCTTGATCGGGATGAGTTACCTGGATGAGGCTATTTTCTGGGGTTTCCCTTATCCTGAAGGATCAACGTCAGGTGACTCTAAGCTCTAAGGCTTCTCAGCTCATCTGACCATCAATTCACCCACTTCATTCATCGTCCAACATGACTTATTTTGGAGGACGTTAAGCAAATGAATTTCAAATAAAAACTAAACAATTGAAAATTCTTAATCCAGGATTGATTTTTAGCTTTATGTTGTTTAGAATGGTAATGGGACAAGTTTTGAGTGTTTTATTCGTGTTATTTGTGAATAATGCAATTATGAACAATTTGCTGAATTATAGCAGTAACGCTTAGTATTACGAAAACATATATATATATATATATATATATATATATATATATATATATATATACATATGTATATATATTACACCTATTCTGACTCTAAGACAGCAGAACTCACCTTGAGGTTCACAATATATTTTATTAATTGAAACTTCAACTTGTGGCAGAATTAGGTAATATCAGCAGCGACACAAGAGGGTAAAACAAGAACTAATAACCTGGAGACGCAAGAGGATGCTGATAGCAAACAACTCTTCTTTAGCTGCCTTCCTTTCAACTATGTAATTCCGCTAATCCGATTACACACATCGTAACTTTCACATACTTTCTTTGCTCTTGCTCACATCCAAAGTATGCAGTCCGAAACTACCGATGAAATATCCATTGCGTGATATTTCCGCATTGAAATAATTGGCCTTGTGAATTCATGACTGTTCTTATTATGATTATTTGTAGATGATAACCGAGTAGCTCATATACTTGGCAATGTGCTCTCCTCTAATTCCTGTTGGAACTTAAGTTTCATCTGCAGTTTACAATTTTAATTGTGGCACTACATACTTATTATAAACATTAACAACAATGTTTAGATTATTCGGCATTGACTATTTTGATTGTGAAATATTGTTTTGAATATTTACTATTTCTAGTTACTGAAATTTAGCTTTCCCTACATGTTAATAGTGCTCTTTCAAATTTAATTGTCATTGCATTTAAGACCCTAAAAGCAGAGAAACTTATTGGTTTTCCTTCTGGGTTTGCTTTACGTGGTTAGGAAACCAATAACCTTCTTAATTACTTCGAGTTATATAATGTACTAAATGGTTGAACTACGAAAGACTACTTCATGCGGTTTTCGTCATTGAACATCGCATCATTATGGAACGAGTGCTCGACCTTCTTACAGAGGGTATTGTATTAGACGTAGCTTGAACATTGCATGTGGAGGCCTCGCACAATGACACACACGTGAGGTCCATCGTGGCTTTCACCTCCGAAGAGAAAGGGATGAAATGAAATAAGTACAGTAGGCTAGAGGGCGCAGGCTGACTCATCACAGAGACGGGTGTAAAGACCTAAAGGTTTCTGGTTTGAAGACCCAAGAGCTGTACAAGGGCGATGCCCAACCTTGCCAGCCAGGTAGCCCTCTAACGCCACGCAGAACTGGTTTTTCTTACGAACACAACTACCGCTTTAGGACTATGGACTTCTGACAGAATGTGTCAGAAATGTAAAACTTCTATAAAACTTCTAGGATTACCTGGAAATATGCGTTTGTTGGATTGTTTGCGCAGTTTAATACTTTTGGGCGGCTCAAATTACCTAGTTGTAATTTGTTGGATTTTTTTCAGTAATACAGGGAATTTACTTCAGTCCAACGCTTATTTCTAACTACCTAACAGTGTTAAGCATTTGAAACTGCCACTGAAAATCTTTAATTGGCTAGCAAAGCTTACTGTTTCGCAGTTCAGGCCTGATTTTGCCTAGCAACTTATCACTTTGACTTTAGCTCTAATTGTATTGAAGGAGCTTACTAAAGGAAATAAAATTACAGCTGGGAACTAAAAAATACCATTGGAGCACCGGGTACGATAGTTAATTTTATTTTTAGAGCAAGGAGGAATCATGTGTGGAGAAATAATTTAAGAAATTTCAATGTTACGGTTCCTTTGTAACCAGAAGAGTTAGAGTTATTTGCCATGCGTGTCTGATGCCATCTGCTGTATTATTGCTGGTCTGGTGAGATTCCACTGAAGTTGAACCACACTCGCATTCTGTCGAGCTACGGTCTCAATTTAAGCTGTATGGGGCACATTAGGAGTATCTTTTGTAAGGAAATTAAATTGAATTGTCGATTACTTTGCAGTATGGTTTTCCTGACACTTAATAATGCAATTTTATTACTATATTATGTTTAATCTAAGTCATGATAATTTAAATACTTCCATAAATCGACCCACACAACAGCTAATAAAATATTGTCATAGCAGAAAGCACACTAGGTTATTGACATTTTCGATAAAACCGGCTTAAGTACCTTGGAACCCAAAATGGACAAGTGATAGCCTGCAATGTCCAGGCAGCTTCTTCAATACCAGCGCGAGCTTTCCCCCAGAATGATGTGCATATTAGTGATTCAGGGAAAACGATAGGGTAAATAGAGGGACGGAGTTCTTCATACATCCCGTGCCTAATATAGCTGTCTCGCCAAAAGCAGATATTCTCATTATATTATAGAGGCTGGTTCTATATCTTCACCAGTTTCTGAATTAGTGCACGCCAATGATAAATTACAACATATGCTGCATACAGAGTTGCAATAACTGTTTAGTGATAAGGGGAGAGAGAGAGAGCGGGCAGAAAAGTTAATCATTCCTGTGCTATGCTTAATGCGTTGCTGCCTGTACATTGGAATGTTCAAGTTCACCAACAGAATAAAAACTATAAAACTGGAGTAATTTCAGGCAGTGAATTGCAGAGTCCATCCCCTGAACTTTTTTCACATATACCAGCACCTTACTAAGTATGTACATTTACTCGATATATTCCCAACATTTCAACAGCTAGGCAGGTAGGAAATCCTAAGATGCTAAACAAGGACTCTGTTTGCGTTTCTTAATCTCGTACTGAAATTCTTAGAAAGAAACAAATCCTAGATAACCCTAATAGTAGAATTCTAATGAACATAGTATGGCACTTTCCATTCCCCTGTTGGCATGTGCCTACTAGCGGAATAACACGATGATAACTGAAACTGTACGGTAAATTTCACACGTATCAGAGATGTTTGCCAAGTTTGGATAAGCATGATTGGAGAAGAGCTTGCAATACACCCCGTGCTTCCTGATCCGCATTCTTGCTTCTGCGCAATTCATGATAGATCATTATGCTTGTTTGCATATCGTGCGAAGGGAGAAGCTATCTCACATAACCTATCACTAGCTTTGACATAATCTGTCGGCGAATTCTCTGTAATGAAGAAATATAGGAAAGATTTTAAACTGCTACAAATCTGAATTTTCAATTCATTATATATACACTCTGTAAAGTCATTTGTGAATCCTTTGTTATGCTCTGAAAAGATCAGATACTTAGAAATTTTAAATGAATATAAATAGTCATGTGATGAGCTTAATATCTTAAAGTGTCCCTTCAGGTTGTACTTTATTAAAATACCTTTCCGATTTAACCTTTCTGTGTTAAAAAGTTCAATATTTCAAGCTCCCTACTTTTATATAAGTACTAAGGATTCATATACGTACTGCTTTCTCATTTTAAGTAGGGACTCACTAAAAACCTAAATTGAAGTGAAAACTTAAAGCGTCTATATATATATATATATATATATATATATATATATATATATATATATATATTAGATTTGCAATATGCAATATCATTTAAGAAACTGCAGAAACCAAACCATAAAATGACAAGTCGGTTAAACCTGCTAGAGTGAGTAAAAGATGAAAATTGCTATACGGAATATTATACTATTAACAAAACATGTGTAACGACCTCCCTATGGCTGAAAAGTATGAGGCGCATCCAGAACGCAAGTTCCCGTATCTTTTTTAAAACAACGAATTCATAGTCGTAGAAGGTCGTAGAAGCCCGAAGATGAATGCGCTCTGGTCGCCCAATTGGGTCACCACACAGGACACCATTGAAGAAAATTCACGATCTGGTTATGCAAGACCGCCGAATCAAAATTCGTGAGATTGGTGAGCTTGTATCTCAACTGAGCGAGTGTACAATATACTGCATGAAAAATTGACAAAGAAAAAGTTGTGTGCAAGATAGGTACCGTGATTGCTCACAGTAGACCAAAAGCGCATCCGAAAGAACACTTCTACCTGTTGTCTTTCGATGTTCAGACACAATCCTCAAGACTTTTTGCGCCGATTTGTGACAATGGGTGCAACTTGGATCCATCATAGCACACCAGAATCAAAACAAAAATTAAAACAATGAACAGAGGCTGGTGAAAGTGTATCAAAGAAGGTAAGGATCATTTTGTCACCTAGTAAGGTAATGACCACTGTTTTTTTTTTCATTCTCAAGGAATAATCCTCAGAGACTACTTGGAAAAAGGCAGTACCATAACTGGAGCCTATTATGCTTCATTGTTGGATTGTTTGCAAGATGTATCGACTGAAAAGAAACCGAGATTGTTGGTTCCTCATCCATCTTATGCACCACTCTTAGCTCCAAGTGATTTCTTCCTGTTCCCAAACTTGAAAATTTGGCTTGGAGGTAGGAAATGCTTATCAAATGAAGAAGTGCTCGTCACTGTCAATGAGTATTTTTCAGACCTTGACGGGACCTATGTTTCCTACGGGACGAAAAACTGGAACATCGCTGCACCAAGTGCATAGCCATCAATTGTCGAGAAATAAGATAAGATGGTCACGAAAAAAAAAAAAAAAGAAATTCTTAGTTTTCACCAGACTTATCAAACGACCCTCGTAGATGGGGACGTTACGTACATGGAAACTGTAAGTACTGATCTAATTTTATACAGTAATGGATCAAATCCAGCTCTAAGCATATCTACCAGTGAAGCCAACAAAACCTATATACCTAAAGGTGAGCAGAACAGAAGACGGCCACACACTAAACAAAGATTCACGCAACATCGAACTAAACAAACCAAATCTTCTTCTTTCTTCTGCATTTAGGGATTGTGCTTTATACCTGTTCCGTCTTCTCATTCTTTCTATTCCCATCTTCTTCTATGATGTCTGATGCCTATTTTTCCTATTCGTTTGTATCTATTAAATAAAACAGGCATCCTTCATGCGGTTCATGTGCTCTTCCCAATTGCTTTTATTCTCTTCTACTTTCTCCTTTTAATTGTAAATATTCAGTTCTTCTCTAATTGTTTCATTTCTCATTAAGTCCAATCTAGTGCATCCTTTAATTCTTCTTAAAATTTTTATTATTGCTTTCTGAATTTTCTGTTTATGCTTTTCTTTCATTATCCATGATTCACTGCCGCACATGAGGACAGGTACTGCCATCGTCTTATAAAATATTAGTGTTGTTTCTTTCCTTGTTTAGTTTTGTAAAGTTGTTGTCATAGTCCCACATATATGTTGAATGTATTCAACTTATTTTATAAGTCTCTGTCGAAGTCCGAAGCTACGTCACAGCCCAAATAATTAAAGCTTTCCACTTGCTCCAGGCTTTACTTCTAATACATACATATTTTTCTTCGGAGCATTTTCCTTGATGTGCCATTACTTTGGTGTTTGTTTTCAAGAAATTGTTAAATTACGTTCACTGTTTAGATGACGTAATTTATAGACAAAGTTCTCTTCACATTTTGTAATATTAGGATATCATCTACGTTTAAACTTATGTTTATGAAGTATTTTATTCAATTGTTTTCCTGGGTGCAATTTCTTTCGATTTAGTTTATAATAATCTTAGTATTTGGATATATACTACTAATTACATCTATAATATGCCACCGTTTGGCCATAATTTTAAATAAAATAGTCCTAATTATGAAATCAAATGCCTTCTCTAAGCTAATAAAGGCAATAAATTGACTTATCGTCCTTTTTATAAAATTCGTTTAATACTAAAAGCATTATTCCTGCATGAGCGTCCTTTTCTAGACCCTGTTTGTTGTTCTAATAAGTACAACTGCTGGCATAGGTTATAAAGTATTATTAGTAATTTTGGCGTTAAGTTTAAAAGCAGAATTCAAAATACTTATGCCTCTGACATTATTTGGACCATTTCTCTGGCCCTTTTTAAAGACTGGAGTTATCTCAGCAACAGTCCAGGATTCAGGTATTTTATAACTTTCCCAACACATATTCTACAACTGTAGCAGTCCTAGTTGGCCCATTAAACCTGAATGTTTAAGTAATCCTTATTTATCCCTCTGGTCCGCTTATCTTCCTGTTTTTAAAACTTTTCACAGCGACTTGTAATTCAAGTAAAGAAATTAGATCTAACATTTTGTTACAATTAGGTAACATATCTTTAGTATATGTTATTCTTTTTTCGTTATTCGGTAACGCTGGGTAGTATTACTTATATTATTCTTTATTAATTACATGGTAAAGAAAGCCAATCAAGATTCCTGGGATTGGTTAATAACTAATGTAGAGCACAATGTACATAGTTCACAGTCCTTTGCATATAAACTGATGCGACGTCTTAATCAACCTGAAAAGCACACCGCAAAAATAAATATAATTAACAAACACAATTTAAACTGAATAAAGATTCCACATCTAAGAATAAGAAAACTGCAGCTTTTATTATGGGTGCTGCCTGTTTTAATTCAAAGAATATATCCCGTACAAAGAATAATAACCTTCAATGCAGTAATAACGCAGCATCGAATGCATTCACTCCCATAATTTCTATTCATAATAAATACCAAACATTAGCTAACATGGGTAAGCCTTGTGATGCTCGTGAAGATTCTAAACCGAAACTGTCACCAATTTGCTTTAAGAATATTGAAAATTATTAGCTTCTTATACAGAGCATACGCAATCACACAAAATCAAAATATTCCACAGAACTAAGAGGTTCAACAATAAGGGTATTCGCATACAGGAATCTTAAAGATAAAAGGTTTTCCCTAATTACACGAAATCTTGCTTACTCCATTAGATGCGGAAATACTAAATGCAGTGCAGCAATTGAACTATCCTGTGCAGAAAATAGCACGACTTGTAGGAACAAATAAACAACCATTACCTCTCTGTGCAGTAGAACAGAAAGACAACGATGCAGCAAGATGGGTCCTATATTTAATATTTCTATTCTATAGCGTCATCAAATCTCAAACACGCAGAAGGTCCAGAAATATACCACCGTGTGCTCGCCGTCTAAATTACGGGCATACTAAGAATTGTTGTCAACTTGCACCACGATGTTTCTCGGAGCTCATTTCTCAGAAGTCGCTGTAACGAGGAACATCCCGTCAACTATATTGGATGGCAAAACTATAAATAAAGAGGCGGATATCTGAAAACTATCCGACATGACGGTGACAGCAAACGGCAACTAGTGTTCCTGCTCCTCCTCCTCCTCCTCCTCCTCCTCCTCCTCCTCCTCCTCCTCCTCCTCCTCCTCCTCCTCCTCCTCCTCCTCCTCCTCCTCCTCCTCCTCGTGATCTTAGCTCCTTTCTTTACCTGAAGCAACTAGCACAAACAACAAATCCAGATCAGAGTGAGCAATCTACATTGTAACAATCAGGCTCTACAGGAAACTCAAGGTCACATCAATAGGTCCATCTTTTAGTAAACTATTCCTCAAGAACAAAACCAACGTCTCAAACAACCTACTTCAGATCCCAAAATATATTCTCTGTTCTCTAATCCGTTGCAAACATTTATCCCCCACATAATCTCAATCCTAACCTCTCATCGTCTAACAATTCAAGAATTTCTACCTCTGTTCCATTATCAGTTTTACAAAATGGTAGCAAATAATACAACCACTATTCATCAACTAAAAGTTGTGAATTGTACAGTTCTCCATTTTCTTGGTTACCTATTATCATACATCTTATTGCAAATACAGTACAACATATACAGGATGGACCATTTAACTTGAGATAGTATAATATCTCCGAAACTAAGCGCTGTAAAAAGAAATGTCTTGAATAAAAGTCGCTTGATATTATGGGGGGAAGTAAATGCATAAGTGCCTTTTATTTGGAGGACGTTGTCATTTTAGGGTCAATTCAATATTTTTAAATGGGAACCTAACCTTTTTATTTGTTTTCTCACTCCTCATAAAAAACTAAGCAACTTTTGTATAAGGCACTTTGCAATTGTTCTTACAGAAACGTAAATAACGACGAAAACTCTGAACGGTTGCCCCATTCAATACAGTTCTTTATTATAGAAGGTAATGACACACTGCGTCCGTTTTGTTTACTTTCCACGGTAGGACAGTTTCTTTGTATCTATTATTAGTGTACTTGCCCCTCACCCGCCTGACAGAGTAACACTGACCTTACGTGTGGACGGAAGACGCCGAAGGCGTTTTCCAGCTCCTGAAGAAGACACTGTGCAGTGCTCCAGATCAAGAATTGTTACAACCAGGTTGGGCTTTCATTGTGGAAACCGACGCAGTGACCACTGCATTTGAGGTGTCCTATTTCAAGTCCAGGACGGCCACGAGCGGGTGATAGCCTGCTACAGCAAGACGCTATCCAAGGCAGAGAGGAACTACTGCGTCACCTGGCGAGAGCTGCTGGCGGTGGTGAAGACCTTGGAGCACTTCCACAAATACCTGTACAGTCGGCCATTCCACCTGAGGACTGGCCATACCGCCCTACCCGGGCCAAGGGACACTGTCCGAAACTTCAACAGGGGTGGCAAGGACCGTACCAGGTGGTGAAGAGGATCAACGACGTGGTCTACCGCATCCAGAAGGTGCCCCGACTGAAGATGTTGGTTGTAATGTTCGATCGTCTGGCCCACTACGATGGTGCTATTCGGGACGACCAGGCTTGAGAAGGGAGCAGTGTCGTGAGGTGCCTTTGCATGAGAAGGAGAGTGAAGCGGGGAGTAGGGGACACGGATGGCGTTAGAACCACGCGTACGCCAACGCGTAGCACTAATGACGTGCCGAGGAGAGGGAGAGAAGGGGTGGGGAGAGAAGTAACCAGAAATTACTGGACCCCTGCTCCTGCCACCTTGAAAGACTTTGATTCTTCGTTAATTGTCGGGAAACTTCTAGATACTGCAATTTGTGTATAAGTGATGCATTGGACGAGTTAGTCAGTGCTTTCTGGCAGGAAGCCGTAAGGAATGCAGTTGCTAGTGAGAAGTGTGCAGACAGGTTGGAAGATTGCTTACGTGTGCGAGTTATCAGATTTGTACGTAGCGTAATTATACGGAAATAAAGAACATTTTGAATTTGTGCCACTTGGACTTTTAATTCTTCGAACCCACAAAGGCACAGTTTGTTGGTGCCGTAACTAAGGTACCTGAAAATGTAAACAGAAGAGACAAGGTGTGTAAAAAGCGGATGCCATATAAGTGGCAATTTAAATAAGTTTATGTTGAATATGTTTCTAAGAGGTTCAATAAAACGGTAAATGAGTATAGATTTGTTCCTATTTACATGTCCGTGCAATACATGTACTAAAACATCAGTTTGGGCTGGCTCCGTAGCTCAGTCGGTAGAGCACCTGCCTGCCGTGCTAGGAGTCCCGGGTTCGATTCGCTGCGGTGGGTGTGGGGAGTTTTCTACGTCCAAGATAGTTCCTCATCTTCCCCAGAGTATGGAAGTATGAATGAGAGTGTGAACGTGTGCGTGATCTAATGATTATAAACCACATAATACGAGTTAACACCTTCGTTATGCTCCAAAAGGAGAACGGCCGCCGATATTGCCATTGCAGTTAAAGGCGGGATATAAATGAAAAAAAAAAAAAAAATCAGTTTATATTGTCCTTTTTGGTTGTTCTATAAACACATTACAATGAAGTAAAATGTATTTTTTGAACAGTTCAAAAGTGAAACTTCGTCTGCTGTCATCCAAACAGCATTTATACAGCGAAACACCTTCCTAAACGTCACATGATATGACAGAAGCATACCTAATATGTTGGTTGGGTGGTTGGTTACCAACATTCCCCAGATGGTAACGTTGGCCTTCGGGGTAACCTCGCCCCACCACGTGATGTCCGAACCATTTCTCAGGTGGAGGCACCCAGAGAGCGGTGTCCATTACCTCCAATGTTAGGGTGATAGTGAAGATGACGGCGAGGTGAGAGGACCTACAACTTATACTGTGGACTCGGAACACGTAGGGCATATGGGAAAATTCACATGTGCTGGACAGAGGTGAAGGCGTGGATACGTTCGACTTAAAATCGCCGTCCCCAGAGCCGGGAATCGCACTCGGGACCCTTAGCACGGGAACCGCTAACGAAACCACTGCGGTACTCCGGCGCCCTACATCTAAAATTTTTTACATTATTTTAGTTATAAATAGCGGGTGTTTTACTATGTTGTAACAAACTATTTTTCATTTTCACCATTGCAGCACAGCCAGGACTTTTGCCAAACACGGCTTTCATTTTATGTCGCACTCTTTGGTGACTGAGTGCTGCATTTCAATTAAAATGGAATTTTTCTATAAACTGTAGAGCTTTACCCAATTTGATATTTGTTGATTCTCACTTCACAAAGTTGGTGGTCACATCTGCAAATTGATTTTAATAAATAACAAATTTTCATATAAGCTGCCTGAAACCACTAATTGTGCATATTTTATTGCAGACATGTCTTCATTATCAAAACCGCTGATCATTTCTACTACTTTGTCGTAATAAACTGCATGTATTTCACAACATTTAACCAGCTTCCCCAACGAGTTAAAATGGGCAGGGGAGGTAATGGAGCTCCGCGAACTAGTTCTTTGAAATTCATTGTCCAGCTTGAGACTTTAAAAAATACTTTTTTATACATGTACAATTAATCGATCCACGTCACTATAGAAGTTGAATGTATCATATTGAAATTATATGTCATTTTAAGTTATTTAGGTGCTTCTACAATCTGCCACAGAAAGTAACAGTATCAGATTTGATCCCCACTGACCATAATAGATTGAGATTATTTTGAAAAATATTAACTACACACGGTGTCATACCTAAATCTGCGACCACAAATATCTCCAAAATGAAACAAGATATGAAAATTCCAATTGGCTAGGAATGTACCTATGCCAGGGGCTTAAAAGAAAAGGCATCCACAATCCACAAAGGTATACAAATATCACTTCCAACAGCAAGTTGCGTAATTTTTAAATGGAACATGCCCGCCTCGGGAGCGTAGATGTTAGCTTGTCTGCCTCACGTTCAAGAGGTCCCGAGTTCGAATCTCGGTCAGGGCGAGTTACCTGGATGAAGGTTTTTCCGGGGTTTTTCCTTATCCTGAAAGACGAATGTCGGGTAACTCTAAGCTCCGTGGACCCCGGACTCATCTGAGCATAATTTCACCCATTTCATTCAACGTCCGATATGACTTAATGTTGCAGCACGTAAATTACAAAAGCAAATAAACGGAACATGTATGTTTATTATAGCAAAATTACAACTAGAGCTACAATTAATAATAACACACTTAGTTCCGCTATTCTAAGCACGTTTACTAGTGGTCTTTAGCCCTCAGAAACTTCATTGTTATTGTTGTGCATTACATCCTGCATGGAAAATGCGCCTACAAATCACCAGTAGCGTCTTGTCCGATGGAACCCTGTCAGTTCAACAGATGTTCGAAGTGCCCTCCGTTTGCGTCAATACACTTTTGGAATCTGGTAACAAGAGGGTGTTGCACGGATTGCAGTGTTTCTACAGATATTGCCGCACACGCCGCAGTAATACGATGTTGCGTATCCTCTACAGTCGTCAAGTCTAATGGCGTCAAGTCTGGTGACCGAGCTGGCCATCGAACGGGACCTCCCCGTCCTATCCACTTATTTGAAAATCATTGGTAACAGAATTTTAGGTGCTTATTTTTATCAGAGAACATTAAACGGATAGTGATATGCATCATTTCTGCAACACACTCTACCCCTACTCATGGAGGATTGAAAACGCACCTATCAATGTGGTTCCAGCATGAAGGATGTCCCGCACATTATGCACAAGTTTCCAGAGACATTTTGGATGCGAAGATTTCAAGCTAGTGATTTGAGGGTGCATTTTTCACACCGGATGTAATGCACAACAATGAAGATTCTGAGGGCTATAGGCCACTAGTATATGTGTTTAGAAAAGCGGATTCAAATATGTTATCATTAATTGTAACTCTAGTCGTCACTTTGCTAGAATAAAAGTATATGTTCCATTAAAAAAAAAAAAAAAAAAAAAAAAAACACGATGTGGTGTTGGAAGTGTTATTTATTAACCTTTATGAGTTGTGCATAACTTCTCATTGTGTGAGCCTCTGACATAAGTATATTCCTGGCCAATTGAAATTTTCATATTTTGTTTAATTTCGGAGATATTTTAGGTCGCAGAGTTAGGTGGGACAGACTGTATATTTGTAGTTAACTTTTTCAATGATATAAGATGTTAATAAAACGATTTATTGGGTCTGTCTGGGGAAAGTACTCCCACAACTATATTTGCAGCAAACCTCCCGATAGAAACCCAGGATTCCTGGGTTTCAACCGTGAAATTCAAATTTTATTTTTACCCAGATTTACGTATCTTTTCCCCTGGCGCGACAGTCTTATGAGGGCCAACGCCTACCAACTCAACTGCCATGCTCATGCCCACACACACAAGGCAGAGGTGGACGATCATCCAACCGATACGGGTAGGAGATGTGGTCAGCATCTCGGCATCCCCCAGCCGGAATGTTGATTTTCGTGACTAGGGCCGCTTACCTAGCGTAAGCTCCTCACTTTCCTCACGATGCTGAGTGGGCACAAGTTCTATACGCGGCACTTAAAATCCGCACCCCATGGGTTGAATCGAACCCAGGCCAGGGACCAAGGCATGCTGCCTTAGTCCACTATGCCATGGTGCTGGACAGATTTGGTATTTAGTATATAATAAATGCTGCATGTAGTAAAAGCAAGCTTTAAACACTACACCGCTGTAAATGCACTGAGCACGAGTTCAGCGTGTGACGTCATCTTGTTTTGAAATTACTGCTGCCAGTCTTTAAGACGTTTGTTAAATTATTAAAACAGCTATGTTTGCTGTCATCCCTATATTGCTACATCCCGCATGTATCAAACTCTTTCCCCTTCACCTGCGGTAGCAGTACAGAGTGTGGTAACGTCACACGCTGAACTTGACACTGGCTGTATTTCCCTATTAAACATTGGAACATACAATTATAAAGTTATAATTTCAATCCATGTTTTCTACTTACTTAGTTTACTAGCTTAGTTTACTAGGAAACCAGTTATATATACTTCTGCCTGCTTGTGTATAATCCCATTCATGCTGCCAAATAGATAATAATGTTCTAATAATTTAATTTCTGGTAAAACATCTTGCTCCTAAAATTTCTTCAATTTAGTAAAATTATTTCTCTTTAACCAAAACATAGAAGCACGAAGTTTGATTAATAGATCAATAGGCCAAATTCCTGTAGTAATTAATAAACCCAATGTTGGAGTCCTATTTATGACACCAGTATGTCTAAGAAATATATATAATTCTCTGGGAGCTCTGGATTTGTTTCACTGATTTGATGTTATTCAACCTATGAGCTCCCTAACTTGAAGAAATGCCTTCGTGGCAGAAGCATTGGTGAAGGCTTTGGAGGTGGTTTTGAAGGATCTCTCAAAAAATTGTTTCCAGCATGTCTTTGAATACTGGCAGAAACGCTGCGACAAGTGCATCGCATTTAGGGGAGTCTATTTTGAGAAGGACCATCAAAGTTATGAGGATAAGTGAAGGTACGTTGAAAAAAAGTGATCATTCTTTATTGAACAGCCCTCGTATAAATAGTCCTGGGATAATTTAAATTTCGTAATCTCTGGAATAAACACATAAATTAATTATCTAACATCCCACTAATATTAATAAAAATATCAATTAAGTATTTTATTAGTATTCTTTATACTATTCAAAATATTATAAATAGCACCTTCTGTTAATCTTCCTTTTCGAAATCCAAATTGAGAATTATTTAATATGGGGAACTTTTCTTGCAATAAACAATCATTAAAAAGTTTTGTTAGATATGGTACTAATTTATCTTGAATATTTAAGAAAACTTCATTGGGTATACCATCTGGTCCACAAGCTTTCTTCTTCTTTAATTTCAAAAGAACCAACTGGACAATGGGCATGAATTTGTTAGCATTTAACAAAGGAAAACTGTGGAAAGGAGCGTATTCCCAAAGTATATAAGTGTCATCTTTTTTCACCCGGAAGGAATACAATAGCTTTACGCCCTCTCGTTATGACGTCATTCGGGAGGTATGCGGGAGGAGCATGTACGATTCATCGTGACACACGCAAGGACAGAGAGCGCCTATCTTCTTCACAAAGTTCCGCATCTCTTACCTCGCGCTTCGTAAATCAGATTCTCTCATGTATTATTAATAATGCTAAATTGTTATAAAGGAATCCTCTCTTTGGGTTTCATGCTGCGTGCATTTATAATTTCGAATATGAAGGCCACTCCCTCGTTTCTTCATCCACGGGGTTTAAAAGTCAATCCTTTGCCTTCTCATAGTTCTAGGTGTTGTCCCCAAAGTTCACAAATAAGTTAATAGTTTATGGTGTAAACATATATGACATATTCCCTGAAAATAATGTCATCAGTACGTAGTGAACATTTTCTAAATCATGTTTTGTAAAGTTTGCTTGTCTGAATACGCCTATGGCATACATTTGTGTACGAAGTAATAGCTTAGTGAACGTGAAGTGGCTGACGTGCCGAAATATGCCCGAGATATATGGTTATAGAAATTCCAAGGAATACTGTCAAAAGGTATCTTACTAATATTGATCACGAGCATCACTTCCACAAGCAGTGATAATGATAACCAGGCATAGGTATCTCTAAGCATTATAACTAGGAAGTTGATCTATTCAGTGGATATTATGCACTGACGTCGCAGTTTGTAAACGACCCTCATCTCTTGTGCAGTGTACGGGCCCAAATGACCTCGTTGTTGACGGGCCCTAAAACACCAATAATCAAATCAATCAAATCTTGTGCTGTGTGTTTCACTCACCAGGCCGTGTTTACCTACCCCTCCCTGAGACATGTTTACATTCTTGTTATTTACGATGATTGGAATGTAGAGTTAGTTAGTTAGTTAGTTAGTTAGTTAGTTAGTTAGTTAGTTAGTTAGTTAGTTAGTTAGTTAGTTAGTTAGTTAGTTAGTTAGTTAGTTAGTTAGTTAGTTAGTTAGTTAGTTAGTTAGTTAGTTAGTTAGTTAGTTAGTTAGTTAGTTAGTTAGTTAGTTAGTTAGTTAGTTAGTTAGTTAGTTAGTTAGTTAGTTAGTTAGTTAGTTAGTTAGTTAGTTAGTTACTAACACTCCCCACATGGCAACCTTGGCCTTCGGGGTAACCTCACCCCACCAAGTGATGACCGGACCCATTTCTCAGGTGGAGGCACCCAGAGGGCGGTGTCCATTACCTCCGATGATAGGGTGATAGTGAAGATGGCGGTGAGGTGAGAGGACCTACAGTTTTTTTACCGTGGACTCCGAACCACGTTGGGCATAGGGGATACTTCACGTGTGCTAGACAGAGGTGAAGGCGTGGATAGGGCCGACTTAAAATCGCCAATGATTGGAATGTAGATAATTTAGGAATTCCTATGCCTGTTGATGATTAAGGTTTGGGTTTAATATGCGGTACAAAATCAGCCCCACTAAAGTTGCAAATCTTTCGTTGCCTCACCCACGTGCACATGTCCGTTCAGGCTACGCGCGCGTTACGTATATGCTATCACTTCACCTTGTCTTATTTCGGGTAAGTCTATGATTGCGAGTGAAGATAAAAACACAACGGAAACAAAGATTTTCCAACAGTGGACGGTTTTTAAAATTGCATCTGACGGCTGCTACTCATTAAAATACTGAATAACTATTCCGAGTGAATCATTGATTTTGTGTTTTTATTACAGATGAAAGTGCAGAAACTTCACAAAATGAAACTGCACATTTGGAATTAGAATTTTCAAAAGTGCTATACAAGAACGCATTTGAATGTTAAGCATATGTAAATTTCGCACTGTAGAATTTGTTTCTCTTTCTATTTTCTGTACCTTCACGTTGCACAGAAACTACTCATGTCCTTCTTAAAATCTACCATCTTCATAAGCTTTTCTTTATAATATGACAGAATTCCCTTGTTGTTATACTCTTAATATACAGAAAAATGCACTCCAATCACAAAATGTCTCCAAGGATTATCTCATATATTATATACACATATATATTATATACATTATATATTTATTAAATATTATATATCATATACTGAAATGACCTATAGAATGTATATTTTGGATTTTCTGAGAATATTCTGTAAAATCCTCTTAATTTTGATTGCCCATTATATACATGAGAAGTCGTAAGTGACAAACCAAGTTCTACTATAGGAAGAATGCAGATTTCTTTTAAATATATAATGCTACACGTATAATGAGACATTAGTAATCTCAAAACATTAGTTACTATTACTTTGCAGTTTACAGTACTTGATTATGCATTTTTTAGTTGCTAAGTTATTATTTAGTTTATTGCAAGGTAGCAGATGGTATGGCATATAGAGGAACCTAAAGATCCTCCTAGCCTATGCTTCTGGCTGTCCACTATCAGATGTAATGCAGCACTTCCGTAAATACGAATATACCTATATCATGTTTAACAAATAAATGACAATTTTTAAGAACAAATATTAGAACGTATACCGAACGAGATATAAAAGTAAAGAAAATCTAACACATCGTGTTTTTGTTATGATTAATGTGAAAATGAACAGTTTCTGAGGCGTAAACGTTTTATGGCCGGGCCAGGGAACCCAAGTTTTCATAATTCGCTTACATTGCATAGTTGCGGCCCGTGGCCTGGACACAAAAAGAACCTGATGTATTGTAAATACTGACTTAAACATGCAGAATAAAGTAATTGCAATTTTTGTCTAACTGGTATGTTTTCCATCCATATTAAGGAAATTTTAACAGTAGAAATAAGCTGATTTCAGATTATTGTCATCACAATTATTGTGTTTCATGGCCAACTTTGTGAATTCAAATGCCTCCTTTTTTGTATGTTGACAGGTGGCGTCACCAAAATTCTCAGTCTCTTATAAATCAGACACAATGAAGTGTTCCAATGAAGCCATTCGAAAACAACTAACTACACACACA
>CM060950.1:159505947-159515947 GCA_030765055.1 Mantis religiosa
AATCAACAATGAAAGTTCCTCTCCCTTTTGGCTTGTTTCTTCTATTTTCATCATGCAGAGCAGCTAAATGCTTTTGAAGAATATGTGCGCGAAACTTTTTATAAAAATACTTATCTCCGATTCGGGGGACCACAAAGATTGTATGTCCTCTGAAATAACGGCATCGAATCTTTTTTCTAAATTCTGTAAGTATTAGTGCAGAAAGTTAAAATAGCTATGGGTAATTATGGATAAGTCAAATAAAAAAATTGCTCAATAAATTGGAAATCTAAAGAGTGGGTTTATTCTCTCTCTCCTTCTCTCTCTCTCTCTCTCTCTCTCTCTCTCTCTCTCTCTCTCTCTCTCTCTCTCTCTCTCTCTCTCTCTCTCTCTCTCTCTCTCTCTCTCTCTCTCTCTCTCTCTCTCTCTCTCTCGAAAAGACTCTTTAACATAAACGAAACCATTCTAAGAGTTTTTCGGTTGTTTACGCTGTTCTTGTCTATTATCACGAACTACAAACGCCAGTTCAAGCCTGGGACGCTCGCTGCAGTACACAATTCGGTCTCGCCATGCCGAACTTTTAACTGGATTTACCCCGCTGGATATTGGAGCTCCTCTAATACACAAACGGATATCTGCTTACCTGAAAGACGGGGCATTTGGGCCACCTGGTATATTAGACATGGAATTACTGTTTGTCATAACTTATTGCTGTTCTTTTTAACAAAGGTACTCACTTTACTGAAATAGTATGATGACTTGGTGGAGTTCTGTTTGTTTGTAATGTTGGAATATGATGATGGTTTGAAGCTCTGCATATTCTCTGACTGAAATTAAGAGTACACTTTGCTACCTTGGATTCAGTTCCTTGTACAGCGTTACTTAACAATAGTGATAGTATTCTAGTTTAACAGGGATAGCAGTTTAAGAAGACAGAAGGAACTGATTCACGTTGGTTCCTCACGTGTTGTGCATTGGAGCTGTATACAGGCTCTTAGGTGTATTAGTGGAGATATTTGTATTGATAAATGAAGGCAGTGTAATGAACAATATTACACTCCTGGAAATGGAAATAAGAACACATTGACGCCGGTGTGTCAGACCCACCATACTTGCTCCGGACAGTGCGAGAGGGCTGTACAAGCAATGATCACACGCACGGCACAGGGGCCACACCAGGAACCGCGGTGTCGGCCGCCGAATGGCGCTAGATACGCAGCGTTTGGGCACCGCCACCGTCAGTGTCAGCCAGTTTTCCGTGGCATACGGAGCTCCATCGCAGTCTTTAACACTGGTAGCAAGCCGCGACAGCGTGGACGTGAACCGTATGTGCAGTTGACGGACTTTGAGCGAGGGCGTATAGTGGGCATGCGGGAGGCCGGGTGGACGTACCGCCGAATTGCTCAACACGTGGGGCGTGAGGTCTCCACAGTACATCGATGTTGTCGCCAATGGTCGGCGGAAGGTGCACGTGCCTGTCGACCTGGGACCGGACCGCAGCGACGCACGGATGCACGCCAAGACCGTCGGATCCTACGCAGAGCCGTAGGGGACCGCACCGCCACTTCCCAGCAAATTAGGGACACTGTTGCTCCTGGGGTATCGGCGAGGACCATTCGCAACCGTCTCAATGAAGCTGGGCTACGGTCCCGCGCACCGTTAGGCCGTCATCCGCTCACGCCCCAACATCGTGCAGCCCGCTTCCAGTGGTGTCGCGACAGACGTGAATGGAGGGACAAATGGAGACTTGTCGTCTTCAGCGATGAGAGTCGCTTCTGCCTTGGTGCCAATGATGGTTGTATGCGTGTTTGGCGCCGTGCAGGTGAGCGCCACAATCAGGACTGCATACGACTGAGGCACACAGGGCCAACACCCGGCGTCATGGTGGGGGGAGCGATGTCCTACACTGGCCGTACACCTCTGGTGATCGTCGAGGGGACACTGAATAGTGCACGGTACATCCAAACCGTCATCGAACCCATCGTTCTACCATTCCTAGACCGGCAAGGGAACTTGTTGTTCCAACAGGACAATACACGTCCGCATGTATCCCGTGCCAAAAACGTGCTCTAGAAGATGTAAGTCAACTACCCTGATCAGCAAGATCTCCGGATCTGTCCCCCATTGAGCATGTTTGGGACTGGATGAAACGTCGTCTCACGCAGTCTGAACGTCCAGCACGAACGCTGGTCCAACTGAGGCGCCAGCTGGAAATGGCATGGCAAGCCGTTCCACAGGACTACATCCAGCATCTCTACGATCGTCTCCAAGGGAGGATAGCAGCCTGCATTGCTGCGAAAGGTGGATATACACGGTACTAGTGCCGACATTGTGCATGCTCTGTTGCCTGTGTCTATGTGCCTATGGTTCTGTCAGTGTGATCATGTGATGTATCTGACCCCAGGAATGTGTGAATAAAGTTTCCCCTTCCTGGGACAATGAATTCACGGTGTTCTTATTTCAATTTCCAGGAGTGTACATTAATATTTGCTTCGTTTAAGACTTACAACTTTGCTTATTAAGAGTTGTGTGTGTGCATTATGATTACTACCTCAAAGTAGGCGTGTCACACATAAACCATATCTATGTTTATCCGGCCGAGAGCGTGGAGCAGTTGGAATGCTTTCTGTAGCACCAATGACTACGCGCACTAACTAGGCCAGCAAGGGATGTAAATATGTGAAAATAAAATAATGTATAATGATAGTCGAGGATCACTTCAGGTCTCAGTTGCGACCAAACTAAAAGCATCAGATAGCAAACATTTGCCATTGGTTTGTGAGAAAACTGCTACACGAAGAGAAAAAATATATAACTCACCAAAGTGGAGTTTGACGTTATACGTATATCAAAGTATCTGCATGTCTACCTGGATGTCTACTCTTGACAAAGTTATTGGTAATTACAGAGGTGTTCTTTCTAGAATGCGTCAATAGAACTGTATGCTTCCTTGCTACATTATTAATTTTGTGGTCACCACATATATTCGCGGTATTTAATTCAGTTCAAATATATTTAACTTTATTCAGGAAATTGTACTATGTTCATATTATCTACTTGATGATTACTGTAATTATAAAATGTACTCTGCAATTTCTGAGACTGTTAGAATCTATGGCAACCTAAATAACGTGGTGAATTAATATATACAGTACTGAGTGTCTGATTTCCACTTCTGGAAGCGAATTTAATCGTATCTGGTTCCTTCACGTTTACTGCAATAAGTAGGTGATCTTTCTTGATGATAGCAACCGGAGTCAACAATATTTAAAACATTCCTATTAATAGCCATGTTCCAAATCTCAACGCACTAACGAGGTCAGTTATTGATATGTATACAAACTGAAAATTAAATAGTTGACATTGCACTTACATTGTGAATTGTTTAACAAGTGTCCGAAAGTGTGTTATGACGTAAGCACGTCGCTTATATGTGGAAACGAAATATCATCTCGACTCTAAAATCTTACCAGGTTTAATTTGTCCCTTTTTGCTTCCTAGAATCAATTGTTCAATCCTGGAATAATTATTCAAGAAATTATTGCAATTGAAATGTTGGCTGATACAGTCACAGACAAGATTTGTGGAGAATTTAAGAATAGTAAGAAAAAATAGAAAGGGTATTCAAGAAAGTCATAGAAAATATCACAGGAAATGCTGAGAAATGTGTAATGGACTCCTGTACACAGTAAATGTTAGACTCATTAAGATTAGGCATACAAACATTTTTGTATGTTATATGCTGTGATTATGAAACAGGAAATAAGATATTCAACCATTCAAACTAGCTTTAAAGTTTCAAAATGCAATTTATATATATATGCGCTACTTATTGTAATGCATTAATGGAAGAGTGAAATGGAACATCCTGCAATAATGTTAAAGTCAAATAGAACCACCGATAATAATGGTAGAGCCAAATGGAACTTCCTGATATAATGGTGAAGTTAAATGGAAGTTCCTACAATTACAGTATGGTCAAATGCTCCACTAAAGTGACGCGTTATTGCACGCCACTGGACGAAGGAAGTGTATGAAAACCGGATGGTCCCGAGAAGAAGGCTGACAAGGCCGCCACGTACTCTCTCCAGACAGACCTTGGATGTATCAAATAGAATTTATTCCAACAGATTGAGTGTACCCAGAACACGTGGAGGTAAGAAGCCTACCAAATAACCCTAGACGTGTTTTGTATCACCAAGATTATCTGCTGGATGATATGCAAACATCTACTGACATGCATTATTCTGCACAATCAGCATTTACGAGCTGAGATCGATTTGGGCTTTCACCACAGCTTGGTGTACAACCATATTTCATAATCGAATTATGCCAAATAGCTTATAATGATACAGTGAGCGTTATCCATGAATGTGCATCAAAAATGTAGCTACTCCATACGGTTGTACATTTTGAATAAGATTTGATAGTGAGACTGGTTTACTACCATGGCATAGGCAGATGCTAATCTCTTCGTCGTCTCCAT
Organism: Mantis religiosa; assembly: GCA_030765055.1. Taxonomy (NCBI): domain Eukaryota; kingdom Metazoa; phylum Arthropoda; class Insecta; order Mantodea; family Mantidae; genus Mantis; species Mantis religiosa. Next base: position 159,510,413 of record CM060950.1, read on the forward strand.
CATAGAATAACTAAACCGCGTTTCAATATGTTATGGAGGATAACTTCAAATATATGCAAAAGTTTCTTTGTATAAGAACATGTCGTTTTCTGGTTACTTAAGAGCTTTTCTGGTTACTTGCTTTGTAAGATTCCAGCCTGAAACCCTCAGTGTCCAAAACTGAAGGGCAATAAATACAAAAAGGAAATTTATCTTTGCCCAAAACATCGTTTGGAAGCTTTAGCTCCATGGTTCTACATCGCAGTACTAATGACGACACACTGTACCCTCCGTCCATGTTTCTGTATCCTCACATTGTATTGTTCGTCAACGGTTCCACATTCCAGTAGTAGTAGTAATTATTATTATTATTATTATTATTATTATTATTATTATTATTATTATTATTATTATTATTATTATTATTATTATTATTATTATTATTATTATTATTATTATTATTATTATTATTATTATTATTATTATTATTATTATTATTATTATTATTATTATTATTATTATTATTATTATTATTATTATTATTATTATTATTATTATTATTATTATTATTATTATTATTATTATTATTATTATTATTATTATTATTATTATTATTATTATTATTATTATTATTATTATTATTATTATTATTATTATTATTATTATTATTATTATTATTATTATTATTATTATTATTATTATTATTATTATTATTATTATTATTATTATTATTATTATTATTATTATTATTATTATTATTATTATTATTATTATTATTATTATTATTATTATTATTATTATTATTATTATTATTATTATTATTATTATTATTATTATTATTATTATTATTATTATTATTATTATTATTATTATTATTATTATTATTATTATTATTATTATTATTATTATTATTATTATTATTATTATTATTATTATTATTATTATTATTATTATTATTATTATTATTATTATTATTATTATTATTATTATTATTATTATTATTATTATTATTATTATTATTATTATTATTATTATTATTATTATTATTATTATTATTATTATTATTATTATTATTATTATTATTATTATTATTATTATTATTATTATTATTATTATTATTATTATTATTATTATTATTATTATTATTATTATTATTATTATTATTATTATTATTATTATTATTATTATTATTATTATTATTATTATTATTATTATTATTATTATTATTATTATTATTATTATTATTATTATTATTATTATTATTATTATTATTATTATTATTATTATTATTATTATTATTATTATTATTATTATTATTATTATTATTATTATTATTATTATTATTATTATTATTATTATTATTATTATTATTATTATTATTATTATTATTATTATTATTATTATTATTATTATTATTATTATTATTATTATTATTATTATTATTATTATTATTATTATTATTATTATTATTATTATTATTATTATTATTATTATTATTATTATTATTATTATTATTATTATTATTATTATTATTATTATTATTATTATTATTATTATTATTATTACTGTTGTATTTCCATGAGTATTCGTTTAACTTCGTCAGCACCTACAAGTGTTCGTTTTATTTTTGAATAATCCAGTTTATTATAATCCCTTTAGTTGTTACTTGTCTCTTCCTTCGTATTTATCCTTGTCATCAAATTACTGCACATGATTACCAATGATTCTCTTGTGAAAATATAAGTCTTGCTTTATGTTGTAATTTTGCAGTATGAGGGCGTTTCTGTCACAAATTGAAGAAAGGAAGCTACACAAGGCTGCAACTTATTCCACACAAATCTACTGGTTTACATGAGTCATTTATAGGCTCCTGTGAGGAACATAGAGTAAGAATGAAGAACACCTTGAACTGCAGTGGAACAAAGCTCAGTTACACCAAACCCGTTCGTTGTGGTAAGTGCTAGATGTTTACAGGGCCACAATTATCGACCACAGTCTATTTGAAAACATCAGCATGGTTAGTTTGCTATATTTTTGATATCAGTATATTAAACTTCTTTTCTAAGGCAAAGGGTCTGTACAAAACAGAAATTTAATATTTGTTGTTCATTTCTGGAAACGTTGGTAGTGTAAGAAGAGCATAAAGGGAATTATAATGACCCATTTTCAAGAATGATGTAGAATGTCTGTCTTAATATTTTATTTAGGGCTTATGAAACGTATATAAAGAAATAAATATGTAGACCACGATTACATTTGGTTAATGAACTGGAAAGAAAGCTAATGCAACCATGTTTAGTTTCTAATATTGTTAGGAATGAACATATTAGTTTTAAATAAACTTCTTCAACTTCCCTAGTTTTACAATAATCGTTATGTTAAGGAATTCAGTTCCTTTATTCTTTGTGTCCTTTTAGGCGTCGGTTGAGGAACAGAAACTCGGGAACAGATAGAGAGCCTAGGATGGATGATCAGCCCAATGCCTGGTATGAGATTGAGAGAAGTAGATGACAGAATGAGAGCGAAATGAATGAAAGGAAAGATGATAATGGAGCAATGGGTGGAATGATGGCAACAGAAACTCTAGATCCCGGAGAAAATCCGTCCCTGTGCCGTGTTGTCCATCACAATGCTCAGTTGCGGTCGCCTAGAATCGAACCGGACCGCCTTGGTGAGAGTCATGCGGTCTGACCGCTCGGCCAAAGCGCGGCCATAGTCTTAAATAAGCTACTATACATAATTTAATTATTACAGAGTAGTTTTAAGATTCTGTTATGTGAGGCTCTCCTTAAACGAGGATTCCACCTGGAATCAGGAGGCCTGCTCTCCTACATCAAACAAATTATTTACTGTTTGCCCAGGACAAAAGGGCAAGCTAGAGGAATGTGGAGCGTAATCACTTTTGCTGTTCGTACGGTGTATATGTTCCCCTACCGAATATGACAAGGATGGAAGATTCGTTTAAAATACACAAGTGTTGTCACTTAACTCAGCCATACATAATACCTACCGCTGCATTTACTGCAACAAACATTAGATCTGGCAGCATGGGTGACTCATATGCACTCTCATACACTCATTTCCTTGTAAACAGATCCGCTACAGGAGCAGATAAACACTTCTAGCTCCTCTGCCCTTCAGCCCCCTCTAGCCTTCTTGTCGTGGGCACACAGTAGTCACTCTGCGGTCCACGAGAGCAGTACTAATCCGTTCTCTGTGTTTTCCTGGTGTCCTCCGTGGTCTAGGATTAACATACTAGCCTATGGTTCCCAAGGTCCTGGGTTCAAATTGGTGAAAGACGGTGAATTTTTTGGGCGAAAAGCTTCATAGGTTGGTTATCTTCTGAAAGGAAATAAAGTCGGTTTTTCTGCGTCGTAGATTTATGGCATGTAAAAGAAGCTCAAGTCTGATGAAAACGCCTTTGAGCAAAATTAAACCGTCCTTCATGCCCAGTACAGAATTGAACGCTGGGGGTCGCAGCAGTAGCTCTATATCTACCTATTTCCAGGCACACGTTCTGTTCAAGTTTTTATATCGAGAATTACATTTGTGTCACTTTTTTATCATAAACCTGCTTAAAATATGGATTTTATCTATATATCTGCAACCAATTATCAATTCAGTGCGTAGGATATTTATTCAAAGAAAACAAAGTTTCGACTACTCTTCAAATAATCAACGAACACCTCAAACTCTGAATGCCTTGATTTTATAAGTACACAAAATATTGAAAACACAGAATGCTAAATATGGTAGATGTGAAAAATAAAATGTAGTTGGTAAACCGGTAAGAATACTTATATAATAGCTGTGAAGTAAGGTTACATTATTATGGTATTGTAGGTATTTAGTGATATATATTAGTGGTCTTCATTATATGCTGTGTAAAGAAACTGCGACTGCATTTATCTGAAGCCCTTAAATGTGCAGCTATACAATAATTTCGAATTAAATTATGAATGTCTCTGGTCAGACAAAACAATCAGATTGAGTTCCTTATGAATTCCTGAAATATAAACGATGATCATGCACAAATAATACGGAAGCCACCTAATAAATGCAACTCATTTCTTTCCCTAGATAACGTTTCATTGATCGTAATGCACATTTACGCTCTGACTTGCCAAATTTAGATAAAGAGCCATTTTACTTTAATTCACTATATTGGGCATTTGTATATATTAATCATAGCATATTGGTGGCATTACGGTCCAGTAATAATTGGGCGTTTTATCCCACAAAATAGCATTCATGCAAGCATGTTATAACAATGTACACCGTAATTGTTTAGTATCCAACACCTTTCTAAAGATTATTGTTTAATAGTATATGCGTGACATATGAATGGAACAAATCGACATAATAAAACATAGAGACTTGCCCTCTTAAAATGCCTGTGTCTAAGTGAAAATCAGCCAAAAATCTACACTCAAGTGATAATGAAGTTTTTTTTTGTTTTTTTTACGTCCTCCAACGTTGTCATATCGGACGATGAATGAAAGGGTGAAATAATGCTCAAATGAGTCCAGGGTCCATGGAGCTTAGAGTTACACGACATTCGTCTTTCAGGATAAGGGAAACCCCCGGAGAAAACCTTATCCAGGTAACCCACCCTGACCGAGATTCGAACTCGGGACCTGTTGAACGTGAGGCTGACATGCTACCATCTACGCTACCGAGGCGGGCATAAAGAAGTTTTCAATGAAATATGTCACATATGCTTGAGGTCAAGAAACATGTCGCAGACATAAACGTTCAGGACAGACATCGACTGTAGTTCATGCCAACACTAATTCCTTCCTTCATTTAAATTTTAAATTCCTGTTTCTTCAGGTAGCCCATCATGGACGTCAGTTTCGGTAGAAATGAATATGTCTGGAGAAGTTTAAACTTCCTCTTGTCATATGAATTTTCTTAATAGAAAGAGGTATTTATTCACCAATGAAAGTAGAAGCACAAATTTCAGATTGAGATCCAAAAATTACGGAGCAACAAACATATGCGGACTCGAGAACAAGCAAAGCATAAAAAAAAGATTAATAACAGGGAATTGTAGAAGCAGTAAAGACAGAATAATGGACACCCTACATTCTTAGATTTACACAGCATCTTATTATAATGTTACGGAACTATACTGTTCTGCGGCAACTTGCCAGGCACTCCTGGCAAGTTCCTTGGTTCGATTCCTGGAACTGACCAATCTGACCACGGTTACGAAGGCTGATATTGGGTTAGTTGCCCTTCTACAACGAATTTTCTACCACTTCGCTTCTCCCTTCATGTTCCAGAGGGTTAGGTGGCTGAATCTTTTTCAGATAGATGGCGCAGATGCTTTCCCTGACAGATGATAAACTTTTCCGAGCCGCCTCTCTCTAGACAGAAGCCTTCTCTGAACAACCTGCCCGTGTCATCAAGTTTAGAATCGTTCAGAACCTCTGCGCGTCTCTGCCGGAAGGTTTATAGCCTTATACAGTTTCTTCACTTCACCCATTCCTCCTTGGGGAAGTATGCACAGCGCATCCACATTGGCTGGTAGAGCGAAGTGCTCCTCCATTT
>CM060950.1:159523447-159525947 GCA_030765055.1 Mantis religiosa
CTACTACTACTACTACTACTACTACTACTACTACTACTACTACTACTACTACTACTACTACTACTACTACTACTACTACTACTACTACTACTACTACTACTACTACTACTACTACTACTACTACTACTACTACTACTACTACTACTACTACTACTACTACTACTACTACTACTACTACTACTACTACTACTACTACTACTACTACTACTACTACTACTACTACTACTACTACTACTACTACTACTACTACTACTACTACTACTACTACTACTACTACTACTACTACTACTACTACTACTACTACTACTACTACTACTACTACTACTACTACTACTACTACTACTACTACTACTACTACTACTACTACTACTACTACTACTACTACTACTACTACTACTACTACTACTACTACTACTACTACTACTACTACTACTACTACTACTACTACTACTACTACTACTACTACTACTACTACTACTACTACTACTACTACTACTACTACTACTACTACTACTACTACTACTACTACTACTACTACTACTACTACTACTACTACTACTACTACTACTACTACTACTACTACTACTACTACTACTACTACTACTACTACTACTACTACTACTACTACTACTACTACTACTACTACTACTACTACTACTACTACTACTACTACTACTACTACTACTACTACTACTACTACTACTACTACTACTACTACTACTACTACTACTACTACTACTACTACTACTACTACTACTACTACTACTACTACTACTACTACTACTACTACTACTACTACTACTACTACTACTACTACTACTACTACTACTACTACTACTACTACTACTACTACTACTACTACTACTACTACTACTACTACTACTACTACTACTACTACTACTACTACTACTACTACTACTACTACTACTACTACTACTACTACTACTACTACTACTACTACTACTACTACTACTACTACTACTACTACTACTACTACTACTACTACTACTACTACTACTACTACTACTACTACTACTACTACTACTACTACTACTACTACTACTACTACTACTACTACTACTACTACTACTACTACTACTACTACTACTACTACTACTACTACTACTACTACTACTACTACTACTACTACTACTACTACTACTACTACTACTACTACTACTACTACTACTACTACTACTACTACTACTACTACTACTACTACTACTACTACTACTACTACTACTACTACTACTACTACTACTACTACTACTACTACTACTACTACTACTACTACTACTACTACTACTACTACTACTACTACTACTACTACTACTACTACTACTACTACTACTACTACTACTACTACTACTACTACTACTACTACTACTACTACTACTACTACTACTACTACTACTACTACTACTACTACTACTACTACTACTACTACTACTACTACTACTACTACTACTACTACTACTACTACTACTACTACTACTACTACTACTACTACTACTACTACTACTACTACTACTACTACTACTACTACTACTACTACTACTACTACTACTACTACTACTACTACTACTACTACTACTACTACTACTACTACTACTACTACTACTACTACTACTACTACTACTACTACTACTACTACTACTACTACTACTACTACTACTACTACTACTACTACTACTACTACTACTACTACTACTACTACTACTACTACTACTACTACTACTACTACTACTACTACTACTACTACTACTACTACTACTACTACTACTACTACTACTACTACTACTACTACTACTACTACTACTACTACTACTACTACTACTACTACTACTACTACTACTACTACTACTACTACTACTACTACTACTACTACTACTACTACTACTACTACTACTACTACTACTACTACTACTACTACTACTACTACTACTACTACTACTACTACTACTACTACTACTACTACTACTACTACTACTACTACTACTACTACTACTACTACTACTACTACTACTACTACTACTACTACTACTACTACTACTACTACTACTACTACTACTACTACTACTACTACTACTACTACTACTACTACTACTACTACTACTACTACTACTACTACTACTACTACTACTACTACTACTACTACTACTACTACTACTACTACTACTACTACTACTACTACTACTACTACTACTACTACTACTACTACTACTACTACTACTACTACTACTACTACTACTACTACTACTACTACTACTACTACTACTACTACTACTACTACTACTACTACTACTACTACTACTACTACTACTACTACTACTACTACTACTACTACTACTACTACTACTACTACTACTACTACTACTACTACTACTACTACTACTACTACTACTACTACTACTACTACTACTACTACTACTACTACTACTACTACTACTACTACTACTACTACTACTACTACTACTACTACTACTACTACTACTACTAC
>CM060950.1:159530947-159560947 GCA_030765055.1 Mantis religiosa
TATTAATATTACTACTCCTAGGACTACTACTACTGCTGCTGCTACTACTACTGCTATTAATATTACTACTCCTAGGACTACTACTACTGCTGCTACTACTACTACTACTGCTGCTATTTTTACTAGTACTACAACTACTACTACTACTACTACTACTATTGCTACTACTACTACTGCTATTAATATTACTACTCCTAGGACTACTACTACTGCTGCTACTACTACTACTACTACTGCTGCTATTTTTACTAGTACTACTACTACTACTATTGCTACTACTACTACTGCTATTAATATTACTACTCCTAGGACTACTACTACGGCTGCTACTACTACTACTGCTGCTATTACTACTAGTACTACTACTACTATTGCGACTACTACTACTGCTATTAATATTACTACTCCTAGGACTACTACTACTGCTGCTACTACTACTACTACTGCTGCTATTACTACTAGTACTACTACTACTATTGCGACTACTACTACTGCTATTAATATTACTACTCCTAGGACTACTACTACTGCTGCTACTACTACTACTACTGCTGCTTCTATTACTACTAGTACTACTACTATTGCGACTACTACTACTGCTATTAATATTACTACTCCTAGGACTACTACTACTGCTGCTACTACTACTACTACTGCTGCTATTACTACTAGTACTACTACTACTACTATTTCGACTACTTCTACTGCTATTAATATTACTACTCCTAGGACTACTACTACTGCTGCTACTACTACTACTACTACTGCTGCTATTACTACTAGTACTACTACTACTACTACTATTGCGACTACTACTACTGCTATTAATATTACTACTCCTAGGACTACTACTACTGCTGCTACTACTACTACTACTGCTGCTATTACTACTAGTACTACTACTACTATTGCGACTACTACTACTGCTATTAATATTACTACTCCTAGGACTACTACTACTGCTGCTGCTGCTACTACTGCTGCTATCACTACTAGTACTACTCCTACTGCTACTACTATTGCTACTACTACTGCTGCTGCTTCTGCTGCTGCTGCTACTACTACTCCTACTCCTACTACCACTGCTACTACTACTGCTACTACTACTGCTACCACTACTACTGCTGCTACTACTACTACTGCTGCTTCTACTACTACTACTGCTACTACTATTACCACTCCTAGTACTACTACTGCTGCTACTACTACTACTGCTACTACTACTGCTACCACTACTACTACTGCTACCACTACTACTGCTGCTTCTACTACTACTACTACTGGTACTACTATTACTACTCCTAGTACAACTACTACTGCTGCTGATGCTACTACTGCTGCTATTACTACTAGTACCAGTCCTACTGCTACTACTACTGCTGCTGCTCCTGCTGCTGCTACTACTACTCCTACTACTACACCTAGTACTACTGCTGCTGCTGCTACTTCTACTACTACTACTGCTACTATTACTACTGCTAGTACTGCTACTACTACTGCTGCTACTACTACTATTAAAACTACTACTGCTACTACTACTGCTGCTGCTACTACTACTACTACTACTACTACTACTACTCCTAGTACTGCTACTACTACTGCTGCTGCTACTAATACTACTATTAAAACTACTACTGCTGCTACTACTGCTACTAATAATAATAGTAATAGTAATAATAAATAATAATAATGATAATAATGATAATGATAATTAATAATGATAATGATAATAATGATGATAATAATAATAAGGATGATAATAATAATAATGATGATGATAATAATAATGATGATAATAATAAACATAATAATAATGATAATGATAATAATAATAATAATAATAATAATAATAATAATAATAATAATAATAATAATAATAATAATAATAATAATAATAATAATAATAATAATAATAATAATAATAATAATAATAATAATAATAATAATAATAATAATAATAATAATAATAATAATAATAATAATAATAATAATAATAATAATAATAATAATAATAATAATAATAATAATAATAATAATAATAATAATAATAATAATAATAATAATAATAATAATAATAATAATAATAATAATAATAATAATAATAATAATAATAATAATAATAATAATAATAATAATAATAATAATAATAATAATAATAATAATAATAATAATAATTATTAATAATAAAAGACTTGCATTTTTACTAGAGAACGGACGTTAGGTGCTAAAAAGTTAAATTTGTTTTATATTCCTTAAAAATCAAGAAAAAGTTTGTTGAAAGTTTAAAATATTTATTAGAACACAATAATAGTTTCTTTCTAATAATAAAAAGGAACTACATTTCCCCCTTTTCTTCCTGTTGAGTCCTGAGTTTCATCAATACACGCCTGTAGTTTCTAATTTTGGCGCATAGCCCTGATTTTTGATAACGTTTCCTCGTGGCACTTTGGAAGCTAGTGTTTCCTTAAGGTACATTTATCTGGAGCATCAAAGTTTGTGTATTTGGTTTGTCACACAAAATAAAAGGAGAACAAGTCTTGGAATAGTGTATTGGTAAACTGCATAAAGTACGTACTAGTAACTAAATTGTACAAAATATTTAATTACGTAAAAATATGTATTTACCTAAAAATCCGCTCTCTAGTTTTACGCTATATAGGTACTTATGGCAGTATGTAATTCGTTGCTTTTTATTTTAGGTTATATGGAGCACATTGGCAATTATCATATTTTATTTACATGAATGTGCTTTGGAAGTGACGAAGCATCGCCTGCTATCACAAACACCAATATACCGACGAAATCACTATTGAATAAACGACAACTTCGCTTCATTATAAACGTTTGGATGCACATAATTGACGACCAAAGCATTGGCCGCACATGCATATACACGAAAACAAAATCTTTGTTTCCGGAATATCCCATATTTGTGAAGAAAATATGGATACTTGTAAGAGGATATGGCACTATACATTCGTAGCTAGATGCTCTTTCAACAAAATTGCCAACCCATACACGCGGCAGTGTGAACTCTTGCGATTATTGCATAGTTGATATTTCGGTTGATGAATTGAATTGCATAGGTTGTTGCAAAAGAAACCTTAGATATCCTCGTATCTTACTCGAATGGACTAAGAGTTACTTCTTGAGAGAAATTATTTCATTAATGGAATTCGCTCAGCAAGTGCAGCTAAAACACTTGTAAGAATATTATTTTGAACATCACCATTAATTGTTCGCTGCAGCACAAATGATCGAGGAGAATGCCATCCAAATTTCTCCCGTTTTGTCCATCCTTAGGCTATGATTAGCAGATTTGGCGTTCAGTACACATAATGTAAATCCAGAAACTTAAAAGTTCTGGGCTACCAAGAATATCTGCTGTGTTTATATGAGAGAAATCGCAACATGTAACTTCATGATTAAGTTTACATAGCCGTAAAAGCTTCGCTGATTGTACATTACACTTCATGTCATTCTAATCATTTCAGATGTCATTTCTAACCACAGAGAACGAGTTACTACCGCAACATAATCATCTCCAGCAGAAAACCACAACGTCTATGTACTACGGTGCTTGTTCTGCCAATAGAAACATACACGTGTGGCGGGGAAGAAGGAAAAATCTGTAATTTGTGTACTTTGCCATGAAGTTGCAATTCCTCAGCTGCTACTGTTGCTGAGGCTGTGATATTAATTACAGAACAATGTTGAGGTAAAAGCCGTGTGATGTGATGTTTCATGCAGCAAAGGATGTTTAGACTACCAGTAAGGAAATACTTAACATAACATAACTACTCCAGAAAAACTGAGTTTCTTCTTATGTAAAGTTGAGCTATTAAGATATAAATGCAAAATATAAGAAAACCTCTGAAGATTGCTGAAATAAATATCTTTTGCTGCGGTAAGCATTTCACCGCATTAAAGTTTGCAGCTGAAAATCTTATAGAGCAACAATAAACCCAAAACCACAGAAACGGTTTCGCTTGTAAATAAGTTAAAACAGGTGCACTATGTATCCCTTACAGCCACTTTAAGATCATAAATATGAACGTGCCTGAAATTACCTAGCCGAATTGCTATCATTATTACCTTTTGAAGACTAAACTTTTATGAGCACTATACGTGCGTGCTTCTAGTTTTGGTATAAATTAAAGTTGGAACATAGTATGTTGCACTTTTGTTGTAAAGATAGTCTCCCAAATGGAGCATGTGAAGTAAATTAATACTGTATGGTGCCGAAGTGATGTGTTATATTACCTTTGACATCGTCGTCGATATCGGTTTCCAATGAATTTGCTGCCATTGATTAAGTGTTGAACTCAAAATCGTTTTCTCAGAGTATGCATGGAGGGAGGTACAATGGACAGTACCAGTTAACTTGGCTGATACACTTAATAAACACAAATTGTCAGGTGTATCAAGTGAGGTGTTCACTGTTTAAGTTTGAAGAATTAAACTGTTTCTCAATCTTATCACTCGATCTGTTCATATCCTAACTTCATGGGTTGAAAATAAACCTTTCAGAAACAATAATACAAAGCGTACTTTGCCATTAGTCGCTGAAATATTTATGGAAGTTACCTTGGCGATGACTACTGAATCCGTATAAGCTGAGCGCTGACGTCTCTAAGATTGTCCGACTGAAGTAGAGAAATACATGCTGTTTCATCTATTTATCTCTTCCCTACCACGTCCCTACATAGTGTTTCTACATCTTAAAGCTGCTAATAAGTATCTGAAATACTATTTCAACTTTGCGATATTCCTTAATCCTAAGCATTTCATTTCCAAAATGTTTTCTACCTGCTCAGCAGCATCTGCGAAAACTGAATTCCAGGAATACCTTAAGGTAATTCTTGGCTACAACGTCTTAACTAAGCACGCTTCATTATCTTCTAAATTATATAGCTAATGACCAAACAAGCTTATGACATCATATATTAAATTTTAATATGCGGAAATTATTACAGTTATTTGTCTATGTACCTAACATTTCTTTATGAAACAATTATTACTCTTACCTCCACTAGTTCTGAGAGCATCAAGGTGTAATTTAGATAATACAAACCTTTGTCTCCAATAGTCTGAATCGAATACTAACAGTCATCGAAAGTGTTAATTCAACTCGTGCAATCGCATTACAATCCATATCCTACTAAACGTATCTGGAGAACATCACACTATCGTGTAGACAACTCTTGGATTTCGTTTGGGAAAATAGATTGTTAATGAATAGGGAGAGCATAAATGCAACTTAAAAAAATCCATTCAGTTCTGAGAACCATTTTGTTCTTTAAGGTCCAATTTATCATCGGTTGATGCAATACGCACCACCGAAGTTAAAAAAAAATTAAGCGAGTGAAATCATAATAAAAAAAAATCTGTGACTATTTCGGATGCTGTAATGCAACTTTCTTATGTCATACTAGCCCACAGCCAGAAGAATTCCATGTAATTTGGTAAGAGGTGTTCAATTGCTGTTCAGGTGAACAAACTTAGTGTAAGGTGGGTGTTTCTGATATTTCCTACTGACAGGATTTTAGATGAATGGCTGATGAGCTCCGATGATAGCATGACTGTATGTAAGAAAAAGCATCAGGAGGTGACAGGAAACTTATCAGCTTCCAGCACACTTTTAAATCAAAAGTTGATGCTCAAGTGAGTCTGAGGTATAATATAATAGATTTCAAGCTCTGGTTCTGAAGCCCACGGTCTAATCGCAATGTGCTTTTATACAACCGATACAAAATGTTGTAACGCAAGGAAGAATGTGTTACGCAGTTCGTAAGCCAAATTTTGAAATATGTTCCCCTTATTACACTTTCTGTTCATAAAACAAGCCGTTTCAGTGTGCGATATCAACTAATAGTTTTGTGTACAAAACGTTCTTATATGGTTATATGTGGTCCATCATCGCTCAGTATTAATTACACAATATGTAAACACAGTAACGTAATAATTCATTTACTTTAACGGTTTCTCAGCTACACAGAGGGAAGGATAAACAGGTCGGTACTACGTTGCATAGACTGTATGTTCCACTCTCCTTTTCTAGTAGAAACCAAGACAATCTGATAGTTCTATCACAATTACCAGCAAGTTTAACCAATTCAAGTGATACATATTGTGACTTTGTGGGTTCGTGAAATTAAAAGTAGAATTGCACAAACTCAAAATGTTCTTTATTTCCACCGAATTACAGTTACAACACTTGCCGATTACATAGAATTACGTAGTGCACACAATTACAATCCACCAGTTCGTCTGTAACAGCTCCACTCCACACTCACAATTACGTACAACTCCTCTGATACACGTACGCAGTCTTCCAGTCCGTTCGCTAGCACTGCGCTCTTCACGGCTGCTCGCCAAGAACTGAACTTACTCGCCCACTGCAGCCCTTATATAAGAAGATCGCTGTTTCTGGAAGTTTCGCGGCCCAGAACATCATCCCGATTGTTCCAGACGTCAGGGGGAGGGGAAAGAGATGGTACAGCGGCCAGTGATGCTTTTCCAACCATCCCCTCAGTGAACGCTACAAGATAAATGGATAGGCGTGTGTAAAAGCCTCCTGTCGCCCACCCAGCTGCCAGTCGGTTGTGCCTTCTGATGATTGGGTGATAATATATTTAAATTAGGATAATGTGTGTAAATAGCTCCAAAATTAAAGGAAGAATTCAGATCCATAAATGCTGACTATTCAGCCTTTATCTCCAGGAGCATACAAAACTTTACATGAGAGAAAAAGCGAAACCAATATCTTGCTGTTGACCACAAAATAAATCTTAGCTCTCCGATTTATTTTAACACATTATAAATTTGGACACAGAAGCGATCAGTATATCGACCGTTAACTGTGAAAGTATTGGTTGATTTCATCATCAGTGACCACTCAATAAAGATCCTGGTTATGTCATTAGCGGTACTCTTAATTGATTTGCGAATCTCTTGTTTGATTCTTCTTACTGTTTTGGGTGTCAGCTGTTCCTTTTCCGTTGACATATGACTGAAGAGCCCTTTACTCCGTTCTTAGAATTATCGCTAGCCATACATTTTTAATCCGCTTAGTATATGGCTTCAGTGGGTCAGCTAAGTTTGCAATAATCTAAAGGGCAAGGTGAAGAGAATTCTTGCAATTGGTCTTTTGACCGTCAGCATCGAGAATAGGTACCTCGTGCAAATGATACATCGGTGCTAGCTGTGGAGTAAAAAAATCCTAGGAATATAATATTCATATTTTGGTTTAATTAAAGTTATTGTCGCTCGGTCGAAAATAGAGGTTATCCTTAAATGATGTTATAAGATCTGGTTCGTTCCAGAGAGAGGAACTAGTTTAGAATAAGGTTTCGTTTAGTTGTACCATAAGAAACCTCATAAGAGATCCTCCGAATGAATCACATATTCTGAACTATAATTATTCTTCCCTATTTAAGTAACTTTAAGTTTTACTTAACAGAAACTATGGGAACAGTCAGCTGCAACAAAGTATCAGTGACTAATCAATTCGGTCACGTTATCAATAATGACGGATACGTTTAAGTTACTTTCCTGAAATAAACGAACAATTACTTTGTCTATTACACTTTGTGATAACTAAGAGTCGTAGAGGTGATGAGTACTTTTCATGTGTCAAGGTTACTTTAGTTTTGTTATAATCTCTTCGTATTAAATGGTCTATCAGAAACAGAGTCACGTTTGTGCATTACGATCAATGCCACCCTTGCTTTCCATTAAGTATTTACATAGGTGTAGTGTTTTGAAACTGTTTTCGTAACGAACCTGTTTGTTTTGGGAGCGAATGACAGGAAAGTGGGCAGTCCCTCTCAAGGTTGATCACTCCACTAGATTGGTTCCGTGATCCTAGACCTGGTGTGACTCAACGCTCTTCTCTTGAGGCTCGACCAAAGTCGCCTCAGGTGTGGGAGGGTCCTTGAATAACGGTTTCCTTGATTTCTCTGAGATTCGAAGTATTCTCTTACACAGGCACTAGCTAAATGCTCATTTACTTTCATGCCATTATCACAAATGCGACAGCCAAGACCCAAGAGTTTCCCCTGGAAGAAGAGTATTAAATTTTCATTTGCGATATTTGTTTAGACCAATACATATGCAGCTTAATTATCTTATGTTTTTGAGGAGCTACAGTTATTACTAATTTACTTTCAGCAATTCCATATCTAGGAATTGAATTAGTTCAATGAGTTTGAGGAGGATTTGCAGTAGTTTAAGTGTAGCGGTTTCTTGCATAGAACACAGATGTATTTTTGGCACTTCATGCTTTAATACAACATAAAGCATATTATAAGCTCTGGTAGTTAAGTTTTAATCTCATTTAAATTAATAATGTAACAAAACGGAGTAAGATACAGAGATACCCTGAAGAGTTTTATGTATAGCTGTGAATAAGAGTTTTATTTTTGAGCATGTTTCTCTTCCCGAGACTACTTATGGGTAATTCCGTTTCTTCTTAAGCTAAACGTCAGTTATTCCAGTTTTATATGCTGTATAAGTTTCGTTAATTTTTAGACACTCTGTGAAATTTAGAGCCTTATCTTCAGTCCTCTTACTTTTTAACTTCCATTTAAAGATAAGTAAACAGGTATAGTGTGGCTGCCCCTATAGCGTAGATGGTAGCGTGTCTGCCTTATGGTCAAGAGCTCCCGAGTTCGAATCTCACTTACAGCGAATTATGTCCATTTTTCGAGGTGTTCCCTGACCATGAAAGATGGATGTTATGTAACTCTAAGCTCTATGGACATAGGGCTCATTTGAGCATGATTTAACTTATTGAAATCATCATCCGATATGAAAAGGATGTTAATTAAGGAAAAGTATTGTGTACCTACTTCTTGCTATAGAGGTTCAACTTTCATTTCCATCAGGGTAGGTAGATTTTAAGAATACATTGACAGTGAAGACCAGGTAGAAAAAAGATTTCTTGACGGCAAACTTAGACAATTCCATTCACTATACGTGTTGCTTGTCTAGTGCACTGTTGAAGGAAAAACTCGTCTATAATGTCCATGGTTACTAAAAATTTTATTTGTCTGTATATTTAGAGTGGAACAAATAGGATGCGCACAGAGCGAACATAACAATTTGAACAATTACAATCGTGATACATCTAATCAGTGTTCGTATGAACTTCACAACTCAAATTAATATATTGCGAATTATTGTATGTAATTCAAAACTAAGTGTCATGCGATGTAAGTATTACCCGGGACAAATTGTTTGAGCTTGTTTATATGTGGCGATAGTAGGAACTAACGTTACAAATGTGTGATTTCGATTAGTGCGTCGTTCCCAGAACTTTATAGAGTATATCGAAATATCAGCTTCTCACAAGCGAAGCCGTAAAACTTACAAACGTGGGGAAACGATCAAGAAGTTTATGAGAAAATAAAAATTGTACACGAAAAAAATGTTGGGTATCAGTCGTTGTATAAAACTGAGAAAGCTCTGCAAGGTGAACATTTTTATTTTACTTTTACATATTTTTCACTAGAGGACCTTGGTTATTCCAAGCAACATCAGTTGAACTGGAGGGGAGCTTTACAAAGTAATAGGGGTGTTCTCCAAGACAACCGGCGATTGTTCCAACCCGGGAACCTACGAATGACAATGGTTCTTAAATTGCACTGCTGAATAAGAGGTATGCCGGAGTATATAACATTATCCCTAGTATATAAATATTTATGGGATATATTACAACATATTTATAATTATAATACATTTTAGATGAGGAGTATTAGAATTGTTAAAAGAATTTATGGTGACTTTTTTAAATTTTCATGTCATTTTCATAAAAGTTTAAGTGCATTTTATTGGTCATTTCTCTCTGATTTTTGGGTCATCAACTTCAGTGCCCTGGTTTTCTCAGTAAGCGATATTCAACATAACAAATAGGGCTAGCCTCTAAGAAAACATAGGCTGTTGTGCTAGCAATGCTCGGACAGTAACGTTACGCCCGGTGCTATGCCACGTTGATACGATGAAACTCTAGCCACAATATTCCTCAGAAAACGCTACACTTGTTGATGTCAAATTTATTTCTTACATCCACATCTTTTGAGAGGAACGCAGTACAAGTAATGGATGTGGTAGAATGAATGATTTACATACACACATTTTGTAGTGAACAAATCGATTACCCGAAGGACTAACAGTTCAAACGCTCTCTCAGACTTCAGAGCCTGCTCACCTTCCTCTGTAAGTCAGGCAACAGGCGGCCATTGTTTTATCACCACGTTAGTGTAAGCATGTGACTGTATTCTCACAGTATTTCAGTTTACTCCAACTGAACTAGATATAAATGTAACACAGGAGCTATGAACTTCAATTTTTTCTCGCCTTTCAATTTTTTCTCGCCTTTTTTGCACAACGCAAATATTATCAACAACAACAGCAACAGCAACAACAGCAACAACAATAATAATAATAATAATAATAATAATAATAATAATAATAATAATAATAATAATAATAATAATAATAATAATAATAATAATAATAATAATAATAATAATAATAATAATAATAATAATAATAATAACAATAATAACAATAATAATAATAATAATAATAATAATAATAATAATAATAATAATAATAATAATAATAATAATAATAATAATAATAATAATAATAATAATAATAATAAAATAATAATAATAATAATAATAATAATAATAATAATAATAATAATAATAATAATAATAATAATAATAATAATAATAATAATAATAATAATAATAATAATAATAATAATAATAATAATAATAATAATAATAATAATAATAATAATAATAATAATAATAATAATAATAATAATAATAATAATAATAATAATAATAATAATAATAATAATAATAATAATAATAATAATAATAATAATAATAATAATAATAATAATAATAATAATAATAATAATAATAATAATAATAATAATAATAATAATAATAATAATAATAATAATAATAATAAGAATAATAATAATAATAATAATAATAATAATAATAATAATAATAATAATAATAATAATAATAATAATAATAATAATAATAATAATAATAATAATAATAATAATAATAATAATAATAATAATAATAACAATAACAATAATAATAATAATAATAATAATAATAATAATAATAATAATAATAATAATAATAATAATAATAATAATAATAATAATAATAATAATAATAATAATAATAATAATAATAATAATAATAATAATAATAATAATAATAATAATAATAATAATAATAATAATAATAATAATAATAATAACAATAGTGTTGATAGATTACATAAAGCGTCATAGGAATAAATACACGAAATAACATTTTCAACACTTATTCCTTTATACTGTATTTACACTTATGAAAGTATTTCGTATCCAAGTGATCGCCAAAGTGTGCGTACACGCTTTTCTTGTGTAGGTTTATGCATAAACTATTGATTTTTACATCCTATACGTTCTACGGCATTTAGTTTTGCTGCTTTCTAAGAAAATCATTTGCGGAATCTAAAGTAAAAGTATCGACCTTTGGGCAAAATACTAGAGATGGAAAATACACCTTATAGGAAATTAGCTAGGTGAATTGTCAGTGCATTCTAAACACTCGGTTTTCAACGTAATATCTTAAAATAAACGGGAATCGGGCATGGAATTAGAAGTGACCTTTGCTGGAAAATATGCTAAAGAGAAAAAATAAACAGTACTGATAGAACTTTTAATGCATGTGTAGGTATAACAGGAACAGGGCAGAGAATGAGTAAGTACTCGTACATACACTCATTCTTTGTAAAATAGTGGAGATGAGGTTCATAAAGTTGACAGAGAAATTTTATCTCAAAGAAAGATTTAAGCGTTGGGCCCAAAAGAAAAGAAGAGTGTCGGGATATACCTAATGTGATAAGTAGCTTTTAACTGGATAACCTTAAGTTCCGCATTGTGATCCATATAAGAGAATACTTTGTACATTTCCAAGCGGACTCTCTTAAGGCTTCCCAAATAAATATCTACCGTCCAATGCTGGATATTAAGCATCTCTTCCTTCAGGGCTTAGACACTCTGTTGTGAAACAAAAAAGAGAAAGGTGTGAGAAGGGGCTCGAGGTGGCGCGGCATGACCAAACATGCCCCAGGTAAATTAGTGGTCCTTCACAAGTAGATATTGGCCTTCAGAAGTGTAGTTTGTCTGAGAGATTGTATCGGAAGGGAGAAAGTACTTTCGTTAAACAGAAACAATGGACTTTGATACACTGCTACAAGGTCAACTTCATCCATCCAGCCGCCGCTCCCTTGAAAGGAGAAATTGTCACTTCTCCCTTTGAATCCAGAATTTCTTGTTTTCGGTTCTTGATAGGCTAATGATGTAACATCGTCCTTGGGGATAACACATGACGAACTTGTTAGCGACTTTAACGATGCATCACATTGCATACAGGTACCCAAAATCAACAGAGATTACAAAGGAACTAAGGAAATGTAATGAGCAGTTTTGTGCTTGATCTTGAGTGAATGGCAGTACGTTTAAGGAGAAAGGAACTCATCTATCCAGGAATCAGTTTAATTTGTGAGGTTAGAAAAGGAAGACATTTCTACCAGAGAAAATAAAGTTAATTAATGGTAGGTGTACATCTCAAATATTTTGGTTAGTGAAATGTAGTCTGGTCCTTTTGTTTCAGAAATGACCAAATATTTGGAACGGATAAATGATGGATGAGAAAACCTCGTGGTTATTAAGGTCCTTCATGACTCAGGGCTTCATTTCTGTTGTTATATGCTAATTTGTGCCTTTATAATATATAATGTGTATCAGAATGCAGCTGATATTCTTCTGTAAAACCAGCAATACAATTATCTCTTCTATACTGTTTCTTATTGTTTTGTATTGAAAATAATGGCAAAAAAAAAAAAAAAGGGAAAAGCAATTGAATTACCTCGAAGGATCAACAAATATTACTTGGAAAATGTCTATTGCTATAGAACAGGATTCGACAGAGTAGAGAGGAAGAAGCTTATTGAGCTTTCAAGGAAACCGGTTTAAATTCGAAAGAGAGAATGCTTATAGATAATCTCTCAATGAATCAAATAATCGGGGAGAGGAGAGAATGAATGGAAAAAGTAAATAAATTTGCCTTAGTCCGATTCTATTGAAGACAGTTCAAAACTTGGTGAAAAATATTTCCAGAAAGACGAAGGAAGTGTAGTAATTGGAAGAATTAAAATGTTTGAATAATCTGGCAGTTCTGAAAGAAGAAGGAATGATCCTGATAAGCATGTTACAGCGATAGGCAACAACACAAATTTATTATTATTATTATTATTATTATTATTATTATTATTATTATTATTATTATTATTATTATTATTATTATTATTATTATTATTATTATTATTATTATTATTATTATTATTATTATTATTATTATTATTATTATTATTATTATTATTATTATTATTATTATTATTATTATTATTATTATTATTATTATTATTATTATTATTATTATTATTATTATTATTATTATTATTATTATTATTATTATTATTATTATTATTATTATTATTATTATTATTATTATTATTATTATTATTATTATTATTATTATTATTATTATTATTATTATTATTATTATTATTATTATTATTATTATTATTATTATTATTATTATTATTATTATTATTATTATTATTATTATTATTATTATTATTATTATTATTATTATTATTATTATTATTATTATTATTATTATTATTATTATTATTATTATTATTATTATTATTATTATTATTATTATTATTATTATTATTATTATTATTATTATTATTATTATTATTATTATTATTATTATTATTATTATTATTATTATTATTATTATTATTATTATTATTATTATTATTATTATTATTATTATTATTATTATTATTATTATTATTATTATTATTATTATTATTATTATTATTATTATTATTATTATTATTATTATTATTATTATTATTATTATTATTATTATTATTATTATTGGAAGGAAAACAAAGAGGACAGCACTTTTTAGGATGAAGTAGTGGAGGGGTAAGGTTTATAAGTTTGTATCTAGACAGGAAGCATTAAGGCCAAGACAAAAGAGAGAAGGGTAGAAATGCCACTGCACTATAGGCAGGGAGTATATAACAGTGTATAACAAATCATCCCCTATCTCTTTCACTCTCTTTTGGCCCTAACAGACAGCATTTGGAATGGCCTTTTTCTGCAAGTGATCCTTAGCCTCTATTGTTTTGCATTATGTGCAAAATGATTTACGTGTAGATAACTCGAAGTAAAGTGCTCGAGGATTCCTATGCCTGGTAAGTCCCGATATAATCTGGTGACTGAAAAGAAAACGATTAATATAATTTGAAAGGTTTCTCTTGAGCAAAGAAGGCAGGTGATTAGGCTCCATGGTCGAAGGAGTGGTGAATGAGAAAAGCAGACAACATGGCATAACATTAAGATAAATAAATGACTCACTTGGGCATGGGAAGATCCAAACTTGAAATGGAGAAGATTGGAAGGAGCTCATTTTTTTCAGTGAAGGACTTCGTAATGGAAAGGAAATTATGATTTACCTTTTTATACTATTCGCTAATACTCTGGTTCTTAGACTTCATGCGTTCTTAGTCTGGTGTCCCTACAGGTTTGCATATCTCCTTGTATTTTGTTTTTAATTACTGGAGGCATTATTAAGTTGCTATCGAGTTACAGATGCATGAATTACTTCATTACACACTGTAGCATGCGTCTCAGCATACGAGTATAACACATGCACTGGTGAGCGAGAGATTACCGGTTCAAATATCGCCGGGACTGTCCTCTCTGACAGGTTTTCTTAACTTAGGGCTGGTTTTCCCAAACTTTCTTTACAAATTATTGATCATTTCATGTATCACCAGTTTTCGAAGCCTGCAGTGCGTAATAGTAAGAACGAGCGTTAACCACCACTATTATGTGTCATCACAGAGCTTTTCAGATTTGAGATGATGACATTCTGATGGCCCTTTGTGCAAAACAAACCATATATTACTAATATGGGCGCTAGCCTAAATAACGACAGTTTTAGTGTTAGGCGGTTGTTTTCTCTTTCTGGTAAGAGTGGGAACGGTGAGAGTGTTTCAGGTTGGTTCCCACCTGCATTCGCATCACCCCTCTCCACAGACTGAAGTGAAGAAATTCAGGGCGAGCCCGACAAGCTCCACTGCACCAGTATTCTGGTTTAACTTGCGGTACTTAACTTTTTATTATTTTTCTTCTTCTTCCCATTTGCATAGATTTTTCCTAAGATATACAAGCTAATCGAATACTCCTCTCATTTAAAAAGTGGATATCGAGTACTTCACCTGTTTGCAATGTACTTTTCAAGCTATAATATTTCCATGTAGAATTAAAACTGTAATATACTCCAAGGAGATTTGGTAAATTGACGCTTTTTTAAAGTTTACTCTGCTATTATTTTGTGTTACATAGTGAACCAACAATTTAGGCAATGCTAATTATCACTCACAGTACTTTCCAAGGGTCAAAACCAATATAAAAGGAATTTAGGTTGAACTGTAACACACAGTGATATCTGAGATAAGAAACCACCCCCATCGATCACTCGCAAGATCGTATTCGCCCGCCTTGGTAGCTTGTCTGCCTCACGTTCAAGAGGTCCCGAGTTTCAATCTCGGTCAGGGTGAGTTACCTGGATAAGGTTTTTCCGGGGTTTTCCCTTATCCTGAAATACGAATATCGGGTAACTCCAAGCTTTACGGACCCTGGAATCATTTGAGCATCATTTCGCCCATTCCATTCATCGTCCGATAAGACTTAACGTTGGAGGACGTAAACTAAGAGAGAGAGAGAGAGAGAGAGAGAGAGAGAGAGAGAGAGAGAGAGAGAGAGAGAGAGAGAGAGAGAGAGAGAGAGATCGTATTCGACCTGTCATCCCTGACTTGCTCGCCGTTATTTACGTTATTTGCATTGGACGCACTTAACTTGAGAGTAACACTTTAAGAACATGCTAATCATCGATATAAAGCAATTAATATTTTCCGAAACAATCTATGGGTTTCTTTCATTATGTAATGTAATTATTACAGTAGTAAATGCTATTTGATTCGTAAATTACAACTCATCTTCTGAAGTCAAGAGGGCTCGCGTTTAAATTTCATAACATTGGTCAAATCTTGACGATCGTACCTTTAATCTGAAAGATACCCCAAAATAGTGTGAATTGTTAATGGTTGTGTCCTTTGGAAACTTTTAATCATACCAAATATGTTTTATCATTTGTATAATCACGTGGCCTACGTTGCATCTTTACCTTTACTTTTAGGAGTTATATATTTATATAATAATTTAAATTATTTGGTTTTTTCATTAATATATATAAGAAATTTTATAAATTTTTATCTTTATTTAAGAATAATTTTGGCATTTTTAGTTAAGATACCAATATATTTAGTTCATTTATGACTTCCTAGTGTTTTTTTTCCTCAACCACTGAAATCCATAGTTCATTCGGAGTGAAACCATGACAAAATAACTGTGCAGAATAGAAAAACCAAAAAGCTAAGAAAACTCAAGGAGGAGAGAAACCAGGAGCCTAAAGGATAATACACTGTTCCAATATTTCAAGATTTAAATCTTCTGCATCGTTTTCCTTAACTGACATTTTCACGTTTATAACTGCTGCTTAGGAAGCAATTTTCGCATATATTTCTGAAACTTTCAGGATAAATTGATCTGGAGTAAAACTTAGTAATTCATCTGTGCTTATTTTGGTCAACGTATCCAATAATACTTCACAGACTCATATATGTATGCATATATTTTAGTGAAAATTTTGAAAACTGTACTTCCATATAAATTACCAAGAGGGATGGCTCAGGCGGTTATATCTCCGGCCCGCATTCCGGAGGCCCAGGTTCGATTCTCGTGGCCGACCTACCTAACCCATTGGTTTTGGGGGGTTTTCCCGGATCTATAGGTTAATGCTAGATAGGTTAATTACATCCCCTGAATTTCCTGTCCCTCCACTTTATCTCTATTATCAGTTCACATCATCTCTCATCTGGTGGTCCCTTTCATGGTAGAAGTATCGGAGGGTGCCTCGACGATGCATTGCAGGATGATACGCTCTGAGGTAAGCTACTTCCTCCTCCGGTAGGCCGGTTGCCGGTCTCCGCGCCTCTGCTGGGACCATTTCGGGACTGCCAGCCAGGGACCTTTGGGGTTGGCAGCTGGGCTCGTTGCCGTCCCGCAGTAGGGGAGCGTGTCCGTTATCCTGGCCTGTCGGGGGAAGTCTCTATCTAAGTAAATTGTAGGGGCCCTGCCCTCTGTACTGTCATGGCTCCCTGGGAGGCCACCCTCTGTCTCCTCTCGCTGCATCCTTTCTCCCGTGGGTACCTCACTTGGCGGCATACGCACAATGGACCCAGCATGGTGGCTACGTACCGAAATCCCTCCGTAGTGAAATCCTAACCCTATCCATAGAAATTAATTGTAAATTCAAAGGATGTCCTAATGATACCTATGAACGTTCTATTACCTATTTAAAGAATAAACAAGTAGAAAATAAAAATAGTTAGGGACAGAACTGTTTTATAAAGGACTATATATGAACCGTAAAAAGATCTGCGAGCAAAGGGATAGGTGTTTCACGTTACATAGGGCAAAACTGGCATTCTCGCATCCAATGATCACGCCGTTCTATGTGAAGATTTGGAACTCCTTACCGGAAAATATTAAGTGCTATGTGCCCATTAAATATATACAGTAGCTACTCAATGTGGCAAACCCTGTAAATAGTTCAATTACATAACCGAAAATCCCTAAAATCTCGTCTAGTAAAGCTTCATCAGCAATTAGAACCTTAGAAACCAGGTGTAACTGTTTTTCAACTATTCTTGAAGCCTAACAATTTATCTAATATTTGTTTATAAAACGAATGAATTTTCAGATGTATATTAAGGAGCTTCTAGTACTTTGTACAACGAACTGGCTAAACTTTGTTGCAGAAGACTTGAAAAAGAAGATTCAGTTGGTTCTGTAATAGTGTAGGATATTGTTACATATGGTAGAATGGAACAAAATCTCTTGGTTGCATATAGGTAGTGTTGTAGTATTACTGAAACCGTTTTTATGGACCTTTCAGTACTCTACAGTAATAAAGATAATTTCCATCTAGATAGGCCGAAAAACGTAAAATTGTTTGCACATCTTTTTCAATCATTATCTAATTATAATTTTTTCATGCATATCAACAATGTTTGTGGTGTTTTCCTGTGTTCGTACCTACAAGAAGTGAGGTTTTTCTTTTTCTTTTTTGGTGTAATTTACGTCCTCCAACGTTGTCATATCGGACGATGAATGAAATGGATGAAGTGATGCTCAAATGACTTCGGAGTCCCTGGAGCTTAGAGTTACCCGACATTCGTCTATCAGGATAAGGGAAAACCCCGGAAAAACCTTATCTAGTTAACTCACCCAAACCGAGATTCAAACTCGGGACCTCTTGAACGTGAGGCAAACACGCTACCATCTACGCCACCGACGCTGGCTAACAAGTGAGATACAATTCCGTTTAATCTAATAGAATTTTGGCCTTTTCAGTTTTTAACAGTCTGGAATGTTAAAAGAGATAGTCGTTTCCACTTTATCTCCACTACGTTCACGAGGAGATAGTGCAGGCTGTTTTTCCATTGATTTTAGGTACTGAGACTTCAACATAATCCAAACTTTAGTCTTCCTATCTGTACAATCACATGCGGGCTATTGCACTAAGCTTTGTTTTTCTAGTATGGGATACTTAACATAAATTAGATAAAAAAGATTTTAATTCCTGTAAACTGCAAATATATCAATATGATGATGGTAAGACTGACATTTGAGTCAAAGTAGAAATAATAATTGCAATTTGTTACTTTCAGCGACTACGACAATTCTCTGATGTTGAGGTACAATGTTCTTTTGTAGTAGTGGCCACGAGAATCACGCCTAACATTTTCTGCTTCTAGGGCTTCACAGACATCACAAATCCTTTCTCTATCTGTTCAGAGTTACGAAATGGCAATTCAACTATTAGTACAAATGGATTTTCTTAGTTTCTGTGTGCTATTATGTGTATATTAAAATGCACACAAAGCTTTGCAGTATATATCAAGGAACTATAAGTTTTCACGACGGGCCATACCATTAATGCACAATTGGTGACTATGTGTATATATACTTGGAGGTCTCATAGGTTGTCTCGAAATGAACAGTTTAGTTGTATCCCTTATTTCAGAGGATGAATGCGTACTCATTTTAGGTCTTAACTGTTACTTCAAGTTCACCAATAAAACATTACTCACCTATATTTTCCTAGAATATTAAGGAACAAATGTGCTTGCAGATCTTCTTAGTTTACCTTCTCCTTCTCTCACCTTTTTTTAAGTCCTCCAACGTTAAGTCATATCGGAGGATGAATGGAATGGATGAAATGATGCTCAAATGAGTCCGGGGTCCATGGAGCTTAGAGTTACGCGACATTCGTCTTACAGGATAAGGGAAAACCCGGAAAAAACCTTATCCAGGTAACTCACCCTGACCAAGATTCGAACTCAGGACATCTTGAACGTGAGGCAGACATACTACCACCACGCTACCAAGGCGGGCTTCTCTCGCTCTCTCTAATTCATTCATGCATACTCACCAAAGTTGAATAAAGGAACAGCTCTATGTTTATCAACATTCAAAATTGTGCAGTAATTTATAAGTTTAAGCTTTTGGTGTAAAGTAATGCATCAGATTGGTTATCTTCTTAGCGCGATTGTAGCCAAACTGCTAATTAAGCGAGTAGCCCACGTTCCTCCATTTCTCGATACCGGCGTGGGGATACTCTCCTGCTGAGAGATTTGCCCTAGGCGCACTCAGACTAGTGAGGTCCCTCTTAGACCAATTAAGGAGCGATGTGAGTTAACTATAGGAGTTCTAGCTGCTTAAGACTGCATTCACCGATGGAGAGGGACTTGGGCCGATAACCACATTCCACCCTATAGTACTGCACCCCATTTATGACGCCCGTTATGGTCCGATTTGGGGGACCTGGGGGGCCTTGACACGGCACCGCGCTATCGCGCCCGGAGTTCAGTTTTAAAATATCAAATTGTCTTCCACGTTGGATTGCTGACCAGCAGTGATCTTCCTACGTTTTTCGGAATAACCACACGGCTACCTTGAATCTTGAAGGTAAGCGTTCTTAATCTAGCTTTATAATAACTGAGCCTAACATAATATAAATGCTTCCTTTTGTCGTGATATTTTGTACCTGCTTAAGCATTCATTGCATGTTTAACATTATTAATCAAACATAATTATGGTGTAATATGTAAAAACCTACACGAGAATTAAAGGTTTACTTTGCATGCATTAAATGGAGTTCGAGACTATCAGTTATTCTCTGGTAAGTAAACAAACTACGTGCGAATTTTTAGAAGAGTACTTATGTTCAATGTGAGATAGTAGCATCCTTGTAGTTGAGAAAAATACACTACCAAACAGTTGATGCATAACACTCAAATATTGTACCTACTACTGACGCAAATGAACAGCGCTTCACGAATATAGAGCTCATGAACAGACATAGGTATAGGTAAATCCTGAATGAAGAAGGGAGAGAGAGAGAGAGAGAAAGAGAGAGAGAGAGAGAGAGAGAGAGAGAGAGAGAGAGAGAGAGAGAGAGAGAGAGAGAGAGAGAGAGAGAGAGAGAGAGAGAGAGAGAGAGAGAAAGAGAGAGAATGAGAAGGGCAGTGGCTTTTCTGGAGCTTCTGAAGTTTCCTGAATGGCAATAGTGAAAATATATTTACGAAATACCTTTAACGGCTACACGCGCAGAGAGCGTGACAACTTAAGGGAATCAGGAGGTGGACATGCACTGGGCCTAGTAAACATAAACCTTTATTTGTACTATAATTGCTTATGTAATATAAAAGTAGGTTTACGCAGCTAGGTTTTTCTGTATTGCAGTTATCTAAGAAACAATGAGAACGGCAGAAACGTTGACATTTTTATGTATCCTTATCTCTGAAACTGCTTGAGGTTGGAGATATTTCTGTAGATGTGCATACCCTAAATTTCTGTCGCTTTATTTTCATTCACCTTTCAGTCTGGTTGGCTATTTTAGGGTTCTAAGAGTTGGCGTAGCATGACAGGGAGTTGCTCCCTGGAAAACCTCGTCCTCCGGGTCGGGGAGAGGTTCTCGGTATATACGCTCTCTAGTGCCCTCTCTCCTCAGGCCGGACTACTTTTAGTAAGTATGCTCCAACTTCAACCCACCCTTCCAGGAGATGCCCCCTTTCGTAGGTGTAGGTACTAAGTGACCCACCGAAACGTGACATACTCATACACAATTACATAATATTTAGAAATTAAGTGGTCAGTAATCCAACCAATGAACGAAACATTGCAGTTTCACAGTGTTGTCTGCAATTCTACAATATCTGTTCTCTTTGACGCACTGTGATTTAAAGAAAATGTTGTGGGTTTATACCTTTCAAGCTAAATTAGTCCAAACTTATCGTAGTTAATTAATAATGTTTGTTATTTTTGCGTATATAATAAATTGGTGAAAGTTACAGAATTTTCTCTGTAAATATTTCACACATTCATATTCTTTACTTTTGGGTTGTATTTTAATGACATGCTTGTGCTATAGCTTATCCCAAATAATGACATTAGTGCTGACGCTGATATTGATTTCCTGAAGCTTTTGAACCAGCAAAACCATGCCCAATTAAAATATCCTTTAAGTGGATGCCATAGGTGCATTTATATTTAAGTGATTTGCTTTAGGTTTGCGTTTTACTTCAGGTATTCCATTTTCGTAATTTGCCCTCATGACTTTATTATCATTTTCAAATAGCAACTGTCATGTATTACACAATTAGCTAAAGAGTCATGTCCGGGTTGAACTAGTACTCGAGGGTTTTCTTCTCAGAATTGTTATTATTATTATTATTATTATTATTATTATTATTATTATTATTATTATTATTATTATTATTATTATTATTATTATTATTATTATTATTATTATTATTATTATTATTATTATTATTATTATTATTATTATTATTATTATTATTATTGTTGTTGTTGTTGTTGTTGTTGTTGTTGTTGTTGTTGTTGTTGTTGTTGTTGTTGTTGTTGTTGTTGTTGTTGTTGTTGTTGTTGTTGTTGTTGTTGTTGTTGTTGTTGTTGTTGTTGTTGTTGTTGTTGTTGTTGTTGTTGTTGTTGTTGTTGTTGTTGTTGTTGTTGTTGTTATTATTATTATTATTATTATTATTATTATTATTATTATTATTATTATTATTATTATTATTATTATTATTATTATTATTATTATTATTATTATTATTATTATTATTATTATTATTATTATTATTATTATTATTATTATTTATTCAAGCATAACTGCTTATACATGAATAATTCAACACTTTACAAGCAATTGAGATATTGTCATTTAGTGCGTGAAAGGAAAGGTAAGAGTACAGAGATCAGCACATTTTCATAGTCATTTTAAACTGAATAAAGATAGACACAATATAGGTGTGTTGGTAATTAAATCAATCCCTTAAGAAAGATGAGGAAAAATGTCGGCATGTGAAGGAAGGTTCTGGTGAGAACATGTATGCACAGAATGAAAATAGAGACGGTTTCCAAGCTACCTATATTTGCAGCAATTAATCATAGAATATAGAAAATAGCAAAGGGAAGTAACAGAAATGTTAACTTTCACCCAGCATATTTGTACTTGGAGTATTAGATGAATATCACACTTAAGGAACATAATGTTATGCCACCAACACTAAAAGAAAATGTCTTCTATGAAAACACTACATAATGATGGTAGATACAGAAAATATAAAACCTTCAGTTAGTGAAAGAAAGACAAAGACAGACTTATGAATTTGAGTTGAGACGGTGGTCATAGTGACCCAAATCTGACCGCTTTGTATGTACTTTCCTAGGAAGCTTGAAAAAAAGAGCAAAAATAAGCGTAATACAATATATTATCTGAATGCCAGCACTAAACGTGCGAAAATCTGAGATGCAAAGAAGTAAAAAGAAAGGAATCGGAAGTACTTCAAATGTGGATATGAAGAGGAGTTGTGTATGCAGAGGAATTGTGTATGCAGCATTAGTACAGAAAATGTTGAAAGATGAACTGTAATGAAATATTCTGTATACCTAATTCATGACTGTCGCAATAAGGCTTCTGTAGTAAAGCGACATAATACAAAGCATTAAAAAGTTACTGAAATTTATCGGTAAGAACAAAGTAAACTTACTGGACCTCTGCATGAAAGAAACGGCTTCCTGAGATTTGGAACAAAAAGTAAATGGTAGATAGGCTCATTGCGGAAGGGGTTAAGGATGGTGGACACTATGAAGTCTTCATCAAAGGAAGCAAACATGAATGAGGAAAGGATAGAGGAGACTACATTTTAAATGAGGAGATTATCATTCTCCATAGAAAGAAAATTATGATCGATTCCTATTAATAGCAAAAATGTAGTAGACGTTCATAAATAAATTACCACATAAATAACCAACTAAAATGGTTTACTGAATTGCACCAACGTGCAACAATCAAGTTGTTTACTGCAACAAAATGCTTGTATGTTAGCAGAGCAAGTTTGGTAAGATCTACATTCTATGACGAAACCCAAAATATATGCAGCAGTTACTGCCAACCTGCTGGAACCAATAACACAAGTCGCATACCAATTGAGCAACTGTTTTTCGAGATACCGTTCAACATGACTGACTGCAGACCCGTTGAGAGTGAAATTGCTTTCTGCGCAAAACGGATTATTTCTTTTGGCTGACTGACAGATTAAAGTATTTAATTTTTAATGTGCATTGTTTAGAAACCATTATCGTTGAAGCGTTCTTATTCTCAGAACGAATACAACTTGAGTCACCATTTCTGCTGTTAACTAAACAACTGTTTCGAATAATTCAAATTTTTGCAGTCACTGATCAGAAAACAAATATAAACAATTTTGATTTAGATGGTATTTATAAGGCAATCCAAAATATCTCATCTTCTAAAATGTAATATTCCTTCATTTGGATTGTAACTACACTACACGAGACCTGTCCTTCATATAACATTATATTAGGATACTCAGGTGTGTTAAACGTGTTTATTCTTACTGCTGTGAAAATCATGTATGCCGTTATAATTGTACTCTTAGGTTATATTATCATTTATGTTATCTGAAAGGTGCATACATCATTAAATAACATTTAAATTATATATATATATATATATATATATATGTGTGTGTGTGTGTGTGTGTGTGTGTGTGTGTGTGTGTGTGTGTGTGTGTGTGTGTGTGTGTGTGTGTGTGTGTAAGTGACAGTCGATCACCTAAACTTTCCGTAGTAAGCTCTCGTACGGTTTGCAGGAACAACTTTCCAATTCACAATTATTTTTAGAAAATTAATGCAATCATTTGTTGATATGTTCAGAAAATTTTCTAGAAGTGCTAAAGAGTCACTTAGTGCAATATACGGCATTATATACTTCTTAATGTACCCAGTTTGTTTTGAGGTATCTGCTTATGCAGCACATGTTTACCAAATAACTATGGGTGTAAATAATTAACTGGAGGATTCACTGTCATTACACAGATCTTAAGCTCTAATTCTCGCATCCAGATCTACTTCTAGATTTCCCTGATGCCTATAAGTAATTCTAAAAATTTAATTTCCATAAATTACATATAAGTACATATTTTTTTGCTGTTTGCAAGAAAAATAAAATTTTAAAATAAAAAAGTGGAAGGAAAATGAAGTTTACTACAAAGTTGGCCAGTTGGCTGGTCCTGCGTCGTGGCGTAGCGGGCTAAGGCAGCATGCCTTGGTCCCTGACCACGGAAAGCGGCTCGGGTTCGATCCCACTCATGGGGTGCGGATTTTAGGTCCCGGGTATAGGACCGGTGCCCACTCAGCACCGTGAGGAAAGTGAGAAGCTGCCCTGGTCACGGAAACCAACATTCCGACTGGGGGATGCCGAGATGCTGACCAAATCTCCTCCCCGTATCGGTTGGATAATCATCCACCTCTGCCGTGTGTAAGTGGGGGTGAGGCCGGCAGTCGGGTTGGTAGGCCTTGGCCCTTTAAGGGCTGTCGCACCATGGGTTATTATTATATATATAGTTGGCTGAAAACATTGTGCATTGATGGCTGTTTGAATTAAGTTTTGAAATTGAAAGTTCTTGGAACTTTTTCTTCTAGAAGGAAACAGCCAATTCACAGGATCATATAGAAGTCCTTAGTGTGTTGTTCCGCAAGTATTTTCTGTTATAGAAATAGGGATTGCTTTTTAAAAGGACACTCAAGTTAGCGAATAATGTTTGCCTTCATCGTTATTAAATATTTTGCCCTCCTTTAAAAAAATCTGACATACAAATTTCTTCTTTCCCTGTTTGAAAATCCACATGCTACTTCAGCATGGGCTTTTTTTACTCACGTCCTCTACACTGAAACTAGAATTTGTTGCAAATTTCCTTGCTTCACAGAACATATAAGAAGGAGTTAGGGATAAGCACGACTGAAATTGCATGAAAATTTAAAAAAAAAAAAATCGCGTTTTCCTCTTTTTAGTCTATAAAATAGCGTAGGCATTCCTGAATCCAAAGTAATCTTAGGTAGCCTTCGCACTCAATTTTTATATGCTCTAATCCAGTTTGAAAATTACGCGAATGCTAGTGTTTAGATATAAATTCTAACTATTCATGCTTATTTTCTCAGTATTGAAGTTTTTCAGCATTTTCCTTA
Organism: Mantis religiosa; assembly: GCA_030765055.1. Classification (NCBI taxonomy): domain Eukaryota; kingdom Metazoa; phylum Arthropoda; class Insecta; order Mantodea; family Mantidae; genus Mantis; species Mantis religiosa. The sequence continues at coordinate 159,556,824 of CM060950.1, forward strand.
ATTAAAAATGCTCATTGTCTCGCAGTTTGTCTTTTAGGCTAATGAAACTTGCTCCACACGTTCACAAAGAACCAATGAATAGAAATTCCTCTGAGTTTTATTGTGATGTGCATTTAAGCACACTTTCTTTACTTCAAAGCACTATAATTTCAACTTTTTGGCAAAAATCTACGATCAATGCTTTAAAACTTTCTATATCCTTAAGTTGATATAGACAGAATTTACAGCAATTTCATAAACTGGATATATTGGGAACCTCGTGTTAGTATATTAGATCAAAATTTAAGTTATTTTGTCGCAAGGAACCTTTTCGGAGACGTAAAAAAAGAAATGAAGTTGACCAAAATTTTCAGATTATCAAAGTGAAATTGATACAATTTGTGTTGCATCATATTTGCATTATATACACCTAGGGTATAAATCTTAAAGAGCTGGACTTATTAGTCATGCATATCCCTAAGGGGCATTTATCTTTAGTTCAATGATCTGATCACAATAAACACCCGTTACTGTTACACCTGTTACCTTACGAATTCATTTAAAACACTCCAGAGTCTCTTCCTGATAGCACATTGCTACAGTGAAATAGAATTTGTAGTTGGATTTCAACTGTACAAAAGATCTAACGAGACAAAGATGAGGTCTGTAATACGTTTATCGAACACTAAGAATAAATATAGATGATGCAAAGCTTCACTTAATTGTGATTGAATTGAAGTTTTCCATAAATATGAAAGTTTTCAATTCATTAGCTTCAGAACTACAACCTTAACTCTCCATGCCACCATTAACTGAATTTGATCCCATCCATCTGCGAGATTTATTTCGGCTTCTTACAAGTCGATTTCCTGTGTTCATTGCTTGGTAGATGTCCCCTTATCGATGTTAAACCAAACTATAAAATACATCATTTGGAGACATATAAATAATGGCTATTCTTTATATGTTTTCGTAATACTTTTCCGAATATCGTTCTCCGGGACAGAACGGTTTGGAGGCAGTAGTTCCAGCTTCCATCCGTGGAATATTCGTGGGTTTGAATCCACTCATGCGGATGCGAATTTTCGATTCAAGTACAGAACTGGTGCCCATTGGGGATCATGATGAGATTTTAGAATCTGAGGATACACAATTTCTTATATGGGCTGGATGATCGTCTACCGCTGCATTGAGTATGTAAGCTTGAGGTCGGTAGTCGGGTTAATAGGTCAAGTCTCACAAGGGCTACAGTACAAAAGATTTACCTTCTCCCAAACGATTCCAAAAGACACTTCTTTGCATAAGAACCTGGTAACCAAATGTATACTAGAACATTCTCGAGTTAAAATTAAAGAAAAAAGAGAAAAAGAGAGGAAGTAAATGTAGACAAGGATAACCTAAAAATTTGCATTGTAAAGAAAATATTTCCTTAAATATCTTGAGCTGTAACTTCTCCATTCACGAAAGATATAGATCGACTAATAAATAGATGTTCTTAATCTTCCGTCCCCTCAGTCAAAATTCAACTGTAAAAGAATGAAATAGAGTTTAGATCTTCGTGTATGTACAAAGGAAATTAGCCAGCATGCCATCAGACTATATATATATATATATATATATATATATATATATATATATATATAAAGGACATATGCATATCCATTTATTTCTCTGATGTGAAAGAACACAAAAAGTTAATGAGATAGAATAAGCGAAATATAAACAAGTTATATCTGCTAAATGTACAATCTGAGAACTTGTAATACGTAGGTATATTACTAGATAGCGTGTTGAACTGAGTAAGCACTACTGAAATGTCATTCAAATGTTACTTTCTAAAAAGTAACTAATGTCAAAACAACATATAGGCCACAGAATGTTACTAGAAGAGACGTCCCTTTACATTTCGTTTAAGAACCAACTCATAAAAAACTGCCGTTTGATTGATCCCTCTTCATTTGATGTACTCTTAGGTCGTTCAGTTCTTTCAGGAATATTCAAAGCTGGGGCACTCTAAGAAGACAGCGTATCGTCTCTGTGGGAAAATGTGTCTCATTTGTAGAATGAAATACAATATCAGAAGTTACGCGTGGTATAAAAATAGTTTGTTTAAAATGTGTACATGTAATTTTGTAGGATGCCTCCAATGTAATGGAGTGTTGGCCTTCTGCTTCCGGCCGAGTGTAGATGGACTGTCCATTTGAAGGATTTTTTTATAATGATTGCTATTATGATGATATTCATTATGATAATGATTGCGATGACGTTCTAATGACTAATAATAATAATAATAATAATAATAATAATAATAATAATAATAATAATAATAATAATAATAATAATAATAATAATAATAATAATAATAATAATAATAATAATAATAATAATAATAATAATAATAATAATAATAATAATAATAATAATAATAATAATAATAATAATAATAATAATAATAATAATAATAATAATAATAATAATAATAATAATAATAATAATAATAATAATAATAATAATAATAATAATAATAATAATAATAATAATAATAATAATAATAATAATAATAATAATAATAATAATAATAATAATAATAATAATAATAATAATAATAATAATAATAATAATAATAATAATAATAATAATAATAATAATAATAATAATAATAATAATAATAATAATAATAATAATAATAATAATAATAATAATAATAATAATAATAATAATAATAATAATAATAATAATAATAATAATAATAATAATAATAATAATAATAATAATAATAATAATAATAATAATAATAATAATAATAATAATAATAATAATAATAATAATAATAATAATAATAATAATAATAATAATAATAATAATAATAATAATAATAATAATAATAATAATAATAATAATAATAAACTATTAGTTTTCTTTGAGATTCTTTCAGACACTGCTGTAACATCTCGAAGTGTTGCCTGATAGACCAATGTTCAATCACACTAAGCTTTATTTAACTGTGTTAAATCACAAACTTTAACAGCATAATTGACTCCAAAAATAACTTGAAGTTCAATTATCCATTCCACTTATTTCAAATAATTTTAACTGGTACAGCTTTACTTATCTCCCACTCCAATTCATATCTCGGTATTGCCTTTTCTTTCTTTCTTTCTTTCTTTCTTTCTTTCTTTCTTTCTTTCTTTCTTTCTTTCTTTCTTTCTTTCTTTCTTCTTTCTTTCTTTCTTCTTCTTTCTTTCTTTCTTTCTTTCTTTCTTTCTTTCTTTCTTTCTTTCTTTCTTTCTTTCTTTCTTTCTTTCTTCTTTCTTTCTTTCTTTCTTTCTTTCTTTCTTTCTTTCTTTCTTTCTTTCTTTCTTTCTTTCTTTCTTTCTTTCTTTCTTTCTTTCTTTCTTCTTTCTTTCTTTCTTTCTTTCTTTCTTCTTTCTTTCTTCTTTCTTTCTTTCTTTCTTTCTTTCTTTCTTCCTTTCTTCTTTCTTCCTTTCTTCCTTTCTTCCTTTCTTCCTTTCTTCCTTTCTCCCTTTCTTCCTTTCTCCCTTCGTTCCTTCCTCCCTTCCTCCCTTCCTCCCTTCCTCCCTTCCTCCCTTCCTCCCTTCCTCCCTTCCTCCCTTCCTCCCTTCCTCCTTCCTCCCTTCCTCCCTTCCTCCCTTCCTCCCTTCCTCCCTTCCTCCCTTCCTCCCTTCCTCCCTTCCTCCCTTCCTCCCTTCCTCCCTCCTCCCTTCCTCCCTTCCTCCCTTCCTCCCTTCCTCCCTTCCTCCCTTCCTCCCTTCCTCCCTTCCTATCTTCCTCCCTTCCTCCCTTCCTCCCTTCCTCCCTTCCTCCCTTCCTCCCTTCGTCCCTTCCTCCCTTCCTCCCTTCCTCCCTTCCTCCCTTCCTCCCTTCCTCCCTTCCTCCCTTCCTCCCTTCCTCCCTTCCTCCCTTCCTCCCTTCCTCCCTTCCACCCTTCCTCCCTTCCTCCCTTCCTCCCTTCCTCCCTTCCTCCCTTCCTCCCTTCCTCCCTTCCTCCCTTCCTCCCTTCCTCCCTTCCTCCCTTCCTCCCTTCCTCCCTTCCTCCCTTCCTCCCTTCCTCCCTTCCTCCCTTCCTCCCTTCCTCCCTTCCTCCCTTCCTCCCTTCCTCCCTTCCTCCCTTTCTCTCTTGCTCT
>CM060950.1:159565947-159613447 GCA_030765055.1 Mantis religiosa
CTCCGAGAATCGAACCCGGGCCTCCCGAATGCCGGTCAGAGACGAAATCACCTGGGATATCCCGCTCGGTCGCTTTTCTGCAACTTTCATTTGAAATAAAATTAAACAAAATGTTGCTTTATTGTTAAAGATAGAACAGAAGTTTGAATTATCTGAAGTTTGCATTGGAAATTTGTTTTCAAATTCTTCAGAAAGATGTTCCTGCAATGCAAAAGGTTTCTCTGCTGAAAATTTCAAAATGTTAGAGCCAAACCAGCCCTTCTTTTATTTGCAAGATGTAGTGGACTACCGATGAAGTGGCTTTTGTCCTTTTAGGTGAAAGCTTTCTCCAAGTCTTAACAGTCCACCGAAAATAGAGGCTGTTTCAGAATTCGATCGAAAAGCATTAAGAGGTGACAGAGTGGTCTAGGGAGCATAATTTGAGACAGGGCACTTAGGTTCCAGAGCACATAATTTGTGCAATAAATTTGAGCCATACGCCACTGATACCACCTCAATGATATATACAAGCATTTGCTGCACTTCTACCGCATGCATGAGTGTGACTCAGTGGTAACACAAAGAGCTCACTAGGTAGCGGCATAACATTCCGAGTGCAAGCCCTGCTTTCCTTACCTCTCTCTTTCTTGTTTGTTTTGTTGGTATCCTTTTATTTTCGTCCTTCAAATTCTTCATTATGAAGGATATGGAGTGCTACTGCACTTGAGCATTTGCTATTACCACTACTGCTAATGATGCACGTCAAACGAGTAGATGTTAAATAAATTGCAATACCATGACATGGGACTAATACTGTATTGTACTTGCGAACTGAAACAACGTGCTGTTGGCTCTGGGAAATAAATAATATTCAAGGCAAATCACAGTAACACTACTCTTCGCATTCCCATTAGAATTTTGATTTTCTAAAATGCTTTCCTTTTGGGAAGCGCCAGTGTTTCACGAGATAGCACTCCTATGCATTTGGAAAAAGTCAAATACACCTATGAAGGTTTTTTTTTTAATTTGTAATTTACATCCTCCAACGTTGTCATATCGGGCGATGAATGGAATGGGTGAAATGATGCTCAAATGGGCATAGGGTCCGCTGAGCTTAGAGCTACCCAACATTCGTCTTTCAGGATAAGCGAAAACCTCGGGAAAAGCCTTATCCGGGTAACTCACCATGAACGAGATTCGAACTCGGGACCTCTTGAACGTGAGGCAGACATGCTACCATCTACGCTACCGAAGTGGGCACACCTATGAAGGTACATTCTGTCGTTCGCATGGATATGTTAGTGTATAACATTTTTGGCTATAGTGAAATAGTGTTGTGTTTGATTCCTTCTTAGCATAACTGTAGCTTTAATATTGTGTTTAAGATGAAAGAATCATGCACAGGAAAAAACAATAGTAATTTTAATGTCTGAATAATCCAAGCAAAGAAACAATATGGTTTAATAAAAAAAATCCTCTCTACACTTCCTTTTATCAAGCAAAGTTTAAACGTATTGCTCAGAACTTCGTATATTTGCATTCTTGTAAACTCAGTAAACGTATGAGACTAGTTCTAGCTTGGTGTGGTTTCGGATTTCGTCTACTGTCCACCCTGATCTGGGGTTTTCTTGGCTTTTCCATTTTCGATAGGTGGATGCTGGAGTGGTTTCTCATTAATCACGATTTACTTTCCTTTGGGACGTATCTCTGTGCCCGGGAGTGTTGGAGTCTCCCGCCCTGTTTTCCTGAGACCTGTAACCTCCTGTGATTCCCTCCTTTCTTCCTGTATGGTATTTGTTATAATAAATCTACACAGGTTGCAGTGGGCGAGGTATACACCTTGACTGTTAACTTATATCCACAATCATTCTCCTTCCCCTCAAAATCAGAAAGCAACACAAATCATTTCGCTTTTACTTTCGCTACATTTAATATGCGGCGTACATAAGTAAGCTGTGTCTGAAGATGTCATATGGAAGGCTTCAAGGCTATAACGGGAGATAGATACGGGCAATAAAATCATTATTACTATACTCATTCAGCTCCATTTTAATCTCGAAGGTATACTCACTGCAACCTGTTTTGAAGGTACAGTTGTCTATGGAAGTAAATACGTGAAAATAAGATATTGTGGTTTAATTAGATATCAGGCTGTAATTAGGAAATTTCTGCTCAAGATTTGGAGTTTCCGTTTGAATATGCCTGCTATACTTCAAAGCTCTGTGTTACAAACTGTGTTATTTTTTGTTGGCTATGATAGCTTTTCAGCTCACAGCGACAATTTTGATAGTCCCAGATATGGCAAATATTGAATATTTATATACCACCTTCCTTAAGTTCTCATTCTGTTTAAGTGAGAGTGAAAAAGAAATAGAAATTACGAAAATAGAGCGGAGTATCTGATAAATTTCTGAAATTTTTAACTTATGGAAGACGAAATAAGGTTAACATTTTATACTGAGGCTATTCTGAGAGCAGCACACGCTGTTTAACACCTAATTGCTGAATTCTGCCTATTCGTAAAAATGCTCTTTGGGGAAACGTTTTGGAAAACTCTGTTCCAGTATGGATAAGCAAGAGATATTTCTCTGATTTTTATTAACATATTAAAGCTATTTGTAGTATTTTGGTCTAAAAGAAAGAAACATTTGAAGTAAAATAAAAAAATATAACATTTAATATCTCTATATTCACATAGCAATACATAAGTCAGGAAAATTAAAAACTGCTACATAGATCACATAAAAAGCCATGAAAGGCGTTTAGCTCATGTACCGTTTCAGTTTCAGAGTTCAACTTTGCACAGTAATACTAGTACAAAAATCGATGTTTCGATTGAAATCCTTTAGCGTGGGAGTCAGTGGGCCAATGTTATTTCGATTTGAGGATTTTATAAAACGTGGAACTGAGCAATCAATTTCGTATCTGACACTTCGGTTCATTTAATTGCAATGTTGTCAAACTCCACAGGTGTCCTCGAATAAAAAATGCTTCAAGAGACGCAACAAATATCCCTAATCTTAAATTTATTTCAAATTTATCTTGGTGTTGCATTTTATACCACAAGAAATGCCCGTAAATGTATATACATAATATATTTAACATGTGCTTATTAAATTTTGATTGCGATTTATGTTATGTATTGGGCATGCGGTGCACTACATGTTTTATGGTTAACAATGGTAATAATATGTTTACTAATGCTTATAATACTATAAATAAATAAAACTGGTAAAAAAAACATAAAGTTTCCATTATACCTTACATTCAATTTGGAATTCTCGTACATGCTCTTTGACACATTTTGCAAACGGTATAATTAAAATAAGTCTCCTGGATTGTATATTTATTCTCTTTGTAAGAACATCTGAAACATGCTCTTGTATCATTCTTTACTGCGGTAGGCACCAAACATGCGCTGTTAAGATAGATTAAGTTCATGATGGTTGAGACAGTGAGAATCTGTTCTCTGCCCCCCCCCTTAGAGTTGCATGTCACTACAAAGTAGAAATTAAGGAATAGTGCTTTTGGAAACTGTCGTTTATTTTTTTAAGTTGTAACCCTACTTTGAGTTTTCATAGAAATATCTTTCTTTTTGCAGAACGTTGGCCAATACGCCTTACAATTCAGTACCTCTTCTGTGGTTGGCATTTTCACTTCAAAGATCATGTTTGTGTTGGATTATAAAATAAGTATTGCGTACCTTTGGAAAATACCGAAAGTTTAAAAGAACTATTTAATATTACAGGAAAATAACTTGGAGAATAATTCCCTGAGCTACCCCCTAGCACGTCCCTTTCAGTCTCGGTAGGTTACCTCTAGTGAAGACGTCCAATGTCCATACTGTCATCATATCTGGTGTGAGATACGGCTAGTCTACATATGGGATGGATATACTAAGCGACATCCGTTTCCCCTAGACGTCACAATATTTTCTTTCTGTTTCATTTGACGTCTAAGTTTATAATTTTTAGAACCTACAAGCTTGCTTTTCATAATCTAAACGGAGGTCTAAATTGATGAAAACCAATTGTATCATCTAAGAAATTATAGGTGAATATTAGTGCCTGTAACGCACTCATTTATTACTTAGGTTGGGTTTTATATCACAAAGATCTACATTCAGTACAAAAAACAACGCTTGCCTTGTTGACTTAAGAATCTATTACACTGACTGCAGACATACATTCATTGGAACATTTAGATTCAACAGCATCCATTGTAATACCCATACATATTCAGTCCAAAACTGAATTGAAAGCTCATCTGTTTCTTCCACATATTTAAAAATAAATTTGGTGTCCTAAGAATCAAATAAATGTACGGAAATCATATTCCCTACAGCAGTTAATCTATTACTTGTCTAAGAAATGCTAATGCATTGGAATTAAAACCATTTTTCTGTCTCTAAAGGCAAAGAATTGACGTTTATTTCAGAGCACACCATTTTATGCAACAATTTATAAGCCATAATTTTATAGCCATTATTCGTGTACCACATGCTTAGTTTCTAAAGATTCAAGCCAAACTTTCTTACTTTTAGTAAATTCTAAGAGCTCAATGCCGCTATAATCAAAAGTGTCTTTTGAGGCTATTTGAATAGTCATTATATGTTGCATTTACTTCTTTGAGAAAGACAGTATAGAAACTGAAAATTAACTCACATGCATTGCTTTAATGAATAGCAATAAACCAATACAATTTTCATGAAAATATCGAAAATATATTATGTTTCTGATAACGTATTTTAAGATATATTTGGACGGGTTTCTAGAATTGCACATCAGTTGTGAATTTTCCTTGAAATTTTTGACGATAACCATTGGAGCATTTATTAGTTAGATATTAAGCGAAATAGAAAAGATTCAACATTTTTATCCAATAGCTATTTTAAAATTTACAAGCTTGCACAGCAGTAATAAATTAAAACAACATTATTACTAATAAGATTACAAACAACGTCACGAAAACCTCCACCATAGATTATTAATTAGCATAATGCTTCCAACGTCGGTGTGCACTTCAAGATCATAGATGTAAGAACCTCAGAAGTAGCTGCTAGTAGCAATTTATTCATGATTTTTATACATAACCGATCACATATTTACTGTTTTACTATGTAAAACTAACTTTTAAGTAAATTAACGTTTGTATAAGCTTAATAAAGTACCTTTCTTAACCTTTGTAGAAATCCCACTCATACACAATATATAATTAAACCCTTAAAGCTGGCAATGCTTACAAAGATGAGGAGCAGTGAAGGATTAGGAACTAACATCATCCTATAAAAAAGGAACAATGAATAACACGAACGTGACAGGTAAGCTCCAGAGTTAGCAATGTTATATCATCCTGCGGAACAAGAAACATTCCAAATTACGAAGAAGGGAAGTGAACTACTTTATATCCAATACATTCCTTCAAGAGATGTTGCAAAAATATCCTGTGGAACAGAGAACACAGCATGTTCCAGAACTAGGAAGTCAATTTCTATAAATACAATAATAATGTTCAATAAAAGTGCGGCATAAACTGCAACATAGAGCACACATTGTTCTGGAGATGAGAAGCGAAGCGCAATATACCCATTGTCGTACAAGGTATATTTCAACATCACCCAGGAGAACAGGGAACGCATAATGTTCTGTATGTGTGAAATGAACTGCAATATACCTTATATTACTGTGCAATAAATGTTGTAACATCATCCTGTGGAATCATCCTGTCCTATGCCTCATGTTGGCCATAGTAGCTCAATGGTTAAGAGCAACCGGACGGAAACCGGGAAATCCGTGGTTCAATTCCGGCTATGACATTGAATTTTTCGTCTGGCTCGATTCATCCAGAAAACACCGTGTTCTGAAAGAGAGAAGTAAATAAAATATACCTGACACTGTTGTAAAAGAAATGCTGTAATATCATCCAGTGGAAGAGGATACAATGTTCCCGAGTGTGGAATTGAACTTTACTTACCCATAATTCTTGTACAAAAATGTTGTATGTCATCCTGTGGAACAGAGAAAACACAATACTCCGGATGTGGGAAGTAAACTGCAAAAGATCCAATATTGTTGTTAAAGGAATCTTGTATCATCTTCCATCTTCCTGTGGAATAGAGAACGCACAATATCCCAGATGTGGGAAGCGAACTGTAATATACCCAGTATTGTTGTACAAGACTTGTACCATTATACTGTGGAATAGGAAACACACAAGTTTCGGAGGAAGGAAGTAAACTACAATATACCAATATTGTTGTAGAAAAATGTTGTTACATCTTCCTGTGAAACGGAGCACACAACGTTCCGACGGTGACTAGCGTACGCAAAATTCCCGTACAGGAAATGTAAATTCAAAACGGTACTGAGGCGAAATCCTTTAGCTACGCTTTTAGGACAAAACCTAAAGTTATATTAAAATAATGTTGTGGGTGGTTCCAAAGTACGTTGAAATGCACAGGTTCAGAATCACCTACAGTTTCTTTCCTAATTACTCTTAAAATACATAAAAATTATGGTAGTTGAGTTACTTCTCTACACACGACCTGCTCTAATTACGACCGGATTTGTTGCTCCTGGAAGTTTGCCCGATCCCCTCTGAGTGCATTTAGAGGCATGTTGTGATGCAAGGATGCTCTCCTTTATTCAATAGACAGCCTTGGCTTGATTCTATCTGCACGTGGGTAATTAATTAAAGGTTACTTTAACATTACACCTCATTTCGTGCACGTTGTGATTGTTTCTTTCTCAGCGGATTTTAATTTAATTTTATCTATTAATACCACTACTTCTACGTATGTACGTATATGTACTATGTATGTAAGCATGTAGGGAAGTAGGTAGGTGGGTGGGTAGATGGTTGGGTGGGTAGGTACTTTTCCCATAAATTTCTCTAATTAAATTATATCTTCTACTTTCTTTAACTTCCTTATTTTTATTTTTGTAGTTGTCATATTCTTACTCTCCAATTTTCAGTTATATACTGCTCCTTCTAAACTTGGATTCTTCATGTTCTAAAATGTAACGTAATTCCCTGTCCTTTCTCCTATCGAAAGGACCTTTATCTAGGACATTTATCCTTCCAGACTCCCCTTATTTTATGTAACTTAAGTCTACGCCCACCCTTCTCTCTAGCCTACTACATACATTTCTCTCCACCCTAGTCTATCTTTATTTGGTTACATATTAATTAACGTTCTGGTCTCTAAGACCATGAATTATTTCTTGCTCCTCTATCTCATACACTCTCCTTATTACTTCTTTCCAAAGAAACCTCTGACTTGCATGCCTCTCTCTTCCCACTGTTGCTCATTCCTATTTCCTGCAGAATTCTCCTCAATTCCTGTGCCCAGTGCCCCTCAGCTCCAGTTTTCTCTTGTATTATTAGACATTGCCTTAGGAATAGTATGTTCCTCCAATACTCTTTTGTTTTTTCAGTATTTCTGTAGCTTTTCCACAATGACAAATTTACTGCTCGCCCTTCCCAATTCTGCCACTGCTGCTCCATGAATTTTAACCCAAGATCTCTTTGCAAAGTGACCTATGTATCTTATCTCCACCCTCCATTCCTCGTCAGCTCCCCAAATTACTGATCCATTGACCTCTATTACTTCTACAACCATTACATATACCGTTTGTAACCAAGTAATTTTCATTTCAATGACTTTTCGTAGACATGACCCTATGGCATCCATTACTAATATTACCTTAGCCAAAATATTAATCTTAAAGTCATTCCATCCCCTCTGGTGCTTAGTCTCACACCTAAGGTATCGAATTTTCTTTCAATATATGATTTTTCCTCTTTCATAGACCACTATCCACCCTTCAGTTTGTGTCCATCTTTTATTGCCAATATCTTTGAATTTTTGAAATTAGATTTTAAACTGTACTTTGTGAAATCACTTTCCTATTCTAAACCCCAACCTCGAAGTGTTCTTGCTAAAATTTCAGTATAAAGTTTTCCTTAGATTGACAGCAAACTGATAACCAGGTAGTTGGTTGAATCTCTAACCTTTCCTTTTCCTTTATAGATAGGTAAAATTACACTTGTCCTACAACAGTGTGGAATGCTGTCTCCTTCAAATATATTATTCACCATTTTACAAAAACTGCCTTTCCTTCTCTATTTTCTACCGTTGTTTTCCAAACTTTCCATGGGATCCCGTCAATTCTTGCTGCTTTGTTATTCTTTCATTGTCTTGTTTCCCCCAAAATGTTTAATTCAGGTACGTTCTTGTCTAAGAAAACTAAATAACCTAAACATAAAGCCAAGGAATATATATATACTTTGGCTCCGATATCTAATAGGATCCTAAACTAGTTACACCATATTTCTTGGGCTATAACATTTTCTCTTTTTGAATTGCTATACGTTCTCCTAATTATTTGCCATACTCTATTATTATAATTTCTAGTGGCTGCTTGAAGTAAGACTCTAGATATTGGTTTTCTTACCCTATTTCTTCCTTCTTAGCTCAATTAGACATTTATACACCCATTTCATTGTTACAAAGTTAATTCTTATTTCTTGGTTCTCTTTTACCTTCCATCTTCTTAACTCCTGCTCTACATTTCTCTTGGTACTGTTACGTTCCTCATCAAAACATTCCTTGCTTATAATTTTATATTGGCATTCTATTTTTTTCGTTCTAAATCTAAATCCTGCTAAAGAAGAAGTTGCAACATCAGTTGTCATTCTTTGCAATAATTCTTTTATATTGTCCTTGGCATCCTTATCCAAAAATGAATTTAATCTGTATAAATATAGTTCCTCCTATTCCTTTCTCCACTTTAATGTTTCTGTCGTCATTCCCTGTCTAACAGGTTGTTTTCATCTATGTTTTATATCCATTTAATTCTTAAAGCAGCCTTCATTAGTTTGAATAGGTAGAGTCAGATTGAAAAGTTCAATGCCATAGCCGGGATTTGAGCCACGGATCTCCCAATCTACGTCCGGTTGCTCTTAGCCATTTGAATAGGTAGAGTCAGATTGAAAAGTTCAATGCCATAGCCGGGATTTGAGCCACGGATCTCCCAATCTACGTCCGGTTGCTCTTAGCCATTTGAATAGGTAGAGTCAGATTGAAAAGTTCAATGCCATAGCCGGGATTTGAGCCACGGATCTCCCAATCTACGTCCGGTTGCTCTTAGCCATTTGAATAGGTAGAGTCAGATTGAAAAGTTCAATGCCATAGCCGGGATTTGAGCCACGGATCTCCCAATCTACGTCCGGTTGCTCTTAGCCATTTGAATAGGTAGAGTCAGATTGAAAAGTTCAATGCCATAGCCGGGATTTGAGCCACGGATCTCCCAATCTACGTCCGGTTGCTCTTAGCCATTTGAATAGGTAGAGTCAGATTGAAAAATTCAATGCCATAGCCGGGATTTGAGCCACGGATCTCCCAATCTACGTCCGGTTGCTCTTAGCCATTTGAATAGGTAGAGTCAGATTGAAAAGTTCAATGCCATAGCCGGGATTTGAGCCACGGATCTCCCAATCTACGTCCGGTTGCTCTTAGCCATTTGAATAGGTAGAGTCAGATTGAAAAGTTCAATGCCATAGCCGGGATTTGAGCCACGGATCTCCCAATCTACGTCCGGTTGCTCTTAGCCATTTGAATAGGTAGAGTCAGATTGAAAAATTCAATGTCATAGCCGGGATTTGAGCCACGGATCTCCCAATCTACGTCCGGTTGCTCTTAGCCATTTGAATAGGTAGAGTCAGATTGAAAAGTTCAATGCCATAGCCGGGATTTGAGCCACGGATCTCCCAATCTACGTCCGGTTGCTCTTAGCCATTTGAATAGGTAGAGTCAGATTGAAAAGTTCAATGCCATAGCCGGGATTTGAGCCACGGATCTCCCAATCTACGTCCGGTTGCTCTTAGCCATTTGAATAGGTAGAGTCAGATTGAAAAGTTCAATGCAATAGCCGGGATTTGAGCCACGGATCTCCCAATCTACGTCCGGTTGCTCTTAGCCATTTGAATAGGTAGAGTCAGATTGAAAAGTTCAATGCAATAGCTGGGATTTGAGCCACGGATCTCCCAATCTACGTCCGGTTGCTCTTAGCCATTTGAATAGGTAGAGCCAGATTGAAAAGTTCAATGCAATAGCCGGGATTTGAGCCACGGATCTCCCAATCTACGTCCGGTTGCTCTTAGCCATTTGAATAGGTAGAGTCAGATTGAAAAGTTCAATGCAATAGCTGGGATTTGAGCCACGGATCTCCCAATCTACGTCCGGTTGCTCTTAGCCATTTGAATAGGTAGAGTCAGATTGAAAAGTTCAATGCAATAGCCGGGATTTGAGCCACGGATCTCCCAATCTACGTCCGGTTGCTCTTAGCCATTTGAATAGGTAGAGTCAGATTGAAAAGTTCAATGCAATAGCCGGGATTTGAGCCACGGATCTCCCAATCTACGTCCGGTTGCTCTTAGCCATTTGAATAGGTAGAGTCAGATTGAAAAGTTCAATGCCATAGCCGGGATTTGAGCCACGGATCTCCCAATCTACGTCCGGTTGCTCTTAGCCATTTGAATAGGTAGAGTCAGATTGAAAAGTCCAATGCAATAGCCGGGATTTGAGCCACGGATCTCCCAATCTACGTCCGGTTGCTCTTAGCCATTTGAATAGGTAGAGTCAGATTGAAAAGTTCAATGCAATAGCTGGGATTTGAGCCACGGATCTCCCAATCTACGTCCGGTTGCTCTTAGCCATTTGAATAGGTAGAGCCAGATTGAAAAGTTCAATGCAATAGCCGGGATTTGAGCCACGGATCTCCCAATCTACGTCCGGTTGCTCTTAGCCATTTGAATAGGTAGAGTCAGATTGAAAAGTTCAATGCAATAGCTGGGATTTGAGCCACGGATCTCCCAATCTACGTCCGGTTGCTCTTAGCCATTTGAATAGGTAGAGTCAGATTGAAAAGTTCAATGCAATAGCCGGGATTTGAGCCACGGATCTCCCAATCTACGTCCGGTTGCTCTTAGCCATTTGAATAGGTAGAGTCAGATTGAAAAGTTCAATGCAATAGCCGGGATTTGAGCCACGGATCTCCCAATCTACGTCCGGTTGCTCTTAGCCATTGAGCTACTATGGCCAACATATCAGCATGACATTAAGTTCTCCAACTGACTGATATTTTCCCGGTAAACCACCAGGATCTCTCATATACAATGAGATACCTTTTGTGGAACTTACTATGCTGAAAAATTCAATGCCATAGCCGGGATTTAAATGCCATGCCTTCATGTTGGCAATAGTAGCTCAATGGTTAAGAGCAACCGGATGGAGACCGGGAGATCCGTGGTTCAAATCCCGCTATGGCGTTGAACGTTTGAATCTGACTCTACCTATTCAAATCAGCGCCTACATATGGCTAGTGTAGAAGAACGATTAATTTCCATCACTGCTTTCAGTACTTCAAAATTTATTACATCATCCTCAAAATCTAGTGATTCAAGAAATTAATCTCTGGCCATTGTTATTTATAAAAGTGTAATCCCCAACATCCCCTTTCCTTTTAACACATTGCAATCATTGGTGTTCTCTTTTTCTTCATAAAAATCTTAATTGTTTTCTACTACTATATTTGAAACTTCAGCTCTCCTTTGTCTTTTCTTGATTTCATACAATTTCTTTCTTTCTTTCTTCTTAATAATTATAATTTGTTAATCTTAATTACTTATTTATCATATTACTTAATTAGTGTCTACCCTAATTTGTCTCCATACTGTTAAACGTACGTATATAGTATATGAAATTTGAAATGTGTAGTGTTTAACGCTTTGCTTTTTCTACATGCGGCACCGTGGGCGGTGACACAGATGGTACATGAGATGAAGATGGAGTACCGGTGGAATGAGCTGGTGGGGGAAACCGGAGATAGCAGAGAAAAGCCTCCCCAGCAGTCTCACTTTGCAGTCGCCTGGGACTGAACCCAGGCGAGAGTCTGTGAGAGCATTGGTGAGAGCCTTGGTGAGAGTCGAGTGGTCTAACCACTCAACTACGGCGCGGCCACGTACTGTTTGAAGAAATTGCAGCTCTTGAAATACCTAGAAAGCGCAGAAGAGTTAGAACCTAGAATTTTTAATATATGATCTAAAAGGTTACTACTCTTGTTTTCCTTATCCTTTGTATACCACTTATCGTTGTGTTAGGCGATTCTTTTTCCTCTGCCCTTTAGGGTTGGGTCTGAGGAACGGAAGCTTTGGATTTGATAGAGAACCAGGATGGGTGATCAGCCCAATACCTGGTGTGAGGGTTAGAGAAGTGGGTGATAGTACTGTCTACCCACCACAAAAAGGCAAAAGACAAATGAAGGAGAGATGGTTTTGAACTGCTAATCTGCTCTGTTAGTGGATCTGTTTACTAAGAAATGAGTGTATGAGAGTGCTCATGAGTCACTCATGCTGCCAGATCTAATGTTTGTTGCAGTAACCGCAGTGATAGATATTATGTATGGGTGAGTTACGTGATGACACTTGCGTATTTTAAACAAACAAAGCATCCTAGTCATACTGGGAAGGCGAGCATAAACACGCTGGGACAGCAAAAGTGATTACGTTACACATTCCTCTAGCTTGCCTTCTTGTGTTGGGCAGACAGTATGAGGGCGACATTAATCATAGGAAAGGTGATGATGAAGCAATTGTTGGAATGATGACGGAGGAAACCGGAGATCCCTGAAAAGATCCGTCCAAGCTTCATGTTGTCCGCCAGAAAGCTCCCTTTGCAGTCGCCAGGGATCGAACCCAAGCCACCTGTAAGATTCGAGGGGTTTAACCACTCGAACACAGCGCGGCCGCCTACTACTCTTATTTAAAATGATATTTAAGCCAGCAGCGCCATGGCTGAGTAGTTATACCGCTCTCTTCTCACCTAAGGGGCCCGAGTTCGATTTTAGAGGAACTCATATAGAAGTTTTTGAGGGAGGAAGTGGGTTTTCTCCGGATGCTCTCGTCCTTTCCGCCATTCTTTCCACTGACTGCTCCATAATCACTATCCCATCCTTTGCACTGTCATACTGTCTGCTTCTGCCTTCTCATTCCAGATATTGGGTTAATCATCCATCCTGGATGTTCTTTAGGATACAGACTTCCACTCCTCTGATCTCAGGCACCCACTTGTTGGTTCTGGGGATGTAAGTCCTCTGTACAATGAAGGTGCAAAGAAATTGAAAGGAAACACACATATTTAAGCCATTATAATGTCTGGAGATAATGGGTATCATTATTATTATTATAATTTCTGTTGTTGTTATTATTATTATTATTATTATTATTACTATTATTATTATTATTATTATTATTATTATTATTATTATTATTATTATTATTATTATTATTATTATTATTATTATTATTATTATTATTATTATTATTATTATTATTATTATTATTATTATTATTATTATTATTATTATTATTATTATTATTATTATTATTATTATTATTATTATTATTATTATTATTATTATTATTATTATTATTATTATTATTATTATTATTATTATTATTATTATTATTATTATTATTATTATTATTATTATTATTATTATTATTATTATTATTATTATTATTATTATTATTATTATTATTATTATTATTATTATTATTATTATTATTATTATTATTATTATTATTATTATTATTATTATTATTATTATTATTATTATTATTATTATTATTATTATTATTATTATTATTATTATTATTATTATTATTATTATTATTATTATTATTATTATTATTATTATTATTATTATTATTATTATTATTATTATTATTATTATTATTATTATTATTATTATTATTATTATTATTATTATTATTATTATTATTATTATTATTATTATTATTATTATTATTATTATTATTATTATTATTATTATTATTATTATTATTATTATTATTATTATTATTATTATTATTATTATTATTATTATTATTATTATTATTATTATTATTATTATTATTATTATTATTATTATTATTATTATTATTATTATTATTATTATTATTATTATTATTATTATTATTATTATTATTATTATTATTATTATTATTATTATTATTATTATTATTATTATTATTATTATTATTATTATTATTATTACTATTACCATTACCCTGGATTTTATTACCAATAGTTCAGGTGATGTGTCTGTAAACCTGTGCTCTTGATAGAAATATTCATTTACCTTAGCTTTGAGTTGACCAATTGCCTGGAAATTTTGCATACTCGTAGCGGAAGAAATTGAAGATACCCAGAACTACGATTATATAATTCCTTCAGTCCAGAATTTTTCCGGAGACATGAAATTTTTTTCAATTATATTTTCAACACTGATGTTAAATTAAAGTTTTGTGCCAATTTTGGTATATTCAACTGTTCAAATAAAAGAGTTATGCAGTGCACAGTACACAGTACACTGAATCGCAATGCTTGCTAGTGTCTTTAACTAGAAAAGTGTTATTTGCATGCAAAATGATGCTAATAAGTAACTAAAACTCTGCTAAGATATTAAAAATAGTTTATTATTTTGACTTTTGCATATATGTATATAATGATAAACAAACATTAATGAATGAAAAGTGTTAAATTTTAGAGCATTAGTGCTTAATGATTATGAAATTCTATAAAGCAATTTCTACCTCTATATATTCATAGGTGAACTGCATTATTTATGCTTGTAATTTAACATGTTGCATCTTGTTGACTCTTTTATGTTAGGCAAACATTTCAACTTGTCCAACTGAATCTCCCTCAAAGGTCTTTTTTCAGCCATCTTTATCATTTTCAGACGTTGATTAGCAAAGCCGTCCTGCCTGCATATATATCTTTAAACTTTAATATTTGAAATAGGCCATAAGAAGAATAGTAGTTGTCATAATAGATCTCATGAACGGAAGGAACAGTTCTTTCACACAAGCGGAGAATAACAGTAGGACCAAAATTATACAATTTACCCACATTGCTATCTAATTTTGTTGTACTCACTTTGTAAAGGATGAAGTCATATGCTAAGCCTGACTTTCCACATGAAAGAAACATTTTGATTGCCCATGGGTAGGTTTGACCCTTCACATTCTATTTTAAATTCAGCTTTTCTTAGAAACGAATCATTGGCTCATCTATGTACAATATTTTAGAATAGTTCCAAAAATATTCTTCTCATTACTTTATATATAGTTCTGGATTTTAAAAAAGTATATCTTAGCAATTTTATGGTGTTTATAAAACATTCATTACATGCAATGTTTTCGTAAAATAAAGTTCCTTGACATGTTATCTCCAAACGTAACATCCCAGTATACTCTAAGCCTGGGAAATTTTAAACCCCTGTAGCAACATGTAACACAAACAGAGCTTGCATTTCATTTGCAGAAGCTTGCTAGAGGGAAGACACATATTTCTGCAGAGCATACATGTTAGTTTTCTCAGCTATTATGTCATACAAAGAGCTTGATATGTATTGCATGAGATAGTTAATGGGTGCTGAAAGTTTGGCAATGCCTATTTCTTCGCGGGATTCAAAGCTTAAATCAAAAGTAGACATGAGTTAATGCGTCCATCTTATATTCTTTCCTTCTGTAACTATATTTGAAGGAGCAGCTTCCGCAGTATGTGCGTATTCCATAGCCTCCTCCAGAGATACATCCTAATCTTTTTCTTCAGCATCTGCACCTGGAAACATATAACTGTCACATGTAGGAGTAACTTCTTGTTAAATCACATATTATAATAAAACGTTGCATTAGACAACTACAGGAGTTTCAACCTGCAAAGTCGAACTAGTGTTCTTTAATTCCAGAAGTTGTGCACAATTTCTTCTTCATCACTTGAACAGAGTTCATCTATATCAGATGCACCTTCAGATTCAAATGTTCTTAGTAAATGTTCTGAATCTTTAGGATCTAGAGTTATGTTCTTCTTAGGAAGTCCTAAACCAACAAAATTTAAAAAAAAGTTACTGATAGAAGACATAACATATTTTTAATTTATAAATTGTTTAAAGCCCATTTTATAAGAATATAAGTTAGGATTGGGATTATTAGGGAGGGGATTCAGCACTGAAACCTGTGGTTTATTTTACCAAAGGCCTAAGTGGGGCATCACCGGGAGGAAGTATGAGCAGAGAGGAAACGATCAAGGAGTCTCGACAGCGCCGAGATACTCGCCGACACTTCTATCCTGAAAGAGACCACCAGATGAGCGATGATATGAAATGATAATGGAGATAAAATTGAGGTACAGGAAATTCGGGGGATGTTAATTAACCTACCCAGCATTCATCTGGTTTCAGGAAAACCTAGAAAATACCCATGGGTCAGGTAAGTCGTGCACGGGAATCGAACCCGTGCCTCCTGAATGCGGGCCACAAACGAAACCGCCTGAGGCATTCCGCTGGGTTAAGTTATGATACTTCTGAAGGAATAGTTAAAGCTACGTATTTCATATTTCATAAAACCTGTCTAAACTACAGCAAATAAGGAGTTCTTTATGCTTAGTTCAATGTTATGTTTAGTTAAAACCCCCAAGACCCAATGTACAGCATACTGTACATGCTAAAATAAAGTACTGTATAAAAATAATTACCGATGGTATGCATTTTAGAAAATCATAAGGATACATTTTGACTTTTCTGTTTCCATAATCAATAGCTCAATCTAAACTATAAAGTTAAATATACTCAGAATAATAAATACGACTAATCCTTGTCTGCAGAAGCCTGGATTTTGCTACCCATCTTTTATTCCAGTAAAGAGGGTAGAACTTTGAACTAAAAATGTAAAAGGATAAATATACATTGCATTAGAACCAAGTAAAAATAGAATTTTTTTTTTTACCGTGGTCCTATATACCTACAAATTCAGTGTACACTGTACTGTACATTGGGACCGAAAAGGTTAAATTTCTTCAATGTGTCGCTTGTACCTGTATGGAGCCCATAAAACTTTTGCGGAAATTTAACGTTAAAACACATTTTAAATCATAAGTAATCTCAAAATTACGTGGAAACACAATTCTTATTATTAATTGATAGTGAAGCGTATATAATATATGAGAGATAAGTCACTAGTGTTGCCATTTTATTTCGGGGAGGGGGGAGAAAGGAATATTTAATGAGTGTGTTTTAACTTTGTTTTCCTTTTTCGGAAGTTATCTAAATGGTAATCGTCAGTTTTAAATGGACTCTTATTTATCTGCAATATATACTCTATCTTATACATTGTGATAGGACTTATATCATAGAGGAAAACAAGTCCACCATTAGATATGCGGGCTCTTTCTTTTTGGCGTTGATGTTCATCATAAGCAGGGAGCGGATTTATAGGTACTAAAAAATATGTGAAATAGGCAGGCAGTAGGGCACTAAAAATGGGCAAAATAGGCATTAGAATTTTCCTAAGTAAACACTTAGAAATACACAGTTTTAGTACAATTGCACTTAAAATGCTCTATAAATGCACTATAACAAAATGACAATCGGCTGGCCCCATAGCTCAGTCGGCAGAGCACCTGCATGCCGTTCTAGGGGTCCCGAATTCGATTACCGGCGGAGGCAGTGGGGATTTTTCTCTGACCAAGATAATTCCCCATCTTCCCCAGAGTCTGGAAATATGAATGAGAGAGTGAATGTGTGCGTGATCTGATGATTAAAAGCCAAAGATAACGAGTTAACACCTTCAGTATGTTCCAAAGGCGAACGGCCGCCGACATGACCATAACAGCTAAAGGCGGGGTATAAATGGAAGAAGGGGAAAAAAATGACAATCATCGCAACATATGCTGTAACATATTCACTAAACACATACTATTTTGCGGTTTCCTAGGCGAAATAGTTCTACATTTATTCCAATTTCATAAATAGCTCCACAGCAAGTTAAAATAACAGATATTGCCGTATAATTAAAGTACATATAAATTCTTTTCACTAAGTGAAAGATGTGAAGTAATTAACTATGTCAAAAAATAGAAAACACGGGTTTGGAGGGTAGAACCTTTTGTTAGATTTGTTTCAAATGTATATAATTTATTTTTGTGATCGATCAAGAATGGAATAATACCAAGTTTCAGCTTTCTAGTTAAAATGGTTTCTGAGGAATT
The DNA here is from genome assembly GCA_030765055.1 of Mantis religiosa. Classification (NCBI taxonomy): domain Eukaryota; kingdom Metazoa; phylum Arthropoda; class Insecta; order Mantodea; family Mantidae; genus Mantis; species Mantis religiosa. The sequence continues at coordinate 159,584,042 of CM060950.1, forward strand.
AACAGTTCAATGTCTAAATTACAGGTGATTTTCAAAATGTCCGACATATTGTAATTTTAAAAATTAATGCTTGGGGTATAGGCTTCTGCACCCATTTTAACCTATTAAGACCTGTACCTATGTGAAATATTTGTCTTCGTCATATCAACGAAAGGAAATAATCATACCTATTTAACAACTTTTATTTTCCTAAGCGTTTTCAGTAAGAAGTAAGCATTATAATTCTTTTCAATACAAATAACAACAACACGCAAATGCAAATGGGTACACTTAATATGCATTTAACCTTAGAGGCATGTTTAGAATTCCATACAATTAATAGAAAACTGCATCCTGTAGAACATTTTGAAGTTAGGAAAATGTAGAAAATATAGAATCCGAGAAATCTAAGGTTAAAATTATGTAATAACAGCAAAGAATAGCAAAGACCAGCTAAATTATATTTCATTGGATTGAAAAATGACCACTCTTTATGCGGGGAATGGAAAGCCCATTCTCTATGCAGTGTAGGGTTATTTAAAGAGTCGTGTGACTTTTCTATAGTGCCGCTAGAAAAAAAACTATATTATTGAAGTATGTATATATTACTTTTAAGGTTAAAAAAAACTAAATTTGGGATTGTGGTAAGTTTTGGACCAATTTGAACAGATATGTTTCCTTAATCGAAACGATTGTTGGAGAGATAAGAACTTCAAAAGTTCAGCACAGCAATCTCAATATTGTTTAAAATGTCACAATGTGTCAGAAAGATTCAAAGAACGGAACAAAAATTAATTATAATCTGTAAAGTTTTACACAAACCATTAAGATTTACTGGTCTGCAGTTTCATTTTCAATGTCGGAAACAACACCGGAAGTCTCCAAGTAATCGATTTCGTGATTCCTTGAGATACATCTAGAAAAAACGTAAGCATGAGAAAATCACAATTTTTAATATGTATATAATCTTAGTCTGTATATCCTAGCTAATTAAGCACTGGCCTTAAAAGTTTAAGTTGTAACCTGAACAGAGTCCCAGAGTGGTGGTTTTAAGATTGGGTAAAACAACAGCTTCGTGTCAGTAGATTTACACATATGTAAAAGAAATCTTACAAGAGTAAATTGCTGCTTACCTGCGATACTGATTGTGATCTGATGTGATTGTTAACAAATGACATCATCAATAATTGAATTAATTACTATTAGCTCAAGAAATAGGCCTTTACACCAACACAAAAATATCATGCTACTGCATTGAAACTGCAAAAAGATAATTCTCGCTAACAAAATTGTGAAATCCAGTACACTTAGTTTGCAAAGCTATACCTATAAGTTTCAAATATATAATATTATAATCAAGATTAAATGTATTAGACGGGTTTGTTTAACGATTCAGACATGCTTTAAGCTAAATCTCAATGTAAAGTCGTATCATGTGATGAAGGTTTTCACATTAGGCAAATCTGTGCTTTAATTTGGAAAATTGAAAAAATTCAATTTCTCTTCTTTCGGCTCTCCTCAGCATACAAATTTGTGTTCGGCATAATGTTGCTATAGGGGATAATTTTACAAGGTTATTGAAACTAGGATAACATAGTATTAATACAAACATTAATGATTAAACTCACCTGTTTCACACAGGGGTGACAAAAAATTACTTTCTCATCTGTGCTGAACGATGGATCACCACTTAGGAAGTATACTTCTGTTGTTTCTCTCTCTTGGCATATTTGCGTAGGAAACTGATCTATGTGTGCACTTGAAACACTGCTTACAGAATGGGCTTTCCATTCCCCACGTAAAGAGAGGTCATTTATCAATCCATTGAAATGTAATTTAGCTGGTCTTTGCTACTCGTCTTTGAGTGAATTCTAAGATTTTTCCATGACGTCGTTAGCGCATTGTGACACGTATGTACCTACCTGATTAAGCTCCTTTTTGTATATTCAATGTGCAGCAGTAAGAAATTTCCCTTCCCCGAAAACTTCACATTGAAACCAACAAATACAAAAGTTATTGTCAGAAATTATAAGCAGAATAAACTGGCTAAAAGGGTAGTTTTAGGCATAAATAAGCAGAATAGGCACAGACGTATGAAATAGGCATTAATAGGCACTATAAAATTAAGAAATTGGGTTAATAATTGTAGGAAACGTGCTTATAACATAAAAGCCTACGCTTCTGAACAAAGGAATAAAATAGGCAAATAGGGCAAAATCTACCCCCTATTCATAAGTAACAAAAGCTGTAGAGATGCAGCTGGAACCCGGAGATGTTCAACACAAGTTTGCAGCATTCTCACGCCAGTCACAGAATATAGCAGCTATATTCCTATACTGTTTTCATGTAGCACGTGGAAATGTCATTAGTTTCTGTGGTAATAAGAACATTAGTAGAACCTTTTATTACAAAAGGGTTCTTCCTCCATTCTGGATAAAATTTATGTGACTGTTGACATTATGAAGACAAATGTAAATTATTAATTTTATCTATAATCTGCATGTTCGCACTGAATATCTTAAAATGTGTTCGGTAATTTAATATACATTATCGCGAGTAATTGCTACCTGAAACGTTGTACTCAATATGCCAATTTCTGATGTTCTCCGTTGGTTGCAAGTTATATAAATCTGAATAGCTTAGTATTGACTTAGTATGTATTATTTTAAGCTTATTATTCAGAATTCTCATTTTATTGGTATACATGATAAGCCATAAAGCAAGTGCTGTGTCAAATGGAATTAAGAAAAACCATGGCGCGACAGCCCATATTGGGTCAGGATCTGCCAAACCGACTGCAGGCCTCACGCCCACATACACAAGGTAGAGGTAGACGATCATCCAACGATAGGAGGTGGAGATGTGGTCAGTATCTCGGCACCCCCAGCAAGAGAGTTGGCTTTCTTATCCAGGGTCGCTTAACAATCGTAAGCTCCTCATTTTCCTTACGATGCTGAGTGGGCACTGGTCCTATACCCGGAACTTAAAATCCGCACCTTCAGGAGTGGGATCAAACTCGGGTCGAATTCCGTGGCAGGGAACCAAAGTATGATGCCTTAGCCCCCTACGGCACGGCGCAAAATGTCTAAAGCAATTAGAACTGCATTATCTCGTTAATATCTTATACATGCTGTTTGTAACAGTTTAGATATCCTTTCAATGTTACTGGCTATATGCTGATCAAAACTGGTTCATACCTTTGTGATGTGGGACATTATAGCAGAAATGTGTGTAGTGCAATAAAACATTAAGGAATGCAGGGTCACATATATTCCAGGTCGAGGTTACAACACTTTTTAAAAAAGTTTACAAACCCTAGATATCATTTCTGCAATAACAATAATTGCACTTGCGAAGTATGACGCCAGACCGCAGCATTTCTCCAGCTTTCCGAGGACACGGTGAGCGAAAACGAGCAAGACCTAATTTCGTCTAGGTAACCGTTATAAACGTTGAACAATAACACAGATGGAATTATGTTAACTTCAACGAGAACACCGAAGTAGTCTCTCTGCTTTAAAGTCAACCTCTTTTCCACTTTCCTTTTGTTATTCACATAGAATTGTGTATGTTAATATTACGGTTTATGTAATATATTTCTGTGCCCTAAATACACTTTTCCGTTCAACATTTCTTTCACTGCACTTCTTGGTCCCATTTGAATAACGCAAATTTTCATCTTCGTTATCCATATTTTAAATCTTTCCGGTCTTGTTTCCTTACATCATTAAAAATGTCATGCTTTTCCTTCTGAAGAATGAAATCCATACATACTAATGGATTTAAATACATTTCTTGGTTTTCTCATTGAACAGTACAGCAGATGGGCTATGAGGGACTCATATGCGGTTCCCAATACAGGCATAAGTACGGGGCGCACCGAGAACTAAAGATGGACCAAGGACTGACGTGGAAAAATCACGTCCTCCAAATCAGAGGAAAAGTAAATGCCCAATTACGCAAGCTTTACCCGCTCATAAACATAAACTCGCAAATAAACATGAACTTAGGACTCACCCTATACAAAACATTTATAAGACCCATATTTACCTACTCAACTTCGGTGTGGGGATATGCCACCAAAACATATATACTCAAATTACAAACATTTCAAAACAAAATCTTAAGAATGATAGCGAAAGTACCTCACACAGCACCAACTGACTTAATAAACAGCGAACTAAAAATGTACACAGTAGAAGAGTTCATTAAGAAATTGGCTTACGACACTTATAAAAACCTAAATAATACCACAACCCTCTAATAACACGCTTAGGAAACTACACAACAGAAATATCCAACATGCACGACCCCTATCTCTATTCGAGAGAACACTCACACAACATGACGACGACGGCGTACAGAACTTCCTAGACAACCTAATCAGAGATGACTGACACAGACATTTAGGCTGTTACTCCCAACAATCCCATCACTAATGTTCTTCTTGTACTATTTCAGAACGCTGCCCACACAGAGCCGTCCAAGCTCTTGACAACAGTCAAGGCGGCCCGGGAACTCGCGGGCCTCCTACCAGTGTCCTGCAGGCGCAGTGACAGCGGGCGACTGCATATGAAGTACGACACTCCGACGATAGAGCCAGGGCAAGGACCATGACACTGACGAACGGCCACGCCGGAACAGAGGACGACCAAACACATTGTTTGCAGTAGCATACTACATATTAACAATTGCCAAGCTTAGGAAACTAACACATATAAGTAGGTTAAATAGTAACCATAGCATTTCTAATAACTAACAGGTCACAGGCCTGAGCTACAGATTCACTATTTATTTACGCATAGTTAACACTTGGTGGTGCCCAGGTTTCTGGGCGGCGTTGACGCGCTCGCATGAAACGCATGCCAGCTTAGTACCTTCCACATACTAACCGGGGTGCTATGCCTCGACTACGGAGCATGATAACAAATGCACGTATACAAATATAAGATGTACGAAACTAACACGTGGAGGGTCTTTTTAGTGAGTATGCCTGACCCCTCAGGGCATAAGGACCCTCACACTGTTGGCCATTGCACTTGGTCCATCGCCTGTAACTGGGGTTTTCCCCCTCTGCGAAGAAAGAAAGAAAAAAAAACAGCGAGGTTAATGTTATGGGGAGGCGTAAATGAGGAGATATTTGAATGTCACAGATCGCATCGGAGAGAGGCGGTGTATTGGCCGCATGTCATCTGCATCAGTACACTCTGCACTTACTGTTTTGTATGGATGGTTGCGGCGGATACGTATGTTGAGGGTTCTGGGCGAATGTTGTGCCACTGTTAGCCTTTTCTCCCCCCAGGGGTCAGCATTTAAATACCTCTTTTATCATGGCCATTCTGCGACATGTCATGCTACTACGAGTGTTTATGCACAGTGAAGTATGCAAAATCGTCTATTAGCACCACTATATCAGCTCGCATTTTCAGGTATATCTGCTTCCTATTATTCACCATTATTATTTGTATTGCTCGCTGTTCTATGAGTACTGCGTAGTATTTACACACTCGGATATTTTTGTGTTATTTCCCTTAATATCACTCTTATTTGTAATGAGAAAATGTTAGTAAAGTAAACATTCTATGTTGGTAAATTAAATTATATTTAAATGCTCCTCTTTGACTTTCAAAGTTCTGCACAAATTACCGTTGAATAAGATGCACCTTATTTTAGCTGTAAAATATGTTATAATCTTTAAGTACTTAGTTATTCATTCATTAATTCCATTGCTTTACCAAAATATGTCAGCGCAATATACTTTCTGGCTGGAATATATGGAGTGCATTAATCAGTGCTGGACATACATGTACATGAAGAGTTGTGGTGTTTAAAAGATGGTTCTAATCCCGACAGGTCTGTCCTTCCTGACATTTTTCTTTCTTTCAGGTTATGCTCAATTCTCATCACTGGCAAGTGTGGAGCAGACACCTTTAGCTTAGGCCTAAACGCTTCTTTCCCAAATATCCTTTCATAACTATAGTAGACATTCATTTAATGTATCTTCAATGTCCACCACTTGTGGCGCCGTACGCAATAAGAAACATTACTACAAAGAGGAGAAGTAGCAGATATCATAAATCAACTACATTTTGAAGAATACTGCAGATATGACACTACCAACTCCTATGGTGTCTTAAAACTGCTTTCAGTCACATTTTAGTCTCCTATAGTACGTGATGTGCTCGTATGCGTTAGTACCGCTTTAGCTTGTAAATATAGTTCATGTAGTTTACACTGTGCTTTCCTTGAACATCATATTTATTCGAAATTTACAATTCTCGACGATAGAAAGTGTGCTAAGCGTTTTCCGTCAGGTCTTCCTAGAGGTCAAGCCTTTCACAATTCGTCCTCTTACTGGATAAGTTAGGTTGGCACCAATGACGACACCTAACATATTACAACACACCTTTAATGTACTTTTAAAGTGAAGTAGAAAGGGCTACTTGTTATGCAGCTATGTACTGTTATGTACTAAACATAGTCGTTACAGAACTCTTTGGTCGTTTAGCAAGCTTTCAGATATATATTGGCTGTGAGATTTTAAATAACTCTTTCTTTAAGCTATGGACACATAATTAATCAATCATCAATGGAATAGAAAGTTATTACCAAGATAATTTTAAGCACTTTGTGATATGTTGGGCTAAAATGACGAAGAAAACCGAAATTATCTGATTCCTTATTTCACCATGGTATGGAATTCCTCTTAAAACTTTGGTACTTACATGAAGTGCTCAAGTTGTTTTGTATTTTTAATGGATGATCCTTTTATATTAATAATCTATCTGTTTATTTTCCAGATACGACAGCAAGTCAGCAACGTGTGTGCAACTTCATTACCTTGCTGTCACGTTTAAATTTTGTTAAATTGTTGTGGGTGCAAATTGTTTCACAGGACTCAATTTTTAATGAATGGAAACTACGATAAATAAACGAACTTACTGCAAGTTTTAAGGTTATGTTTAGTGATGGATGCTACAATTTATTCAATACGCTTAGAAATCATGGCGAGGGGTTTCCATAGAGAATTATTGGATACAACCATATTAGTAGAAAACCCAGATAGCTTCCCTGGCTTCCCAGTATACATTTTCATACATTTTTTAATACTTTACGTCATATCGGAGGATGAATGGAATGGGTGAAATGATCTCAAATGGGCTCAGGGTCAACAGATCTTACAGCTACTCGACATTCCTCCTTTTAGGATAAGGGAAAACCCCGAGAAAACCTTATCCAGTTAACTCACCCTGACCGAGATTCGAACGCGGGACCTCTTGAACGCGAGGTAGACAGGCTACCATCTACGTTACCGAGGCGGGCTTCATACGTTTAAATTTAAGTTGCAACATGAAATACACTTTTATGTAATTATTTTATTAAAAGCTATAAGAGACATCAACAAGTAGGTAATTATACAGTGCATAGGTTGTTTTCAAATGAGTTGATATCGGTCCTTGAGTACTACGAGAACGTCATTATTGGGAGTCCTGCAGTGTTTATTCCCGTTAGAACCTGCGCTTTAAGTGAACCTATCTCTAAAAAATACCACTTACCTTAAACTGGGATAAAATACAAGGGGCGTCCAGAAAGTAAGTTCTGTCTCAATTTATCTCCTCTGCAGCGCTGCGGTCGCAGTTCCGCACATGCTCTGTATCAACGAGAAGAAACGTGCGCCATTGTGAGTTCGCTGTCAGCCACGTACGCTTTGTTGTGCTTGTTTACAATGTCGGTGTTGATTGAAAATCCTGCCGCTTGTGAAATCAGATCTGTGATTCGTTTTCTGAATGCTAGGAAAGTGAAACCAATTGAAATTTATGGGCAAATTTGCGATTTAAAACGGTGTTGTATTTCTTCATGTCAACGCACGACCACACACTGCAAATGCGACGAAAAACATCCTACAGGGATTTGGCTGGGACGTGTTTGACCACCCCCTGTACAGCTCTGACCTCGCTCCTAGCGACTTTCATCTGTTTTTGCATCTCAAATCTTTCCTTGGCGGTCAACACTTCAACAATGACGAAGAGCTGAAAGAAAATGTGTCCAACTGGTTGAAAACAACGGCGGCAAACTTCTATTAAGAAGATATACAAAAACTTGTGCTTCGCTATGACAAATGCCTGCAACGAAGATCTGCAAATTTGCCTGCAATTTGCCTGCAAAACTGTGGCACTTATGTATAAAAATAGTTTAAGAGTTGTAGAATTTTGTGCAATAAATAGTTGTTCTGTATCTGTACACAATTTAATTTTATTACCAAACAGAACTTACTTTCTTACATCGTATTATAATTTCGCAAAAAGTAATCAGTCAGAAAAGTAAATTGTAAGGTTTCTAATAAAGCTACTAAAACTACCTATTTGTAGCGCAAATAGGTTTCATAATACAAATTAATAAATACCTATTCGATCATAGCCACGAAAGAACTGAAGTAGCCGTTATGTGTATGCACGTGCCTATATGCTTGCAATTACATAATATTGTAAGTTAATACTCTGAGGGCACTAAACACATTACCTTGAATAAGCACCAGTAACATTTTTTGCTCTCTCTGGGCCTGAAGATGTGAGCCAAGAGCTCACTTAACCTGCTAAGCAGAATATTGCATCTGACTTGTTTATGACGCGTACGCGTGTGTTTATCTTTCAGAGTTCAAGTACTTCATATCAGTACTCGGTTTTGCTTTAAGTAGCAACAGAACATGCCTGAGTTCGTGGAATGCCTTAAGCGGTAAATTTAGGGGCAAGGTAAAGAGGCAAGCATTCCTAAGCTAGACTCCAAATATGTTGTTGTTTTCTAATGTGTTAGACTTGACACCAAAGTCATTAACAGTCTTACTGTCCTACAATGTTCATTTTATAATGCAATACGGATGATTTTCGTCCATATCCTCTTCTGTATTGTCGCATAATGTGCGTTTAAGAAATTGAAGATGCTGATTAGATGCTCATGTTTTCATGTTATTAGCTTGGCTATGTATGGATTCTGGATTTTGCAACATTCATTCCCATTTTTTGTTTTCTGTAGCTGCCCAGAACCCAGCGTTGACCGTGGCTTGAGTTGCCTCCCTTATGTGGCGTCTTATTAAAGAATGCAGTCTGGATTTAGAACCTGGTAGCTATTTTATGAAATATTCTTTCTTAGCCGAGACGTCTGCAATGGCAAGGAGCTCCCAAGTGAGAGGGCATCTACTGAGTGAAACAGGTGTACGGGAATGGAGAAGTTGGGAAATAATGCATTGGCATTCTTATCTTGGTCAACAGAATGCTTTGTATAGTTGCTCCGGAGTCTAAAAGGATCAGGGCATTTTAATGGCACTTACCTTTTCTCCACCAAAATGTTGCTGGTACTTTTCTTGGATAGTTGTAAGTGGAAAACAGGGAACATGATCCATCTCAGCGTAACTCGTCTAGGTACATGAAGTCTATCTGCTAAAGTGGATAGCTTCTGATGTTATTAGCTTCACATAGTTTGTATCATATTGAAACGTCTTGCTTATATCTGATATTACATTATGTTTATTAAAAATTTATATGACAGTTTGGACAATTTGGACAGTGACAATTTCCCTGTTCGCTAGTACTTACTTGCAGTGCTCTTTCTAACTTTTTAACCTCGTAAAAACGTAGTTTGAGTGTTTAGTTTTCTAGTCTGTGTAGCGTTATTCCTCTACATTTTAGGCAGCTTAAATAACACTACCCCCCAAAAAATACTTTTTTCATACTTCCGCGATAAAAACAGATGACTCTTAATAGAAAGATGTGCTGATTTTGAAAATCACAACAGAAATCTTCCATCACGTCAGGTTGAAAGCACATGTAGACATTTAGGATCTCACCTAAGAGGCTTAAGATAAGATATTATGTTGCATATATTATCGTGATGTAATGATATATGGTATAGTATTTATCATAGTGAACTAAGATCAATTCAAAATGTTGTTGTACATGCATGCAATAATATCTAGACTATTTATTTAAGGACTATACCAATAAGTCTGCTTAAAAGTGCTTGGCAGTATGTGATTGCCCCTTGTACTGCTCTCTGCTATTCCTCAAAAGAAACTAACAATAATCCCCCATCATTACTGGGTTTTACAACCTTATTGCCTCTTCTCCATGACGGAAATGTCCTGATGAAATCATTTCCTTTGTTCGCTAACATCACTCAGATTTTGCAGAGAAAAAAAGGTATAAATGTCAGTGAAATAAATAAATTTTCAAACATTCTACAACCCATGTCTTAGTACCATTTCAACAAATTTGAGACCAAAGTTTCATAGTTTTTTTCTATATGTGTTTCCTGACAAACCACGAACAACCCTTGTAAATGATTACCAAGCTGCTCATTCTATGTTTGTAGCTTTTCTTTTTCCAAACATTTGTCCCTTACGAAATGTTTGAAGTCCAACAAAAATTCCCTCTTTCAAATTTTCGTAATTTAAGTGTGGAAACTTGCCTTGCAAATACATAAATACACTACAATTCTAGTTGAGTGCCTTAACTAAATTCTTTATCAGTTCGAGTCTTACATATATGTAAGAGATAGACAGAGAGAGAGAGAGAGAGAGAGAGAGAGAGAGAGAGAGAGAGAGAGAGAGAGAAGAAACTTATCAAACTGAACCAGTGGTGTTTCTTTTACATTAATCTCCCCTGGGACATATTCCTGCCGTTTGCCCCACTGTTATAGCACATAATGTATTTGCATATCACGGCTGTCCATAAAGACAAAAACAACAATATTTTGTGAATTCCCCTTGATATTTTCCAAAAATGAACCTCATATTTTAAAACTCGTGTAATCTTGGCCATACTTTCGTAACTTTCTATAAGATCTACAGAGTGGAAAACTGGAAAAGATAGAAGTTGTTTACCATTATGAAGTAACACAGTCTTTAAGCTAACCATTGATGAATCTATAAACAAACGCCAATCATCTAGGTGATGCTCAATTCCTAGCTCACTCGTTAAACCATGACTGTCTATGCGAAACACATGTTCTCTTCCATTGAAAAATATTTTGCAAATTTCTGATGTGTATTTAGAAACTCCGCAACTTTGGATCAGGTGCAAGCAATTTCCATTGTTGCAGTCTGGAGCCTAAGAGATCAAATTCTTCTTCTGACAAATTTAAGTTATGTGCCAAGTCATTCAACTCTACCAGCTCTACAAAATGTCTTTCACTTTCAGAATTTTGTGGTTGAAAGTCAGGATCTTCTGAACTAGAGTCTTCTGGCTCCTGGGAATTACTATTTCCTTCACCATTACTGTCACTACTCAATGTCTGAGGCGTACAGGAACATAGCGTCCCCACTATGTGGAACAGGACGCATGGCAGAAGGGATATCTGGATACTGAATAACATGTTTGCTTTTCCTAAACTGTCCAGATATATTTGTCATGCAGAAGTAACAATCATTAATTAAGGCTTGGTTAAATTATACAGCATATTTTAAACTTTATATTTTGTATCTGCGTAAGTGATTGTGTAGGACAAGGGTGGGCAAACTATGACACGCATGTTGGATGGTAAATGAACTCGTTTTCGCTTACATATATCTAAAATATCTTAAAGTTGTGACGTGATGTGCCATTTTAAGTATCATTTTCAGAATCTACATGTTAAAATGGACTAAAAACATGCATTATCTTCGCGGAGGTAAATTTCATGTTGGGTAGTTTAATTATTGCTCATGCTATAAAATCGCTTTATCTTGTAGACCTTGATAATGTTGTACTCAAAGTCTTAGAAATTCTAAGATAGGTAAGTAGTTTAATTGCTTAGGCTATTAATCGTAAGACAGAGTTTTCTATTTTATAGCATTTCTAGTTTTACCAACATTGTGTGTGCTATGATAAACATTTCACCACTAAGCTTCATCTCTGTGGTATATGAGCTTTTTGGCCGGAGCCGAATAGAAAGGGCCAATCTGTAGTTTTATATCACCCATATCTAGTAATATTCGGAACACTTGATACTCAAGCTCTACTATGCTCTGTAGTTCACTGTGAAGAACTGCAGTTTAAACAAATATGGCCAAACTACCTTTTCTGTCATTGCTGGGATGGTCAGCATGATAAATCCTGTAACGTGGAATTCTAAAATGTATATGTGGCGCTAGTTTAATTTCTGTAGTTAGCAGAATGTCTGTGTCATAAGCAGAGAGAAAGTGTAACATTACAAGATATTTTTTATGTCCTGGTAATTCCATGTGCATGTGCGAATTTGTTCTTTAAGGGTTTGTTCCATTACTTTTTATAATCACGGGTATTATTTATGTAAGAGTATTTATGAGAGGAACCAAGAGTGACAGTAGCGAATCTAATTATCCTCCATTTGGTCTCACTGGTTTTGATTTGCTTGCTTCTGAATACAAATTGTGGCTAAATGGCTAAGATGGTACTGGGAGCGAAGGAAATTGCGTTTCAGAAGTCACATTAATTCTAGGTGGTGGAGCCCAAGCTATACCTTTGGTGTTCTTTCTTTGGAATGTGGATGTTGAATTTTGAAGCTTCACGTGCACTGGACATACCTTGTAACTAGCTGTATGTCGTCCTTTACAGTTTACACACACTGGGGACACATTGTTGGGCTTCTTATTCTGCAGTAGCATGTACACCAACGCATCCTACACAACGAGCTCTTTTATGAGTATAAGTTTTACTGTGCCCATATTCTTGGCACTTGTAGCACTGGGTGATATGACTCTTTGGTTTAGAGGGTGCTACTTTTATGATTGCATGGCACAATTTACTTAATTCATAGATGTTTTTTCATTATCTGGACTTCATTTGAGATCTACGAATAATAGTGGTAGTGGGTTCTTTGTAACTGTGTGGTAAACAGGGACCATCTGTGTAGGCGAGAAACCCAATGATCTTAATTCACTCATTACAATGCCTTCATCACATGTAGGATATAAGCCACGTATAACTACTCGGAAGTTACGATCCTGCTTCATTTGGTGAGTGCACTACTCAGCTTTGTTGTTTTCAAAGTAATGAATTGTCTTTCTATATCCTTTTACTGTTTAGAAACAACTTAACTCTGATTTGAAACAGTAGTGTGTTTAAAATTGCCCACTGCTTCGCTTGTTAGTGCCTGCAGAATTGTATTCATGTCTCTAATGTTGTTTATGCAAATAGGTGGTGGTTTAACAGCTTTGCCTTGGGAGTTATCATTTTCACTATCGTCCTGATTCATGCTTTCATTGGATTCATCGTAAGTTAGGTTACTCAGTGGTTTAAATGGATTTGGAGAGGAAAATGGAGATGTGTTGGCAGCAAATCTGTTTCCTGCGTTGTTTATCGCATGATAAGCTTTTGTTTCATTCATATTCAATCTGAGCTGAGCGCAGTAATAGATGCTTTTTACATAATGCAGTGTTAATTAACATTTTTACCTGTGAATAACTAAATTATCTACTACTTACAGTAGAATCCAGCACAATGTGGGCTTTTAAATCTCCACAAATAACTTAATTTCTTGTACTAGTACAGAGAACAAATAAACGTGGCCATGGTCGGCACTTGTTTTCTTAGAGAAAAAGGTGTTATTAAAAGACGAACATTTGCACACCTGTAAGCTAACGCACAATTTTAAACACTTCTGTAGATATAGATTTACTTCTAGTATGTGGGGACGAGAATACAGTTTGTGGATATTCTACTCCAGTTTCGCTTCAATCATAACTGGCATCTAATTTTAACCATTTGGATAGAGAATTAGAGCGTAGAAAAACATGTAAGGGATAACCAAACTTCGCGGAGTTTTATGGAGACAGTTAAGTTAAGAAATATACAAATGGAAACTTTGTAAACTAACGGTAGTTTTGACATTTCTTTTGTAGAATGGAAACTTGGGTTTAATCATAAAAGCGAATTAATAATACTCGGGCCAAAAGTTGTTTCAAGCTAACTTTACGCGGAAACGGAGTAAATACTACATAAAAATAACTCGCTGAAAAATCCAACATATGAAGGGCACTCACTGCAACTGGGCGGAATAAATTTTATAGTTTGTGGATAATTTAGGCAATATATGTGAGGAATGGAGTGAGAGAATGATAGAAGACTGCGCCAAAAATTTAAAATAATGTCGGATAGTTACTTAGTGACGCTGTAGGAAACACTTCTTTATTGGATAGAGTATAAATATTGATAACTGTGTATGACTCAGCAAAACAAGGTACCGGAGTACGTGATTGGATGTTGAATGTCCCAGGACTCGACTTAAGGTGGGCGAATATTTTCATATGTCTATTTTCCTTTGGTATTATTGTTATCATATTTATCACCTAATTGATATGATGTGCATAACTTAAAAATTTAAAAATATGAAATCTTGAAAATACTTCTTGAAAATTGTAAACTTAAAATTAAGAGTGTTTGAAAATAATTAAACATTTATATTTGGATATTTAGTTTTGTATGCACTTCTTTGCTTTGCAGCAGCATGTTTTCAGCAGTTTACAGTACCCTGGAATACATGGGATTGTATGGTTTTCCCAAATTAAAAGTTCCAAAGGTAAACCGAGATGAGGATACGAATATCTTAATGAATTAGAACAGCTTAAGCGTGTAAAATTTTCAGTTCATAACTTTCAAATCACAAGAAAATGTACCGTGTGTGTGATGAAGTGCAAAAAACAATTCTTGTCGGCAGAAATTGTTATTGTCTGATCTGTGTACCACACCTTCGGTCTTCGATGTACAGTGCCGATCTTTGTGATCTTTATCTCAGAGTATGAGGAAAGACGCCAGTTAAGTCGTCTAAAAAGTTTAATGGACCTTGATTAGTGCGCTTACTGAAGTGAATTGCCAAGTATTTGAGGATATGGAATTAAACTGTTTCTGAATCTTAACACGAGTAACTGTTAACTTCAGATTTCTGAAGTATGAATAGTTGACAACTTAAAATAATTGTTTCCATCATACCAATGAGAAGTACAAGATACTGTGAGTCACTGAAATGCTAATGGGACCATCCCCTTGTGGAGACCGCCAAGTCTAAATCATTCAAGCGCAGTCCTTAGCGCTAATGGCTACTGATAATCGATCACAGTAAACTATTTCATTAAGACCGTAAGGTACGAAAGAAAAGACGTGAATCTTAGAAATTCACGCTCTTTCATTCACTTAAGTCTTACCTCCATCATAACAACCCTACCAAAGTTCCTACATCATGCGTACCAATTGTAATTCTTATTCTCTTTTGAAACACACGTTTTACTCAGTGACTTGCTGAATTCCAAGAGTTCGTTTTCCTTTTAATTTTCCAAACATTGTCTATCTGCATTTCTGCAGCTCTGCCATAACTGAACATATTGAGAATCCAGGAGCACGTTGAGCTAACAGTTTTCTTCTTGATTTAATGTCGCCGGAATGCCTAATTACCTTAGTTACTGTGACTTAACTGATTGTATTTTCCTGAACAGGTAACTCAGCTAACTAATATTACTTGAAAAATTTAACTCATGCTTCCTTTATAATTCAATGATTATAAAATATGTAAATTATTTATTAAAATTATTTACCTATATCCCAAACCTTCTTCATAAAATTAGTAATTTCACCAGTAAATAATAGCATATAGCTACCATCACTTTAACCGATAGACTTCCTGCTAATTTGTAACCTAAGCTACAACGCAATCATTGCCAAAGTTGGTGATTTCGGTTTGGAAAAAACAAGTTGTTATAGTGAAATTTGATTTTTAAGTCAAGTAGACAGCTGATGACCAAGCATACAAATTCTGGGTAAATAACTAAACGTTACAATGTAGGTACTCAAACATTTTGTGATAACTTATATCCCACTGATAGAATGTCTTGCCTTAACCTATGTGTTCCAGGCAATATATTTGATGAATAGAAGGAAAATATCAAGCGGTTATGCAAGGGTACGTTGATGATTAATGAGCTGATTTACATTTCAGGCATACTTCAAATGCCTTGATTTCATATGCATGAGTCTCGTCACATTGTACATCGTAAAGAGAGCAGTTAATAATGAAATTGCGAATATGGCATGACCCTGACTCTGGAGTACGCCTTTTACCGATATCGATAGGAACGGGTTCTTCAGTTGTCGAGGTGGCCGGTAGTAAGGGCACAACGACCAGTCAAAGACCTCGCAACCTCTTCGCAGGCCTTGCCAAGTTCCAGTACTTACTTCCGTCTGATGAATGATTAAGTAGTTTTATAAAACTGAAAGGAATTACTTTTCCGCCCGCTTAATCAGTAACAAATAAAGCATATTTGCAACATCTACATCAGCTCTAAGAATAGCCTGACTGAACAATTTTGTGGGATAAAGGTGCTAACAACTGAAGATTGAGAGAGTATTCTGATTTCGGGGTGAGAAACATGATCTTTACGACAAACTTATTTGGGCTGAGTAAGGAAAATAACAAGCTGTAAACGCAAGCGCTTGATCTACTTTTATTCGACTAAGATATTTCATGAATATTACAGTAGTTCCGAAACTTATGCCTTATTTTGAATCAGTGCGTAGTAAAGGACATTCATTAACACAACCTATACAATTAGAAGCTTTCATATTGTTCGTGGCTTCAGTTCCTGAGCACACTTGGCATCTTAATGTATTATTCAGGAAAGTATGCTGCTTCTTTTCTGTTACCTGTTTTATCAAATTTCATTGCATGCGTTGTATTTTTCGACATCTAGTATCCTACTTCCAAGAATTATCATGTTTACAAAATAGCTCAGTTTGTGAACCCGAGGTTAAATCAGCTAATCGGGTGGTAAACTAAGCTGCTTGCAGAGGTTACATTAGCTGCAAATTATTGTTTGCCCTAATATTTCTCCGAACTTAGGATGAACTTTGCCTAATTAAACATTCAAACCTTCAATCTCAGAGAAAATGTAATGATATCTACATTATCACTTATCATTCTCGATATTCAGATATTTCATATATTAGTAAGTAATAATTAATGATCTGTCTCTCTTATACTTGATTTCAGTGTGAGGGCAAAACCGGATAGGGTAGTCACTAATAATTGTTCTCTTTGTTGCATAATATGATTGCCCATGCAGCAAGTGGAATTACAGAAAAGAAACAAAAAGCTATATAACAAATATAAATAAAAATATAAAGATTTATTTATTATATTTATTTATTTACTTATTATTTATTTATTAGTGCCAAGAAGTTACAATCATAGATATAACTGGACATCAGCCCAGGCTATTTGCCAGACATATCCAGTCACTAATACTATACAACAATTGTTACTTAACAACCGATAGTCAATGCATCATTCCTAGCACCCAATCTCTCTATTACAAAACTTGGCCACTATCTACCACATACTCCTCTTCACTTAACTGACCATACCCATTTCTTCTTCAGCCTAAACAAAAACTCACCTTAGTTACAAATCTGGGATCGATTACAGAGTATTCTTGTTATATAAAGTGTAAATATGATGAAGATTACTGCTCATAAGCGCTCTAAAGGAATTCGGAACTACAGTCGGAATAAGGTCAATTCCCTGTTAACTGATATTCATTAAATTTATACACAGCATTAATAACAAAGACAAAATACTATAATTAGTTCACACATGTGAATTAGTATTAATGGCTACTTATGAATATGACATGCAAAAAGTTATACCAACTGCAATTTTCAACTCTTTTAATAACGTAAATTCTTAAGGAACTTAGTACAACTATTAATCACGAAAATGTCTAATGTAATAGAAGTCAATGGGACTCTAAGGCAAAAGTTCTAGAAGGGCAAATATTAGCACACGAAACTATACATCGTTTGAGGTATCAGAACATAGTTATGATTATTTGTTACTTTACTCTACAGAGGGATAACTGTTTAGGTGGAATTCTGCGAAAATATAAAGCTTTGAACTAAACTGGCAATCTATTTTGTATTAATCAATACATGAAATAAAATTAAAGTGTACAACATAACGCTTGTTAACTTTAAATATGGCGATGAAAACCGGTAATTAAAACTGGACACTTACAAAGATCACCCGAAAAGTAGTGATTCTTTGTACACTGGCAAACGAAGGAAAGAAAAAAAAAGGAAAAGAAAAGAAAACAAAAATAAGTAGAAAAATAAAGAGTAATCACCTACAAATTTGAATTCGACTTTATTTTTATACATTATCACCAATGTTCTTTGAACATTGTCAAAGAACATTGACCACTCTTTGTTCACAAGCTTTACAATTCCATGCAGAAGTCAGCAGGAACCAGTCCATTAAGTCAAATTGCACGGACACGATTTTTTAATGAAAAGAAAGATAAACGGGGTAGAAATCATCGCTCGTCTAGAGATACAGGTCTGTCTTGCACGATTTGTTGTTCACTTTATGTTTCAAATTATCTTTGGTGAGTAACGGACGTCCGATTGAGTTTCGTCATGCATACTTTTTCGCGCATTGTTATACATTTAGGAATACCTAGTTACTAATCGCTCATTGCTTTATCACCATACACTTCCTTCGACTGACTGTGAATTTCTACAGGTTTCAAAATTTGAGTATTCGAAGTTGTTACACCTCACATTTCACATTCGGATGGAGTTTGAATGACACAGATTCATTTTGGAAAATCACAGAAAGCACAATACCAGCTTGTTTCTCCATATACCTATAAATCACTAAGAAAGAATGTCAAGCAAACCGTTTGACCTTGGACAGAAGCTCGGGAGCAATCTGCGCAGCCGGAATGTGCAATGATTATTTCCTGGATGTCTCACGTTATACAAAAATAAATAAACAAGTGAGTAAATAGGTGAAAGATAAGTTACAAGGGACAGCCTCATTTTGGAGTAAAGTTTTCTTGAAGAGTATTGTGCTATATTATAAATGACGAACTATAATTCGTCCTGCTTAAGTCCCCAAGTTAGAATAACATACTCTACTGCCCTATCGAAAATCAGAATAGATACCTCATCCTCTAGTTTTGTTTGAAACCCACCATTATTTTTAAGTGGAATCAGCTTTTGTAATGTCTGCGAACAATTGCTTTTCAATGGGGGTTTAGAGCTCACAAAACGTCCTGTATTTTAGCTTGTATTTGTTTAATATTTAACACATTTAACGTATGGTTGTTTGATGAAATTGGAAATACTAAATTCGATATAGCTTATTCTGTCGCCGGGATGCAGCAAATCCTGAAAATCTGGTTATCTGACTCAATGTATTAATATCTAAAGCTTGAGAAGTTGCTAATTTTCATATCATATATGTTTCAAAAATCACTTCTACTTGGGACTAAAAATAGTTAAGCGAATGATATTACCTATTTAAGAGAAGTAGAAAATTGTTGTGCAACTTTTATACAGTACAGCGACTAAATCCCTCCGGTTACACAGCCGAGGCATAATATTAACCGCTATAAATAAAACAGACCCCCACTTACGTTTAATAGGCAGTATTTATGGTTTCTAAGTCATCTCAGGAGTAACCTAAAAAATCCATCGTTCAGTTGCAGATAAATAAGTATAAATCAACAGAATGAAGGAAAGCATTAGTAGAGCTTGTAAATTCAGATCCATTTAAAAAGGAACACTTGGAATGACTTTTCAAGCATATTCTCTAAGGGAAGAGAAAGTCTATCAAAGTCGTCTTCAAAAACAAGCTGGTATCAACTGTGTCCAAGAGCACTTCACTGTAACCTGTGATATGAGTAAAAGTTGTATATGCACATATCATTTGAAGGCAATTACAGAAATTGGTATGTTAAATGCACTGACAACATTAGAATGACTTCGACATCTGGTAGCTTTTTATATTCATTGATATCTCATTTTCTCATTTTTATTTTGTTTCTTTGGGATCCCTAACTGGTGTAACATTTTCTAAAGCTTAAATTTAAGTTTGAAGTTTGTGAATGAAAGAGAGGAAAACTATGAGAAAGGTGTTATATCAATGTTCATAGACACAGCCACAACATTTTAGTCTTAATTAATTGGTAAAATTCTTATGTTAACAAACAAAGTATGTTTTTATTTACTTAACCACATTTAACAGTTTGCGTATATTTCCCTTCAAAATTAATATCATTACGGGAGTTTAACCCCACTTAGTAGTTACTGTTGATCCTGGGACTTGGTAGTCCGAAGGTTAACGTAACTTAAAGTATTCGATAAATGGCTGACATTACAGCAGACCAAGGTTCGAATTCCGGCCTTGCGCCATTTTTTCCTTTTATCTAAACCGGTTTCCAGTGGGCGTACACCTGTAGGTTTATGGGAAGGGTTTCTGCGGAAGTTAAAGTAATTTTTTTCATTACCACCAACGACCTTTAAATAATAACTAGATTTTTACTGGACCACCTCTACATTTTATAGCCATTATGTCATTATGTTTATGCATTCAGGTTATTATCTGCACAGGCAATTGCACAATACTGCAATTGGAAACGACTTAGCTCTTTTGTTGCATATGTAGCCTCAGACATTTTAGAAAATGTTAATGAGAGTGATGTCATCCTCTCAGTGAATATCATTATCTCAACTGTTCACTGATTTCGAGAAATTCACTCAAATTATCAACTTAAGTAATACAAATTATTACTAACATCTTCCTACACATTAATGCAAGGCGTGAATAATTTTAAAAGCAGGGGGCATCACGTTAGTTGAAGATAGGTACACATATAAATAGCTTCAAACTGGAAATCTTTCGGAAATTTTTAAGCGATTTATTTTTACGAATCAGTAAGCCTACATCGTGAATGGAAGGTCATTTCTATGAACAGATAAAATCAACTTTTGGAACTATCTCAATAATTTGGATCCGCTTCACTTAGAAATTCACATTGAGAATCAAAACAGTAAACAAAACCACTAGCGATATTTATATACCTACTGTAAGTAGGTATATAAATGACATTTCTGGAAAGAACACATAAGCATACACCTACAAGCTTTGCAGATCTAAACAAGGCATCTGTCTCAACATCTACCAAACTGTACGATCTCTTCTGAATTATCCTAATAGGGATTCTGATAGGGAGATTTTTACTGCAACCGAAACTAAAATGTACTTTCTATTGGTTAAAGATAATGTTCTATCACATTCAACATAAATAAATTACCTAAATTACGCAAATACTCAAAGTAATATGTTTTTCTGCAATGACGTTCAAAACAAAGAAAACATAATTTACCATTTAATAAAACCAAGCAATAATAAAACATACTTTGCCGAGTGAATATCACATTTCTAACATCCATTGATGGAACTATACTTACATAATATTAGATTTTATCCAGCACTGCTTCAAAACTTCAAATGAATGCGTATTTTTAGGGGAGTAATGTTTGTTAAATGCATAACTCCTTCACATTATTCTAAATTAAGTTATCGTATTGCTCTTATTTTTGGAATGCTTTGGATAAATGTGAATATGTATAGTACGAAAATGCTATAGCTTTTAACTAATCACGTATTTTAATATACGCGTATTTGTTGAAACAAAACTTGCGCGTATCCTTGAACACATCAGACTTTTTAAACGTGTTCGATGCATTAGGGTTTTATGTTCCTTAATTTTTTGAACTGTAAATGCTTCTTCTCAACACTACGACTACTTCGTAATAAGTATTTGGTCTTTACGTGGCAGATTCCATTGCAGGATGTTCGAGGTATACAGGGAATGTTAAACAATTTATAATCGTTGTACTTGACCGACATTGTCTGTGATAGTCACAAATACTGCACAGTAACGATCTTCTACGCATTGACATTTTAACACTATATCCAAGATATACGTTAAGGGCGCTGTGCTACCGCCAAAAGGAAGGTAAACATTGCATCTTTTTTTATCTACATTTCCCTACACTACTTCATGAACTCTAACGAACAATATACGCAAGTTAACTAGTCAAAAGGTTTCTCCTCACTGCAATTTATAGAATAGAGATTGAAAATCGATAACGGGACTTTAAGCTGATATTCTGAATCACATGAGCTTTCCTAGACTTCAGACAGTGGAAGATGTCTCTTCACTTTATATGGAAAGTATATTAATTAACATGGCTTTATTTCACGGAGTTGTAAGCTGTGATGTAGAAGACATCGAAGATATAGACGTTTTGCCAAGTCTGCTCACTCTTCCACTTCAATAAAGTAAACTATACGGCGTACGGTTTTAGAAGGCATATTAGCTGAACGAATGTGTGCACACGGTGACTGCCCTGTTGTCAATTGATGCGCCAGAAAGCGGAAGGTAGGGAGAGAGACATTTTGTCGTCTGACAAATTATCAGAATGCAAACTTACCGCAGCAAGGGATAATTATGATAACATTATATACTGTAAAATTCAATATTAACATGCTTTTAATGTAAATTTATATTGAGGAATAAATCCTTAAAGAATTAATCCTTTTAAGTACATTACTCCGGTATATGGGTGAAATATAAGAGTCAATTGGAGAATTTAATGTCAGGAAGGCACGTTGACCATGGTAGCTCAAGGGGTTAGAGCGACTGGACGGAAACCAGTAGATCCGTGGTTCAAATCCCGGCCATGGCATTGAATTTTTCAGTTGGCTATAACTGATTAACATGCTTATTTACTGAAAATAATGTACTAGGATTTCTGAATACGACTTATTTTAGACTAGTTGCTAGCTTAAATAAAATAAATAAAGATTCACCAATTTCTGTGTTAGAAGTGTTGCCCTGTTTCACATTACGCGACACACTATGTACACATTTACATTACACGTTCTGGTCATGGGTTCCTGGCATTGTGAAAAACTGATCCAGTCACGTAGTTTCTCAGATGAAATTTCTTAAAGAAACTGTACACTTTAAAAATAATATTTCTGGCCTGGGAGCTGAATACTTTATCCTTCGTACCTGTGCCACTGGTACCAGACTTTAGAAGAGACACTGTTAACAGTTCACAAAACACAGTGTCAACATGTGAATTATCTGCGTATTGTCACAGTTATACAAAGCACCATATACTCAATTTGCGTTACGCACTGAACTTGAACCGAACTTCAAAGAATACGCGCGCGTCTAACGACACTTGGTAATGCCTTTCTCAGTATTGCATAATGAAAAAGAATAACGCAAAAGAAAATTTGGAATTTGAAGCATATTATAAGCATAAACACGGGAGTCAGGTGTTTACTCTCAAGCGATAATTTGAGAAACATACGACATAGATAAATGTCCGTTGTACAGGCTGCTTCAAAAGTTCTTGCCGCATATTCCAAAGCATGTTACAATGTCGAATTTACAATAGTAATTTTCGGTGCATGAAAAAAAGGAATCTTTGCCGCTCACGCTTGTGCTGTGCGTTCCCAACTGGCCAACGCTGCACGCCTATTATAGGACGGTCGTTCTATGCAAGCCCTCCTAACCCTACCTCACATGCGTTCTAATACCGTGCGCCTTTTAGTTCTACTGTTCACTGTCATTTAGCACTGAACTTTCACTTAACTTAAAACGAATTAACGTACTAGCATAAAGAGACCCGCCCGTTGTTACAGACGGTTTATTCGCTGGAAAATAATCTCTCCTTTTAGTAACAGCACTTAGTGCACGTCAACACTGTCGTCACTAACTTGCTCAAAGAACAGCGCTTTTCCCCGCATTCACTAACTCAGTGACTTGCGCAATTTGCTTCATATTATGGAAAAACAGCTATGTTGTATTAATACCCCATTGTACGCGCTTTAAGTACACAATAATGAGACCGAGAATTAAAACTTTTCCCCAAAACTATAGAATGGGAATACTTTTCTGGCGACAGTGACTACTAAAAATTAATTTTATATCCCTGCATTGATTGTATTAGAAAGGGAAAGAGAGTTCCTGTAATTGCTGAGTATGCCTAAGTTGCTCCTACATTCTTTATAAGTTGTGATAAATTAATTAGCTAAAAGTACCTAAAACAGTCATATATTCCACAAGAAAGGTATTACGTCAAGTTAAAAATGTTCCACTGCGATTGGATTAGATTGGGTTACGATACGTAGGGCATTCGACACTGCGACCAGCCTTGATCTATTGTAACTGTGCTCCAAAAGGGGCATTCCCGGAAGGAAGGATGAGACGAGAGGAGACAGAGGGCGGCCGTCCCAAGGAGTCATGACAGTGCAGAGGGAAGGTTCCCTACGTCTTATCAGTTAGAAACTCCTCGGCAGGCCAGCACAACCGACAGCTCACCCAACTAAAGTTTGGAAACTGACCCACCAGACCGAATTCGGTAACCGAAATCCATCCTCCCGGAGGAGGAAGGTTTACTCAGAGCATATCTTCATGACATGCATCGCCGAGACCCCGCCGACATTTCTACCCTGAAAGAGACCACCAGATGAAGGATGACGCGAAATGATAATGGCGATGACATGGAGGGACATTCGCCTGGAGACCCGGGAAACCCTCCGAAAAACTCTTGGTTCAGCTACTTCGTGCACAGGAATCGAACTCAGACCTCCCGAATGCGGGCCACAGGCAAAACCTCCTGAGCCATCCCGTACGGTTTCCACCAGGATTGCTGGCTAGCTTAGCTGAAGATAAAATGTTGATAGTTTGACTTGATCCAAAGATGGTGAAGTTGTGATGGATATGAGGGATTCCTCAATTTAACTATGAAGAGCTATCCAGAACGAACATTGCCTGAACTATGCAGCCTCATGCATGTCCGAAAGTTTGGGGACTTTTCCGGGTTGAGCAAATACTCGTATTGCGAGAAAGTTGCAATATTCATCTGATAGTGAAATGTGAAGGGCAGTAAAATGGTTACACATAGAAGTACAGATTACTATGCTGTCGTGTAAGATGACGAATGCAAGTTGTACAAAAAGCATCTCGGCTCTGAAAGCAACAGTATTGTGGGATATTAAGGAAAAATTAATTATTACTATAGTCGTACTATTATACCTGGTCATATTACAAATAAATGCCACTACTTTAACAGTGGGAGTGACAAATTATGACCATCCTTCGTTTTCATTCAAATCTGCTGTTTATTCCAAAAGAAATATATCTAATATTTCTATTTTTAGGTAAATTTATTATCTATAATTGTTAATCAAGGCTTCGCGGGTGATCAGCCGTGTCAAATTAATAAACGCTGAGCTTTCGGCCATTGTAAACTCCATGGCCTTCTTCAGGATCTTAGTAATGCTTGCCGTGAAAACTTCAAGTCTTACATCTATAATTGTACTAAACATTCAGCTAAATTTATTTTTTGTCTCATTTTTACTAGAAACATTTTGTTTAAGCTACGAGAAGAAGACACTAAACTTTTATTTAAAAAACGACTTTATATCTTGTAATATGGTTCATTTTTATATTTCATTAATTACCCTTCAAAGTATAACTTATCAAACTAAAAAAATACAACAAAAATACAACATAAACACAACAGTAAATATATAATCACTTTGGTGACAACATGTCGATAACGGAAAAATTCAATGCCAGAGCTGGGATTTGAACCACGGATCTCCCGCTCTCCGTGCGGTTGCTCTAAACCACTGAGCTACTATGGCCAAGATGCCGGCATTACATTAAATTTTCCAACTGACTCGTGGATCCATGGTTCAAATCCCGGCTATGGAATTTAATTTTTCAGTCTGGCTCTACTCATCTAAACCTTAGCCTACACACGGCTAGTGTGAAAGAAATGATTATTTCCATACTGATAACTGTATGAAAAATTAAAGCATTTACAAAATTCTCAATGGCAGAAGGAGTAAAACACAGTAATAATGTACAGTAGCAGTATAAGCCTTCTCGTTTTATTAAAAAGTAAAATTTGTGTCACTTCATGGCTTGTGATCCATGACTTAAAACCCTGGCTACAATCTAACGCTCGTGCTCAAGGTAGACGTGCATTATTATTCAGCTCATACGGGGAGATGATGTGTTCAGCACCATTCATCCCCCTGCTGGATCGTTGAAGATCAAAACCTACAGATCGCCACCTATACCAGCTTCTAAAACGCCAAATAGACACCCGTAATATCTATACATGTGCCGAAAAGTCTTCGTACTCATGGATGAGCTCAAACTCACCTGTATTCAAAGGATGAAAACCGGGACACTACGTTCCCACCCAGCATGCTACGCCGCTGGTCGTTTGTTTTGTTCTGGCTAAGAAAACCTTGGTTTTCCTAAATACATATTCAGAACTTCTAGTATCGATTCCGTTTGTTTACTGTTTGCCATTTAAGAATCATGTTCTCCTAAACTAGAGGAACTAAAGATGTCAAACTTTTAGGTCCTCCATGTAACATCGAGATACACTTTCTACCGCATCCTTTTTGTCAAATTTCATTTTTGTCAATTACTAAAGAACTACAAAGAAATCGCAATTGTTTAACAGTGTGCGCAGAGGGTATGTCTCATCCCTGCATGCATTCTGATGGAGTAAATAAGGTTTCAAGATTGCTCTTACTTCACACGGCACCACAGGCAGTCATAATTAACATACACTAACAGACATGACCGTAAAGACAATTTATGAAGCAGGTGTTCGGTGCATTATGTGTAAGGCAACGCCTCCTTGTTTATAACTTATGAGGACCGAGGAAAACCTACAAGATGATACTAAAGGAATTTGAGTGGCTGACGACCGGTTCACGAGTTTGAGCCGTAACGGCCTCGGCTGTCCGTCTCGATCGGTTCAATGGAGTAGATACTTATGTTCATTATATTCGTGGCGGTTTTCATTTTGCTAATAATAAGTGAAACGTTATCAAAGATTATGTCTAAAAAGTTAAAAATAAATTTATAGCACACTACATTTTCTCAGTCTGAATATTGAGGCTTAATCTTACAACAAGCTTTTATTCGAAACTTATAAGACTTGGTATACAATTTCATTGGATTTAAGTTCTTGTGGATCATTTTGGAGCGCTTTTGATTACATATTTTAACGTTGGAGACAAAAATTAATACTCTACTTTATTTAGAATAGGTTTTCCAAACCTGGAATAAAAATAATTAAATCTGAATCTGATTGGTCATATTAATTTAAAGCACTTAAAATATAGTGATTCATCTGTACAAACATTTTGAAGGCTAGTCAAAATGCTGAATTTTATACGTAAACTTGGTAAAATCTAGAAAGCATTTCATTAATAGCATATGCTTTTGAATATTGACCCATCAGATCTCTCCTTATGAAGAAAAGAAATACAGTGAAAAAGTTTCAGAGAAGGGCATTTGTTTGGTAAACATTTGATTTATCCTAATAGTTCCGCATGGGAAACGATACATGTTTAAAAATGAATACCTATTGCAGTGATGCACATTTTACTTAAACAAACTGTGTTAGGAAATTCTTATCGGAGATAATAGTCAACATCCGTGTCCTCATATGTTATGCATGGTATTCCTTGAACCATGCATATTAATTCTCATTTGAATTTGTAAGCAATTCATTTAGGAATGTAGACTGGAGTCTGAGTCTTACACAAGAGATGCCTTAATAAGGATGCGGTAACATCATCCAAACTGGCTCCAGTCTTGAGCAATAATTCAGTAGTCGAGTCATTTTAGGAAATCACTTTCCCACCAGTCAATTACCGATAGCTCAAATTCTGTTCCGCTTCACAGCTCAAGTTCAAGAGCTACCACTTCACCCAAGGATTAATGAGACCGCCAACCTTTCTTTCTATTTCCCTTATTTTGGAATCCTAATCGGTTATAATAACATGTGAAGAAAACAATCGGAATTTGGAAAACAATTGAAATTATGTAGCCGTAGATATCGTGTCAAATGTGATTCGAAGGCTACAAATACCATTCTATTAGGAGGAGACTTTTTGTCTGGAGAGAACTTTATGCGAATTCAGTCTTCAGTTACCTCAGCAGAAGAAGAAACAAGCTCTGTGTGTTTCGGTGGCAGTATATTAAGCGGTTTGTCTCATACGTTAGCTGCGGGGTCGTGAGTTCGACTGTCCTTAACTATCAGTTTCCCTGAGTCTCTTCTTCCACTTCACCTCCATTCTCATGTGACTTCACCCTCCATCCGCTTGGTTATTTCATGTACCCGCCTCTGAAGAGTGGGTTGTAGCGTGTCTGCCTCACGTTCAAGGGCTCCCAAGTTCAAATCTCAGTCAGAATGTTATCTGAATAAGATTTTTCCCCCCGGGGTTTTCTCTTATTCTGAATGGTGAATGTTGGGTAACTCAAAGCTCTAAGGATCCTGGGCTCATTTGAGCTTCACTTCACCCATTTCATTTATCGTCCAAATGACTTAATATTGGAGGACATAAAATATAACAGTTTCAAGTATGCTGCATGGCGGGGAATGTTTTTTCTCTGCACCTTCGTGTACAGAGGGCGTGGTCTCTAGCATCAAGCACCGCACGGGGGCATCCGGTTCTAAATGCCGGTTGTATTACTCGTCTCCGGAAACTGTTCTTGAACCGGCCACACTCTGTCTCCCTGCCATATTGCGTTGGTTCATTACCTTACATTGGAAACAGCGTAATTCAAACGCGGAGTGAGCGCTTAAGGCAAGTGTTATGACTGCATTTTGTTTTAGGCTTTCTTACCAGCTGCACCATTATTTCGTATACATCGCAGTTAATACTCTGTAGCCCTGCACTAAAATCTTGTGGTTGCATGATTCAGACTCTCGTGCGGCCTCTCTAAAGGGAAGTAACTAATACGTTTGCTTCTAGTCATCGTTTTGCTGAAATAAAAGTAAGTCAAGGTACAATTTAGACTGTTCCTTTAAATATTTAAATAAAATAATTTAAAAGTGATTTATTGTAAATAAATTGAGAAATAACACGCCCTCAATTTTCCCTCAATCTTTTTTCGCTGTTTTAGGGAAACACATGAAATATTTGACGATATATGAATAAATTTTTATTATCTACTTTAAGTATCCATAAATGCTTAGCTAAAAACCTTTATTTCTAATAAGGTGTTAAAAATAAACAGCAAGAATTTCAGCTGTAGTTGATTATGCTAATAAGCTGCAAAAGCAAAAAAAGAAGTCTCCTTAGTTTGAGAACTAAATATTGCGGACAAAACTTAATATCACTGTTGTAATGCAGATCCAAGTACTTGTATTTTTGAAATCACGTCGCAGCCTCAATTGTAAGTTAAACGTCACTAGGCAAACTCTTACTAATCTTAAGAGTGAAGCTCGAGGTTGCCAAACGTATCCTTTTCCCAGTCATTGTCTCTAAGCATCTATGACCAATTGGACGAAACTCCATTACCAAGTAACACAGGGTGCGACAGCCCATATAGGGCCAGGACCTGCCAACCCGACTACTGCCCACATACGTAAGGAGGGCGATCATCCAACCGGTACGGGGAGGAGATGTAGTCAGCATCTCGGCATCCCCCAGTCGAAATGTTGGTTTTCGTGACCAGAGCCACTTACCAATCATAAGCTCCTCAATTTCTTCACGATGCTGAGTGGACACCGGTCC
>CM060950.1:159618447-159715947 GCA_030765055.1 Mantis religiosa
AGTACCCGAAAACGAGTCCAGAATACTTAGAAATATATAGGCGTAATAACTCAGTATTATACCGGAGGGATTGTTTACCCCTGACAGGTAACGGCCTACACATGGCAGAAGTAAAGAGCGCCGTCCCCTGCATTCGAAAGATAGCTGAGGGATGTCCAGCAGCTACTTGCAAGTGGTCGTATGCGGCACTTTCCAGGCTTCAGTTTTGGGGCTGCGGTTCTACTCCGCAACTGATTTTTGAAGCACATGCATTATACAGCAGGAATTATACCATCAAAGTTTCGGTTACTTAGCCGTGTGAGTACTGTGATAGTTCACTTGTGAGTACTCCAGTATATGATCTTCAGGTTTGTGCTTCCAAAACGTTCTACATTGTTTTATCTATATCCCATACACAGATAGGAAGCTGCAAAACAAGGATATTCCCGACACTAGGATTCACTAGGACTATGGATGATTGAGTACATAAACAAATACGTAAAATCGAAATACTTTACAGCGCTATTTCTTACATTTTTTTCTCTTAACCTGTCCCATACAATAAAGACTTTCCTGACTCTTTAGGTATCCTTTTTTGTTGTTCTCTCTCTCTCTCTCTCTCTCTCTCTCTCTCTCTCTCTCTCTCTCTCTCTCTCTCTCTCTCTCTCTTGGTCCTCCAACGTTGTCATATCAGACGGTGAATGAATTTGGTGAAATTATTCTCTAATGAGTCCAGGGTCCATGGAGCTTAGAGTTACCCGACATTTGTCTGCAAAGATAAGGGAAACCCCCGGAAAAACCTTATCCAGATAACTCACCCTGACCGAGATTCGAACTCGGGACCTCTTGAACGTTAGGCAGACACGCTGCCATCTACGCTACCGAGGGGAGCATTTCTCTATTTAAGTTGCTAGTTGACACACTAATGTAGGTCTCGGCTTGCTGAAGTTAGCGATAGCGAAAAGATGTGAACTGCAAAGGTGTTTCACCCAGTTAATTACCACAGTTGACTCAAGTTGTTCAGGTTGAATCAGCTCCTCGTTACCGTTAGTGCATTTAGTTACCACTTTGCAGCATGATGTCATTCATAAAAAGTGAGATTTCCAGCTGACGTAACAACAGCAAGTGTTACCTCGTATTTGAATGCATTATGCAGTTAACGAGGTGCGTAATAAAAGACTCATCTGGGTCACGTAGACAAACTTCAAAATAGGGTAAATAGAGGACTGTCTTTGAAAATGTATTATCCTCCTATGGAATAAAAGCGAGATTGTACTTCGTATATAACTAAATATTAGTCGTAATCGAAAATCTCCTTTACCTTTAGTAGGTACTGCTTTCGATCTTCCAAACGGCTCCAATTGTGTCACAGAGTGTAGCTAATTTAAGTACGATAGCAAGATATCGTCAAACATACTTGTAAAGTATCAATGAGACACGCGAGACGTATAATTATTGCATGACCGAGCTTTGAATGTTGGTGTAGTACGGATTTGCCTGTTCTCTTGTCTTCGAAGGCAAAACAGACACAGAGAACAACCACTAAAAAACATACTGACAGGCAGTTTATCAAGGAAGTTTTGTCTACTGACTATTACGACTGCGAATGTTTTGTAGCACTTAGTTTGAGTATTGCTCTAGTGAGACACGCTGTATAGTACAGAAGAAATATGATTATTTTACAGCCAGAAGTTTGAGTACATAGCTTCAGCATGGCATTACCGCGAGTACTAGAATGAAACGTGCTATTCATATTATAAACATATTCATCAGTTTATAGGTGAACAACAGCAGATTCAAATAATACTCGTGTGTCAGTTCGCTCGCCTCGGTAGCGTGGTGGTAGCATGTCTGCCTCACGTTCAAGAGGTCCCGAGTTCGAATCTTGGTCAGGGTGAGTTACCTGGATAAGGTTTTTCCGGGGTTTTTCCTTATCCTGAAAGACGAATGTCGGGTAACTCTAAGCTCTATGGACCCTGGGCTCATTTGAGAATCATTTCACCCCTTCCATTCAGCGTCCGATATGGCATAATGTTGGAGGACGTCAATTACAAAAAAAAAGGGGAAAAAAAAAAAAGCACGGAACCATTTTACAGGCTTCTGTGTAGCATCTTTGAGATCCGCAAGATAAAGAATCATATTATGCGTTAGGCATATTATTTTGAACCTGATATTCGAGATGCGCAATTAAATATACACCAATATTATTGCTAACATTACAACTTCTTCTTTGTTTACATGACGTTGGTTATTGGTTATGTATTTATTGATTGTAATATCGCACGGTCTTGCGTTAGATTGGCTAAAATGTCTTTTACTAAATAATGCTTAGAGTTTGTACTTTGGTATGTGAAAATATTTGAAACTCAAAATGAAATTTGTTACCCAGATATTAATAATTTTCTCCCTTGTGCGTATGTAAGAGAGCAGTGACCTAATGGACCTCACAACAGCTGTTTAGCGATAGAAGCAAAACTTATTGCAGTAACCAGTGTAGTCCTTTGTGCCGCATACCGTAGTAAAGCGTAAAAGAAAACAGAGCATGCGCCGCATAGCGTAGTGCAGCGTAGTAAAGCAATTGCCTTAGGATGTGCTCTTACGACATGCGTCTTTACTTCCTTAAAGGTTATCGTTCATTTTCGTGTATGGAGAACCTGAGAAGCACCGGGGTACATTGCCATCAGTTCTTCGTTATGCTAAGTCTAAAATTAAGCAGTTGCATTCTCGGTTTCAGCTTGTCACTTTGCTAAACTGTAAAACTGTAGCTATGGCCATGAAATGTCACTCAGGTAGCTTCGGGTAGTAAACAGTATGTGCATAAATATAAATTGGCTACAGATAAAGATATACACAAGTTTATATATACAAGTTTATATTTTGGAGGAATTGCGAACGAAAGTGACTACTCCGAAGCGTCAGGGTTGACCGGCTCAGAGATACAACAGTGCGTTAGCGGAAGTGTAGCAGTGAACCTTCGGTTCCACAAAACAGTCCACCGATCAAATGTCATGTCAGCTCTCTTTTACAGCAATTGAAATGTTTAAGTTCCCTTTGGGAATCTGTCACGATGCAAAAGTAGGATGAGAAGAAATTGAATACTTAAGTCTTTATATACAGCAACTTTTGCATTTTATTGCATCGGAATTCGGAGGCAAATAAACATGCGCAACTTTCTCAGGTGAATGAACAAGATATCCGAATGGGAGATCAAACGAAAGCAAAATTAGGGAATATTTTGGGATTTTTATTTTTATGGGAATGGTGGATCTGTCCGAAAATAGAGAAAAGTTTACAAATGATTTTTGTATGTTTCCCGTTATAAAGCAGACAGTTGCATTCTCTCGTTCTGAAATGGTTTCTCGGTATTTTCACATAAATGACGAAGAAGTTAAACCAAATTGGGGAGAGGAGAATTTTGATTATTTATATAAAGTTCGGCCTGCACTTAAAATTATAAAGAAATATAAAATGCACCATTATTCTGGTCGGGATCTTGCTGTGGACGAAACAACGATAAGTTTCAAAGGAAGGTTTCATTTGAAGCAATATATGGCCATGAAACCTACAAAATAGGTAATGAAAGCATGGGGTATTTCAGTCAGCAAGAATGGGTATCATCTGGTGTGTAAGTGTACCTTGGGAAAAATAGAGAGAGAGAAAGAGAGTGAGAGAGGAGAGAGAGAGACAGGGTGTTAACTTCGTGTAAAGGAACACTTGTTTTGAATATGTCCAAACAGTACTCAGATCAGTGATATCATATTTTTAATCTTTTTAGCTCCGCAATACTAATTAAATTGTTGTCTAAAAAGGGTATATGCTTATGTTGCAACATGAACAGCATATCTAGTCTAACCTGAAGCGAAGAAAATCTTTTAAACTTCAAATGAGGGGGTGAATGTAATTGTTTGGCATAAAAGTCGAGAAGTTTTGCTACTCTCCGTAAATTCAGATCCAAGAGCAGACGATCAGGTGGTAAGAAAAAGCGCAAAGAAAAAGTGAAAGTGAATATTCCATAACATAACGCTGTCATAAATTAGCTTCATGATATAGGGGATGTTGACCTGGTGGATCAATGAAGGCAATGCTATGGGGTGGAAAAGCAAGAAACAAATGGTGAAAACATAAGTTTTACTTTGTTGTAAATATAACCTACTGTAAATAGTATTACCATTTATATCTTGAGCAACAAACCTGTTTGAACACCTCATGGAAATTGACTGCAGCTACATAGGACAAATCGTGCAAATTAGTTGATCGGAAAATTCACATTGTGCAAACCTACGCAGAGGAGCGTACCTAATACTCTAACATCCCCTTAATGGTTTCATAATTTTATAAAGATTCAGGGTCGAGTAAAAATGCGTGTTCTGTACTCAGTAATAAAGCATGGAACTCATTCTGGGCGCCTCACTGAAGCACACTAAAACGTCAGCAATGTGACCTTCATCATGCCGAACAGGGTACTTTCTCCACTATCACCATGAAAGAGGGGTGTGTGTAAAACATGTAAACAGAAAATAATAAAAAATTATTTAGTTTAAGTAGTGAAAATATCCTAAGATATTTGTGTATATTCTTTGTCCAAAACAAAAGAGCTCTGTGGCGGTAAAATTGGGTGACAATTTAATATCACAAATGAAAAATATGGTGAGTACTAAAACATATTCCTAAATATGCATAGAATATAAGTTTTAATTTAAAAATAATCATGCTATTCTAACTAGATTCAAATAAGTTTATTATTTGGTCATTTATATGTTAATAGGCCATTCTTGCTTTTGAGCTCAGGCCCTGTCGATTCAAATTTAAATGCCTGCTAAAGCAGTGGCTTGGTTGGAGGAAAACTTCTGAGTACCCGTGGAGAGGCAAAGGAGTAGTTTATTTTGGAGCTCAGCCATTTCGAGTTGCGTGGCGTTTATATTGTAAACTGCATTCACAGGAAACCAATACAAGTATTGTATTGTCTGCCCACCACAAGAAGGCAAGCGGGCATGAAGTGTGAAAGGGATTTAAACGGTTTATCTGCTCTATTCGAGGATCTGTTTACTACGAAATGATTGTATGAAAGTGCACATGAATCACCGATGCTGCCAGATCTAATGCTCGTTTTAGCAACTGCAGTGATAGATATTATACTAGGTGAGCTACGTGTCAACACTGTGTATTATACACGAATCTTGCATCCTTATAATATCCGGAAGGATATAGGTATTTTAAATAAAAATGCCAGAATTATTCTTAAATATGCATAAGAATTTATAACATTTCGATTTTTCACATTTCATTTTGTATTACCTTTTATTGTTGCAGCCGCAGTAGTTCATTTCAAGCCATGACAGAAAAAGTGATTAAGCTACACATTCTCTGCTTTGCCTTCTTGTAGTGGGCAGACAGTATATTGGTATTCAATCGGGTTTGAGCCCTACCGGAGAGTGAAAACCTAACAGGCGAAAGCATTCACGGTGTTCCCGGAGTTATTATAGTTGGGCAAAATTAATGATTTTATAAAGAAATAATAAAGTCAGGTTGATAATAAAAACAAAACAAAAATCCGTATATCGAAATGTGTGAGTAATATAATGAGTCATTACCCATTTGATATCCAATTCTTGGTCAGGTATAGACAATCAGTTAATCAGTGTAGCTACGTAATTCAGTCGAGCAGAATACCATTACTTTTACTATGCTCAAATATGTGTAGATACAGCTATTTTTGATCCACTTTGGTGTGTTAGTTGTTCTTTTCTCTTTCTGCAAGTTTTCCCACGAAACGATCACATACCCAATTGACCTAATGGTCGTAGCTGCGACATAAAATAAACAATGCTCTTTGGTAGAGACTATCCGTTTTATTTCCACTTATTCACATAGCAGTTCCGGCCTAGGTAGTGTGAGGTGATTGACCTTGAGGAAAGTATTCGAAATCAGTTTCAACACAACTTTCGTTATCGTGTAATTCAATAATTACAATTTCGAGGGAGAAGCTTCAAAAACATTTAATGTTTCAAGGTAAGTTGGCTTCATATAGATCATTTTAGCCTCCATTAAATTTGTTATCTGGTTTTGTTTAATCTCATTGTATGTTACACATACCCTGGACAAGATCTCATAGTTCTTCACTGCAGCAGCTGGCGGTAGAGAACGAGATTGAAGAGGGCGTCAAAGATGACGCGGACATCGATCTTCGAGCAGAAAGAATGTAAGCATGGTGACTGATGTGCAACAACGATAAAGGTCTCATCCCCTGCGTTGTCCCTTGCCAACTATCCTGTAGCATGCAAAGCTCCAATAGAGTAAAAAGTATATCGAAGTTTCCCTGATTCATCAACTTCCATTCCTGTCCAAGTTATCTCTTGAAGTGCATAAAACGGCGAGTGTCTGCCTTACTTGGAACAAAGGGGTGGAGTTTACTGAACATATGTAAACTAACAAAAATAAAGTGCAGGACCATTTCTAAAAGTAAGGGCAGGGAAAGGTGTATTGCTATCCAAAGTGATTTTAAACGTAATGTTCAGAAAAGTGTTATAGTTCTGCTGTAATTAACCCTTTATATCTCACTTTATTGTTCACTCAAGTAATAGATCTCCCTTAACAAACTCTGCACTCACTTTATCTTCCTTCCGTATCCATTGAACTGGTGTTTGTTGGTGAACGTACATTAACACATCGTAATCTATGGTCTACAAGAAAATCCACATGCCTGTTTAAACCAACGGCCCTGTCCTTTATCATTCCGAAGCTTTTGGAAGTGGATGCAGAATGCGAGTGTAGTTTACAAAATAAATTTAATATCCAAATGCTAAAAGTGGAGGCTCTAAAATCTGACGATGTCCTTTAACACTCACATTAATGTCTCCAACAAAATAAGTGGATATTTTCATATAACATAATGTTGAAGTCTTAATTATTATCTAATATAAAATTTATATTAAAGGAATACGAAGTAAGCTTCGTTAAAAGCTTAGTAATTTGGCGATTAAGGTCTACTGTAGTTGGGCAGTATCAAATGATCTTAGGGGATAGTGAAATTATACGGACACAGAAATCCTAGGTGAACATTTTTAGATTTCTTATATCAGCATTTCACTAAGGACTACCATGCGTGAATATTGAGGTACTACAACATTCAGCATAGATGTTTCAAGTGGTGTAAGTAAATAATTATATACGAAATTAATCAGGTGTCTTCCTGTTAATTGTTGTCATGTCCTATCAATAGCATGAAATATAACCATACCTCTGCATTTTTTGGTGAAATTGTTGCAATTAAACTACCACAAAGTAATCACGTATTTTTATCAGAAGAAAGAATGTGTAAATAGGAAATAATTTTGTTAAGTAAATACGGGACTCACGAATACAGTATGAGCTACAACAAAAAATACATAGCTAAATGAATGAATTACTC
This sequence comes from Mantis religiosa, assembly GCA_030765055.1. Classification (NCBI taxonomy): domain Eukaryota; kingdom Metazoa; phylum Arthropoda; class Insecta; order Mantodea; family Mantidae; genus Mantis; species Mantis religiosa. The sequence goes on from CM060950.1 coordinate 159,625,835, forward strand.
ATCCAGAGATCGTAGCTACGTAGTACTGCAATTTTCTCAAGTAATATGCTTTCCAGATCTGAGAAGAAACTAAAATCCTATTATCCAATTTGTGCCACGACGGTAAAATTCAGTTTTTGTCTTTTGATTTCTTTAATCCTTTAAATACATTATAATTAGTATAGACAAGAATATAATTTCCTAACGAAGTTTTCGCTTCGCAGACCTATGTGGATTGTTCCAAACAGATTATTGCAGGTAGCTACTTGTTAATTTTGTTCAGTTGGCCAAGGTCCTTTGCTAACCTTAGATAAATGACATGCAACTTTGCTCGTTTATGATAGTTTTCTCATTACGGGCCTACATGTGTTTCATTGCCACAACCTTGTACATATTATTGCATAAGCACTATTCTAATGGGATAACTGCCTTGATAAATCTAGTGAATAAAAACCAGTAAATACTTTATATCTACCGGTCAGGCTGAAGAAATCGGTAGCAGATCTTGCATACTTACAAGTGGAGAGCAAGATTAATTTATTACAACATGAAGAGAAGCGAGGATGTGAAGCATCACCTTTTCAAAAGGAAAGGGAAACCAATTTACATACATAAGATTCAAAGTAACGCTTACAATTTAATGAGTGACACTTTTAAGTCTTCCTAAAACGTACTTATGTCGTACTCTCGCGTGATCTACGGTATGAAAAATGCTCATGAATCTCATAAAAGATTCATAAGGTAGAACTTTTTGGAACTAATCTGTTTTTACTATTATTTATAAAATAATATGTCATTGGACAAATTTGATATTTGGTTTCACATTTGACCTCAAATATTAACCTATTCAAATATCAGATCAAGGATTAGTTAGAATTAATATGTAAATTCAGTTCTTCTGTTTTAAATTCGAAGTTTTACAAGTGCTTGCCCATTCTTCTTTAGAATAAATGTTTTGCCTTTCTGAAATGATGAAGCTACTGGAATGTTCTTCAATTGTATTTCTGAACGAAATATGGATAAGAGCAAATATGGGTGTACCTTAAATGATCGGTTACATGTTAAATCTGTCATACTGCTGCTTCTGTTAAATGAAATTATAGCATATACAAAATGATGAAAATTTGCGAGGAATTTGTGTGTTTGCAAGCTTCAGAGTAACTCTGTAACATTAATACAGTTATATCACATTACTATGAACATATCACCTCATGTTCTATGCGTCAGAATTTCAATACGTGAGCTGTATCAAAACTGTGGTTGAAAATTGGAGGAATCAAAAGCGTATGTTGACAGATGCACGAGGTTCTTACACACGGATCCAAAAATCAGCTGTTTCTGAGATAGTTGTGTCTATGTGGCTGCCTTTAAGTGATGTTCATAAACATTGTACGTTTTCGTTTGGAATACGAGAAATGTTTCCCTACGTTTGCTCTATATTTTCAAAAGTGAGTGCTGTGGTGGAGTTGTAATTAGTTATAGTTGGTTATAAGAAGTTATAATTATGAAAATAAACAACATAAAATTATATATTTATGTGCTCAACAGAGTTTGTAAATGTGTAAAGGGACATCAATTTGTCGGGAAGTGTGAGTTGTACCATACACAGAATGAAATAATCCTACAACGGCGAAAATTGAAACGTCTGAAACAACTACAGTTACACTCATTTTATACGGAATTGTTTCATTTTAATGCGATATTCGTTGGACCATTTCAGCTAGCGCTATTAATTCTGACACTTCCTGCCTCTACGAAAAATACTTCCAAGAAACCAGAACATTACACGAAGATTTGCATGTAAGCTGAGGTAATTTCTTACTTGGTCACCTTTAAATATTTTCAAAATAACTCTATAAATGTATGATATCAAGAGGTCAAAACCATAATCAAACAAATTATATTTGGGGGGGCGTTAATTAAACAAAATACTATTTCACCTCAGGTACCTGTACTCTCAAGCCAGTACCTGGAATTCGAAACACCTGCATGTAATACGTTTCGGAGTTTGATATCCTTAATGGCAGCGACGTCTACAGAGACCGAGTTCATAATTATTAGTGTTAAAGTTAGATTGGAGCCAATGAGTTGAGAGTTACTTAACATTATTGTTTTAAAAGAACAAGTGAACACAATTAAATCACCTCACCAAAATAACCTCTATCGTGTCTTGCAGATCAGTGGGAAGGTATATTATCCACTATAAAAATCCTGTATGAGCTTTATTAAAATAAATAATTATATATGTGCATTTGGGTGAAAATAAGTACTTGTAACTCAGCGAATTATTTCATATATTATTTTCCATCGCAGATTCATTTGAACCGTTCTGAAGACTCATTGTTTATTTATAGATTAGCATGTGTTGCATAGTTCACATTTAGCCTCGGTTATTTATTTTGACACAATTTTGGTTTTTGTTGTTGTAGAATATTACTGCAATAAACTGACACTGTTTTATGTGAGCTAGAGATACGTACTTGCGTGGGTGAACATTTACAGTACCTATACATTGACGTACACCAAATACAAAGTTATGAATAAATGAACAATGCTGCTGAAAATATACCACACTGTCACAGCTCTGCCTTCCGATGAAAAGGACACAAGTTTACCCTAATTTTACTGTTTGGTATGTATACTCTGTGGCAGGGATCGAATTCATTTACATATGCAATATATTGTTGGAGCCCAAATTGTTTCTTTTGTTGCTAATTTGTATGGAGATAGAAACCAAATGGATTTTTCAAACCAGAATATTACATTGTTTCCTTCAAGAAACAAAAACTCCAAAACAAATATTAACGATGTTAAGAGACATTTTATATGTTGCGATAAGGCTGTAGGTAAATATAATCCATTTTATTTGAAATCCGAGACACGAAAACCGAGCGAGGCACGAAAAGGCGAATTCACTGTATTTGCTACCGGATTTAACTGGGCCATGCATCATTTCCAGCAAAGGCAATAATTCAGTAGTTGAGACAGTTCTAATTATTCTATCCTAGAAGTTCGTGGCGTAGGGTTCTAGTTGCTCCAAACTGGTTTCTGCCCTATTAACTTCTGTGTGATTCACAGTAGTCGCTTTTATTTTCTTGCTATGGTCACTGACACTCCACTCTACAGACAGCTTTATCATATAACCTATCCGTTTTATCGTAGCCACATTTTAAAATATAGTAAAGTACTATCATTTCAGTTATCTTGGTACATGCTGACCTCAGCATCAAAAGTGTTAGAGGAGAGAGGAGGGGCAGCAAATGTGAGAACAATGCTCTTCAAAACGTAAGAAAACATATATTTTTTAATTTATCGGAGTTTCAGTTAAAATGACTTCACTGTTGACTCCAGAGCATTAGCAATATACATCTAAGTTTCGCTCTAACACAAATTACGAAGAATAACTAAATAAGCGATCATGTCTTAAATTATATTTTCGTGCTAAATCTGTATAAAAATATCAATTTACTTCATATTTGCATTTTCTATTTATCTCCCTATTACATGTAGTAAGCAGAGGAATTATGCCTTTCAGTAAACATTCAACATTCAGATTTCAGCGAAAATGCACGTTTTAACTTCTAAATAAAAAAGTAAGTTCATAAAAGTTCCATGGCCTCTACGTGTGTGTGTGTGCGTGCGCGCGCGTGCGTGTTTGTATGAATAGGAAAATTTAAAAAATGAGAATTCAATTAAATACCCAATTTCAATATCCAGCTTGATCATCTTTGAAGGATGCCAAACAAAGACTTAAAGACTTCCTTTACCGTACAATGCCATTTTTATGGGAAAAATATCCACTCACGTCTATTTTATCAAAAAATGGCTGTAAAATTTTTTATTTTGAAGGTATTTGTATGACAACTAAAAAACTGAAGTTGAGTTATCAGCGAATTGTCTGTGAAGTCTGCTTTATTCTGAACTTATTTTATGTAACTGTTATACCACTAAAGACATAAAAAGCTCCATGCACAACAAATGTGGAGCTCATGAAAATACGCAGTTTATAGTAAATCTGTTCTTTCAACAGTATTTACCATTTCCAGATATTATTTTTTATTGGTTTGAATTTTCATATGCTTTAAGCTTTTTCAACTGGTAAATTGCTAATAATTTTTTTCTGGAGGTCACGCAAAGATGGAATTTCAAAGTTCATAGCGACAAACTGTTTAGAAACTTAACTTTGGCTTAACCTCCTATAAGCAGCGTGTACGTACAACAAAATGTTTTACCTCTTATAGCAAAGGTATTTCTGTAAACGCGTCTTTTAAAGTTATAGACAGAGGAATAATCTCTTTTGATCCTCTCAAACTCCTTAATTTCCTCTAAAATCAGGATAATATTTACAAATATCCAAAATATCCACAACTCCTTCAAGAAAAAGTTTTCTGCAATTTACAGACATGATTGCTGTTTAAAAAAACTATGGCTGTTTTAAACTCGTGTGGCTACATAAAACACACGTTTGGAAGTAACACTTTGAAGTCTATTCTCACATAATTTGTTTCAGTAGAAATATCCTTTTCTGCCAATGTGAAATTCACACAATTTTACAGGATGTCCTTACAACTTAAACGGGTTGTGGTGGTTTTCATCGATAATTTATTGCTTTGCAATTTATCATAATTTTGACGTTCTATCGCATGTAAATCTTCAGGCGTTAAATAATATACTAGTTTACACAAACAGGTTATCTGTTCTTAAATGTTCTGCATAAAGCCGAAGGAACTAATATTGTATTTCCCTCCAATTACGGTGAAATTTAAAGAAAAAAAATAGTAAATCTGTTGTAACTAATACTTGTTTAGTATAAGGTCACTATAACAAATTATTTTAATTCCATGACTGCCTCTATGTTTTCAAGAGGAAGATATACGGTGTTCGTAATTCTAATCACTTGGGATTACTGGCAACAAACATCGCTGTATCGCTATACAAGCGATTGGTACAGTAAGTGAACTGACACCTTTGCTTTACCATTGTTATAAGTAACGGGAAACTGATTAAATAATATTTTCGTTAAGGTTGAGCATATTGCACCAAATTCTTAGTTGGAAAAAATGGAAATTCTTACTTTCTAAGACTTAGAAAAAACTTAATTTAAATTGGAAGTGACCATTTTAGTTTTAATTTTTCTCAACATAAGAATGGAAAATGGATTCACTAAAGAAATTCAATTGCCAAGTTACCCCAATAATGTCGAAGACTGTGCACATGTATATTGTTTCCTTTGTCCCACGTGCTGCTTCCACTGAGCAATAAGCGCAGAAGCAGTTTAACAGAGTAGCTGAGTAGAAAACAGTAATATCTGTGTTATCAGGGAACTCGCATAAAGCAATAAATAAAAGTTGAAGGTTTGAGGTAAGCTGTGGGCAAAATCCAGTTAGTATCAGGAAACATTTGTGATGCAAATATCTACTAGAGCTGGAGATACAATAGGTGAGTATGGTAAAGTCAATTTGACAATGGAGAAATTTCCTGTGACAAAGTCATTTTGACATTAGGATGTACGTATGTTCTCTTCCAAAACAGTCTTTCATTTTGTAACACTGTTCTGTCGCTTTCTTCTCCCCAACTGTAACGGTATCATTCCTTCCCACCTCAAAGGTTCGCAATTTGATGTCGGCCACCTAATGGACTCGACTTTCACATCCTCTGTTTACATGCCTTTTTACTTAAGTATTTTCAATAGTTAATAAGGCAGTCAAACGGTAGTTATTCACATGAAAACAGTGCTAACAAAGTGTAAATAATGATATAACTACATGATTTCTGGAAAACTTTTTCCATTTTAAATTCTGGTTTGCTGATCAGAGATAAATGCTGTTACTATACTAATCAGTGTTGAGTTTTCTTAAGTTTTATTTGGTCCTCTTGCTACCCTGTCTGTTAATATCAAATATCTTAATATTAATTTTGTGAAGAACATATCAGGGAAATTATGGTGTCGCTTTTGTAGGACATAAATATAAAGTAAAGGTAAAGCCTCGCTTCTAAGGCCTACTGTTTGTTGTGGATTTTCTTCTTGTTTTAACGCTGCGGGCATTAAGGAGTTTACAAACTCTCATTGAAGGAATCAAGGACCGAAAATGACATTTTTGTTTATTTCGTCAGGATAATACTTTCACCAATAACGTTACTTTGGTTTCATAATTCCCACCGTTTTTCTAGCTCACTCACATTCGAATTTACGGGAAGATCTTCATTATCCCGAGAATGCTCCTCATAATTGTAAGTATATGTGCGTTATGTTTTATGTATTTAAAAATGTAGTAAGGTATGAATCTACGCACTAATATAAATGAAACGTGATGATGCGAATTTAGAGCTCACGAACGAGTGATAGAACAGTAGTAGGCATATTAGAACAATTTTAATTTATGCAGCCTATTTCAGCGGACTGCATAACATCAAATGCTGCATTTATAACAGGAATATTTAGCTAAATTATTCACAGGGAAGCTCTGAGTAAGTTTCAAACTTCAATTCGTCTGACAGAAAGTCCAACTGAAGACGGAGAATTATACTCCGGGTGCCATGGTAAGACAAAATTATATTTGTTTGAATTAACTCCTTCTAATTCAAGTCATATCGGAGGATAAGCGAAATGAGTTAAGTTATGCTGAAATGTGCCCAGGATCCAAAGAACTTAGAGTAATGCGACATTTCTCTTTCAGCAGATGGGGAAACACCAGGAAAAAATAACCTTGTACAAATAACTCACCTTGAAGAAAATTCGAATTCAGCCCTCTTAAATGTGAGGCAGATGCGCTACCACCATGCTACAGAGGAGGGCACTAGAGGAATGATATAAATACTACACCACAACAAGTAGCTACAGAAAGCCCTATGAGCTGCATCCTCAAGTTTTCCTCTCTGTCTATATAGGAGATGAGCGTTTTAAGTACGACCTAAAAACAGAGGATTTTCCTTTCCATAAACATTTTTCCTTTTTTTTCCCTAAGAATTTTACAAACGCTGAGTGCTACGGCACCAGACCCAACAGCGGAGACTTTCACATAACGTTACCGAGGATCACACCTCGGACCCCTGTAAAACAGCGCTATGTTATTTTAAAAAGTATTTATATTACGTCAAGGGAAACAGTAAAACTTGATGGATCAATATCAATATTTTCATATGAGAGCAAGTATTTTTTGCTTTCAAGAGATCCATTCTTCCTCTGAAAAAAAAAATCACAACAACGTCATCCTTGAGAGAAAGTTGAAGGACCTTCCTTATGAAGAAAACTTGCATTGCAGGTGTTGGTAATCGTTACTGCGATAGGAGATCATTGCAGTTTTCTTCCAGTTCTTTCTAGGCTACAGTAGTACACCTTTCATCCTCATTAGCGAGACAATGAAAATGACAGTAGCTTTCTAGAGGTATGGGATGGAAGCTTTCTACATGGTACACTACAGTATTAGTAAATATCGAATACGAAATGTACATCATGGGTGTCATTTACTGTATTGGATTAAAACATGCTTATGGAATTAAAATTAAGGTTATAAACAGAATAAGCAGAACATGGTAAAAATTAACATTAATTGAAGAATTAGCATTAATATTGTTTGTACACTTGTTCGATTTCTATGCTATAAAAGTGTTCCTTGTATGCAATTTCCGCAGCTAGCATAGCAATTTGAATTAATATATCCACAATTATAGGCACAGAAGTACTCCCATCTGACCGAGAGCATGTATGAAGATGTTATTACTAAATATATAAAACATGTCGTAACACTCAATACATACATGAAGTAATACAATGATTTGAGAAATTGCCTTTAATAAACTTTCGTAAACACAGAGTTTTCTGCGGTGCTGGATGACATCATTAATGAAAAAGGTAGCACAGCTTTAGAAAGATAATCCCAACAGGATACTTGGCAACTCTTGTTACCCATTTTTACAGAAAACTTTGGCGCACTGTTGCCAGAAGTTTTCTAATGAATCTGGACACAACCAAATCCTTGAACAGGCTAAAACTTCACAATAAACTACAAGACTTGGACGTGCTGCAGATTTAGAGAATGTAGCTCTGTACTCAGCATCCTGTGACAAACACTCTTGGGAAGCAAGAAAGAACGAGATTTCCTCTGTGCATTGCCCAATGAATTTTAATCAATTTCCGGTGCAGAAGACACATCCTCTTCTAAGTACTACCACAGTTCCCCAGCGAAACAAATGAAAAGGATATGGAGTTAAGCCCTCCTTATGTGAGTGTTTTCTTAATCATGTTTTCCTCAGAACATGGTACGGTGTTCAGTTAGCAAACGTACATTCAAGCATGGTCAACGAGACTAGGTGGGTTAGTGCAATAGTGGTCGAGGTAATATTGTTTGTACTGTGTCTTAGCATTTTGGATGTCCACGGTAAGACCTTTAGAAATGTTACTACAAGGAGAAGTTCCTGGGCTGTAGCTGGAACGTCAGATTTTTGCGTTTCAGGTAAATTAGGGTGAGTACAAAAAGAATAACTATTTACTCTATGGTGCAATCAAGTGAGGACTGCGCAAACAATTCCCAAATGTTGATTATACGTGCGGATGATACACTATCAGTGATTAGTATAAATATTCCCATAGCCTGTGTATTTCAAATTTCAACATCACTACCACAAGTACATATAGTGAGACTAACTGTACAGTACAGCAGAGATGCAACGCATTCCGTAGTTAGGATTGTGACTCTTTCTAGCTGTCAGCATGATTACGACACGGTGTGCTGTGCAGTACAGCAAGGATGTGATGTCTGTCAGCAGTTAAGAGCGTCAGTTTTTCTATCTGTAGCATTATTTCGACGCGATGAGCTGTACACTACAGCAAGGATGTGATGTCTGTCAGCAGTTAAGAGCGTCAGTTTTTCTATCTGTAGCATTATTTCGATGCGATGGGCTGTACACTACAGCAAGGATGTGATGTCTGTCAGCAGTTAAGAGCGTCAGTTTTTCTATCTGTAGCATTATTTCGACGCGATGAGCTGTACACTACAGCAAGGATGTGATGCCTCTCAGCAGTTACGAGCGTCGGTTTTTCTATCTGTCAGCATTATTTCGATGCGATGGGCTGTACACTACAGCAAGGATGTGATGTCTGTCAGCAGTTAAGAGCGTCAGTTTTTCTATCTGTAGCATTATTACGACGCGATGAGCTGTACACTACAGCAAGGATGTGATGCCTCTCAGCAGTTACGAGCGTCGGTTTTTCTATCTGTCAGCATTATTTCGATGCGATGAGCTGTACACTACAGCAAGGATGTGATGCCTCTCAGCAGTTAAGAGCGTCAGTTTTTCTATCTGTAGCATTATTTCGATGCGATGAGCTGTACACTACAGCAAGGATATGATGCCTCTCAGCAGTTACGAGCGTCGGTTTTTCTATCTGTCAGCATTATTTCGATGCGATGAGCTGTACACTACAGCAAGGATGTGATGCCTCTCAGCAGTTACGAGCGTCGGTTTTTCTATCTGTAGCATTATTTCGATGCGATGAGCTGTACACTACAGCAAGGATGTGATGCCTCTCAGCAGTTAAGAGCGTCAGTTTTTCGATCTGTAGCATTATTTCGATGCGATGGGCTGTAATCTACAGCAAGGATGTGATGCCTCTCAGCAGTTAAGAGCGTCAGTTTTTCTATCTGTAGCATTATTTCGACGCGATGAGCTGTACACTACAGCAAGGATGTGATGCCTCTCAGCAGTTACGAGCGTCGGTTTTTCTATCTGTAGCATTATTTCGATGCGATGGGCTGTACACTACAGCAAGGATGTGATGCCTCTCAGCAGTTAAGAGCGTCAGTTTTTCTATCTGTAGCATTATTTCGATGCGAAGGGCTGTACACTACAGCAAGGATGTGATGCCTCTCAGCAGTTAAGAGCGTCAGTTTTTCTATCTGTAGCATTATTTCGATGCGATGGGCTGTACACTACAGCAAGGATGTGATGCCTCTCAGCAGTTAAGAGCGTCAGTTTTTCTATCTGTAGCATTATTTCGACGCGATGAGCTGCACACTACAGCAAGGATGTGATGCCTCTCAGCAGTTAAGAGGGTCAGTTTTTCTAACTGTAGCATTATTTCGATGCGATGGGCTGTACACTACAGCAAGGATGTGATGCCTCTCAGCAGTTAAGAGCGTCAGTTTTTCTATCTGTAGGATTATTTCGACGCGATGAGCTGTACACTACAGCAAGGATGTGATGCCTCTCAGCAGTTAAGAGCGTCAGTTTTTCTATCCGTAGCATTATTTCGACGCGATGAGCTGTACACTACAGCAAGGATGTGATGCCTCTCAGCAGTTAAGAGCGTCAGTTTTTCTATCTGTAGCATTATTTCGATGCGATGGGCTGTACACTACAGCAAGGATGTGATGCCTCTCAGCAGTTAAGAGCGTCAGTTTTTCTATCTGTAGCATTATTTCGACGCGATGAGCTGTACACTACAGCAACGATGTGATGCCTCTCAGCAGTTAAGAGCGTCAGTTTTTCTATCTGTAGCATTATTTCGACGCGATGGGCTGTACACTACAGCAAGGATGTGATGCCTCTCAGCAGTTAAGAGCGTCAGTTTTTCTATCTGTAGCATTATTTCGATGCGATGGGCTGTACACTACAGCAAGGATGTGATGCCTCTCAGCAGTTAAGAGCGTCAGTTTTTCTATCTGTAGCATTATTTCGATGCGATGGGCTGTACACTACAGCAAGGATGTGATGCCTCTCAGCAGCTAAGAGCGTCAGTTTTTCTATCTGTAGCATTATTTCGATGCGATGGGCTGTACACTACAGCAAGGATGTGATGCCTCTCAGCAGTTAAGAGCGTCGGTTTTTCTATCTGTCAGCATTATTTCGATGCGATGGGCTGTGCACTACAGCAAGGATGTGATGTCTGTCAGCAGTTAAGAGCGTCAGTTTTTCTATCTGTAGCATTATTTCGATGCGATGGGCTGTGCACTACAGCAAGGATGTGATGTCTGTCAGCAGTTAAGAGCGTCAGTTTTTCGATCTGTAGCATTATTTTGATGCGATGAGCTGTACACTACAGCAAGGATGTGATGCCTCTCAGCAGTTGAGAGCGTCGGTTTTTCTATCTGTAGCTACAGCAAGGATGTGATGCCTCTCAGCAGTTAAGAGCGACAGTTTTTCTATCTGTAGCATTATTTCGATGCGATGGGCCGTACACTACAGCAAGGATGTGATGCCTCTCAGCAGTTAAGAGCGTCAGTTTTTCTATCTGTAGCAGTATTTCGACGCGATGAGCTGTACACTACAGCAAGGATGTGATGCCTCTCAGCAGTTAAGAGCGTCAGTTTTTCGATCTGTAGCATTATTTCGATGCGATGGGCTGTACACTACAGCAAGGATGTGATGCCTCTCAGCAGTTAAGAGCGTCAGTTTTTCTATCTGTAGCCTTATTTCGACGCGATGAGCTGTACACTACAGCAAGGATGTGATGCCTCTCAGCAGTTACGAGCGTCGGTTTTTCTATCTGTAGCATTATTTCGATGCGATGGGCTGTACACTACAGCAAGGATGTGATGCCTCTCAGCAGTTAAGAGCGTCAGTTTTTCTATCTGTAGCATTATTTCGATGCGAAGGGCTGTACACTACAGCAAGGATGTGATGCCTCTCAGCAGTTAAGAGCGTCAGTTTTTCTATCTGTAGCATTATTTCGATTTTATGGGCTGTACACTACAGCAAGGATGTGATGCCTCTCAGCAGTTAAGAGCGTCAGTTTTTCTATCTGTAGCATTATTTCGACGCGATGAGCTGTACACTACAGCAAGGATGTGATGCCTCTCAGCAGTTAAGAGCGTCAGTTTTTCTATCTGTAGCATTATTTCGATGCGATGGGCTGTACACTACAGCAAGGATGTGATGCCTCTCAGCAGTTAAGAGCGTCAGTTTTTCTATCTGTAGCATTATTTCGACGCGATGAGCTGTACACTACAGCAAGGATGTGATGCCTCTCAGCAGTTAAGAGCGTCAGTTTTTCTATCTGTAGCATTATTTCGACGCGATGGGCTGTACACTACAGCAAGGATGTGATGCCTCTCAGCAGTTAAGAGCGTCAGTTTTTCTATCTGTAGCATTATTTCGATGCGATGGGCTGTACACTACAGCAAGGATGTGATGCCTCTCAGCAGTTAAGAGCGTCAGTTTTTTTATCTGTAGCATTATTTCGATGCGATGGGCTGTACACTACAGCAAGGATGTGATGCCTCTCATCAGTTAAGAGCGTCAGTTTTTCTATCTGTAGCATTATTCCGATGCGATGGGCTGTACACTACAGCGAGGATGTGATGCCTCTCAGCAGTTAAGAGCGTCGGTTTTTCTATCTGTCAGCATTATTTCGATGCGATGGGATGTGCACTACAGCAAGGATGTGATGTCTGTCAGCAGTTAAGAGCGTCAGTTTTTCTATCTGTAGCATTATTTCGATGCGATGGGCTGTGCACTACAGCAAGGATGTGATGTCTGTCAGCAGTTAAGAGCGTCAGTTTTTCTATCTGTAGCATTATTTCGACGCGATGAGCTGTACACTACAGCAAGGATGTGATGCCTCTCAGCAGTTACGAGCGTCGGTTTTTCTATCTGTCAGCATTATTTCGATGCGATGGGCTGTACACTACAGCAAGGATGTGATGTCTGTCAGCAGTTAAGAGCGTCAGTTTTTCTATCTGTAGCATTATTACGACGCGATGAGCTGTACACTACAGCAAGGATGTGATGCCTCTCAGCAGTTACGAGCGTCGGTTTTTCTATCTGTCAGCATTATTTCGATGCGATGAGCTGTACACTACAGCAAGGATGTGATGCCTCTCAGCAGTTAAGAGCGTCAGTTTTTCTATCTGTAGCATTATTTCGATGCGATGAGCTGTACACTACAGCAAGGATATGATGCCTCTCAGCAGTTACGAGCGTCGGCTTTTCTATCTGTCAGCATTATTTCGATGCGATGAGCTGTACACTACAGCAAGGATGTGATGGCTCTCAGCAGTTACGAGCGTCGGTTTTTCTATCTGTAGCGTTATTTCGATGCGATGAGCTGTACACTACAGCAAGGATGTGATGCCTCTCAGCAGTTAAGAGCGTCAGTTTTTCGATCTGTAGCATTATTTCGATGCGATGGGCTGTACACTACAGCAAGGATGTGATGCCTCTCAGCAGTTAAGAGCGTCAGTTTTTCTATCTGTAGCATTATTTCGACGCGATGAGCTGTACACTACAGCAAGGATGTGATGCCTCTCAGCAGTTACGAGCGTCGGTTTTTCTATCTGTAGCATTATTTCGATGCGATGGGCTGTACACTACAGCAAGGATGTGATGCCTCTCAGCAGTTAAGAGCGTCAGTTTTTCTATCTGTAGCATTATTTCGATGCGAAGGGCTGTACACTATAGCAAGGATGTGATGTCTGTCAGCAGTTAAGAGCGTCAGTTTTTCTATCTGTAGCATTATTTCGATGCGATGGGCTGTACACTACAGCAAGGATGTGATGCCTCTCAGCAGTTAAGAGCGTCAGTTTTTCTATCTGTAGCATTATTTCGACGCGATGAGCTGCACACTACAGCAAGGATGTGATGCCTCTCAGCAGTTAAGAGCGTCAGTTTTTCTAACTGTAGCATTATTTCGATGCGATGGGTTGTACACTACAGCAAGGATGTGATGCCTCTCAGCAGTTAAGAGCGTCAGTTTTTCTATCTGTAGGATTATTTCGACGCGATGAGCTGTACACTACAGCAAGGATGTGATGCCTCTCAGCAGTTAAGAGCGTCAGTTTTTCTATCCGTAGCATTATTTCGACGCGATGAGCTGTACACTACAGCAAGGATGTGATGCCTCTCAGCAGTTAAGAGCGTCAGTTTTTCTATCTGTAGCATTATTTCGATGCGATGGGCTGTACACTACAGCAAGGATGTGATGCCTCTCAGCAGTTAAGAGCGTCAGTTTTTCTATCTGTAGCATTATTTCGACGCGATGAGCTGTACACTACAGCAACGATGTGATGCCTCTCAGCAGTTAAGAGCGTCAGTTTTTCTATCTGTAGCATTATTTCGACGCGATGGGCTGTACACTACAGCAAGGATGTGATGCCTCTCAGCAGTTAAGAGCGTCAGTTTTTCTAACTGTAGCATTATTTCGATGCGATGGGTTGTACACTACAGCAAGGATGTGATGCCTCTCAGCAGTTAAGAGCGTCAGTTTTTCTATCTGTAGGATTATTTCGACGCGATGAGCTGTACACTACAGCAAGGATGTGATGCCTCTCAGCAGTTAAGAGCGTCAGTTTTTCTATCCGTAGCATTATTTCGACGCGATGAGCTGTACACTACAGCAAGGATGTGATGCCTCTCAGCAGTTAAGAGCGTCAGTTTTTCTATCTGTAGCATTATTTCGATGCGATGGGCTGTACACTACAGCAAGGATGTGATGCCTCTCAGCAGTTAAGAGCGTCAGTTTTTCTATCTGTAGCATTATTTCGACGCGATGAGCTGTACACTACAGCAACGATGTGATGCCTCTCAGCAGTTAAGAGCGTCAGTTTTTCTATCTGTAGCATTATTTCGACGCGATGGGCTGTACACTACAGCAAGGATGTGATGCCTCTCAGCAGTTAAGAGCGTCAGTTTTTCTATCTGTAGCATTATTTCGATGCGATGGGCTGTACACTACAGCAAGGATGTGATGCCTCTCAGCAGTTAAGAGCGTCAGTTTTTCTATCTGTAGCATTATTTCGATGCGATGGGCTGTACATTACAGCAAGGATGTGATGCCTCTCAGCAGTTAAGAGCGTCAGTTTTTCTATCTGTAGCATTATTTCGATGCGATGGGCTGTACACTACAGCAAGGATGTGATGCCTCTCAGCAGTTAAGAGCGTCGGTTTTTCTATCTGTCAGCATTATTTCGATGCGATGGGCTGTGCACTACAGCAAGGATGTGATGTCTGTCAGCAGTTAAGAGCGTCAGTTTTTCTATCTGTAGCATTATTTCGATGCGATGGGCTGTGCACTACAGCAAGGATGTGATGTCTGTCAGCAGTTAAGAGCGTCAGTTTTTCTATCTGTAGCATTATTTCGATGCGATGAGCTGTACACTACAGCAAGGATGTGATGCCTCTCAGCAGTTGAGAGCGTCGGTTTTTCTATCTGTAGCATTATTTCGATGCGATGAGCTGTACACTACAGCAAGGATGTGATGCCTCTCAGCAGTTAAGAGCGACAGTTTTTCTATCTGTAGCATTATTTCGATGCGATGGGCCGTACACTACAGCAAGGATGTGATGCCTCTCAGCAGTTAAGAGCGTCAGTTTTTCTATCTGTAGCATTATTTCGACGCGATGAGCTGTACACTACAGCAAGGATGTGATGCCTCTCAGCAGTTAAGAGCGTCAGTTTTTCGATCTGTAGCATTATTTCGATGCGATGGGCTGTACACACTACAGCAAGGATGTGATGCCTCTCAGCAGTTAAGAGCGTCAGTTTTTCTATCTGTAGCCTTATTTCGACGCGATGAGCTGTACACTACAGCAAGGATGTGATGCCTCTCAGCAGCAAGGATGTGATGCCTCTCAGCAGTTACGAGCGTCGGTTTTTCTATCTGTAGCATTATTTCGATGCGATGGGCTGTACACAACAGCAAGGATGTGATGCCTCTCAGCAGTTAAGAGCGTCAGTTTTTCTATCTGTAGCATTATTTCGATGCGATGAGCTGTACACTACAGCAAGGATGTGATGCCTCTCAGCAGTTAAGAGCGTCAGTTTTTCTATCTGTAGCATTATTTCGATGCGATGGGCTGTACACTACAGCAAGGATGTGATGCCTCTCAGCAGTTAAGAGCGTCAGTTTTTCTATCTGTAGCATTATTTCGACGCGATGAGCTGTACACTACAGCAAGGATGTGATGCCTCTCAGCAGTTAAGAGCGTCAGTTTTTCTATCTGTAGCAGTATTTCGATGCGATGGGCTGTACACTACAGCAAGGATGTGATGCCTCTCAGCAGTTAAGAGCGTCAGTTTTTCTATCTGTAGCATTATTTCGACGCGATGAGCTGTACACTACAGCAAGGATGTGATGCCTCTCAGCAGTTAAGAGCGTCAGTTTTTCTATCTGTAGCATTATTTCGACGCGATGGGCTGTACACTACAGCAAGGATGTGATGCCTCTCAGCAGTTAAGAGCGTCAGTTTTTCTATCTGTAGCATTATTTCGATGCGATGGGCTGTACACTACAGCAAGGATGTGATGCCTCTCAGCAGTTAAGAGCGTCAGTTTTTTTATCTGTAGCATTATTTCGATGCGATGGGCTGTACACTACAGCAAGGATGTGATGCCTCTCATCAGTTAAGAGCGTCAGTTTTTCTATCTGTAGCATTATTTCGATGCGATGGGCTGTACACTACAGCGAGGATGTGATGCCTCTCAGCAGTTAAGAGCGTCGGTTTTTCTATCTGTCAGCATTATTTCGATGCGATGGGCTGTGCACTACAGCAAGGATGTGATGTCTGTCAGCAGTTAAGAGCGTCAGTTTTTCTATCTGTAGCATTATTTCGATGCGATGGGCTGTGCACTACAGCAAGGATGTGATGTCTGTCAGCAGTTAAGAGCGTCAGTTTTTCTATCTGTAGCATTATTTCGACGCGTTGAGCTGTACACTACAGCAAGGATGTGATGCCTCTCAGCAGTTACGAGCGTCGGTTTTTCTATCTGTCAGCATTATTTCGATGCGATGGGCTGTACACTACAGCAAGGATGTGATGTCTGTCAGCAGTTAAGAGCGTCAGTTTTTCTATCTGTAGCATTATTACGACGCGATGAGCTGTACACTACAGCAAGAATGTGATGCCTCTCAGCAGTTAAGAGCGTCAGTTTTTCTATCTGTAGCATTATTTCGATGCGATGGGTTGTACACTACAGCAAGGATGTGATGCCTCTCAGCAGTTAAGAGCGTCAGTTTTTCTATCTGTAGCATTATTTAGATGCGATGGGCTGTACACTACAGCAAGGATGTGATGCCTCTAAGCAGTTAAGAGCGTCAGTTTTTCTATCTGTAGCATTATTTCGATGCGATGAGCTGTACACTACAGCAAGGATGTGATGCCTCTCAGCAGTTAAGAGCGTCGGTTTTTCTATCTGTAGCATTATTTCGATGCGATGAGCTGTACACTACAGCAAGGATGTGATGCCTCTCAGCAGTTAAGAGCGTCAGTTTTTCTATCTGTAGCATTATTTCGATGCGATGGGCTGTACACTACAGCAAGGATGTGATGCCTCTCAGCAGTTAAGAGCGTCAGTTTTTCTATCTGTAGCATTATTTCGACGCGATGAGCTGGTCACTACAGCAAGGATGTGATGCCTCTCAGCAGTTAAGAGCGTCAGTTTTTCTATCTGTAGCATTATTTCGATGCGATGGGCTGTACACTACAGCAAGGATGTGATGCCTCTCAGCAGTTAAGAGCGTCAGTTTTTCTATCTGTAGCATTATTTCGACGCGATGAGCTGTACACTACAGCAAGGATGTGATGCCTCTCAGCAGTTAAGAGCGTCAGTTTTTCTATCTGTAGCATTATTTCGACGCGATGAGCTGTACACTACAGCAAGGATGTGATGCCTCTCAGCAGTTAAGAGCGTCAGTTTTTCTATCTGTAGCATTATTTCGATGCGATGGGCTGTACACTACAGCAAGGATGTGATGCCTCTCAGCAGTTAAGAGCGTCAGTTTTTCTATCTGTAGCATTATCTGTAGCATTATTTCGACGCGATGAGCTGTACACTACAGCAAGGATGTGATGCCTCTCAGCAGTTAAGAGCGTCAGTTTTTCTATCTGTAGCATTATTTCGACGCGATGGGCTGTACACTACAGCAAGGATGTGATGCCTCTCAGCAGTTAAGAGCGTCAGTTTTTCTATCTGTAGCATTATTTCGATGCGATGGGCTGTACACTACAGCAAGGATGTGATGCCTCTCAGCAGTTAAGAGCGTCAGTTTTTCTATCTGTAGCATTATTTCGATGCGATGGGCTGTACACTACAGCAAGGATGTGATGCCTCTCAGCAGTTAAGAGCGTCAGTTTTTCTATCTGTAGCATTATTTCGATGCGATGGGCTGTACACTACAGCAAGGATGTGATGCATCTCAGCAGTTAAGAGCGTCGGTTTTTCTATCTGTCAGCATTATTTCGATGCGATGGGCTGTGCACTACAGCAAGGATGTGATGTCTGTCAGCAGTTAAGAGCGTCAGTTTTTCTATCTGTAGCATTATTTCGATGCGATGGGCTGTGCACTACAGCAAGGATGTGATGTCTGTCAGCAGTTAAGAGCGTCAGTTTTTCTATCTGTAGCATTATTTCGACGCGATGAGCTGTACACTACAGCAAGGATGTGATGCCTCTCAGCAGTTACGAGCGTCGGTTTTTCTATCTGTCAGCATTATTTCGATGCGATGGGCTGTACACTACAGCAAGGATGTGATGTCTGTCAGCAGTTAAGAGCGTCAGTTTTTCTATCTGTAGCATTATTACGACGCGATGAGCTGTACACTACAGCAAGGATGTGATGCCTCTCAGCAGTTACGAGCGTCGGTTTTTCTATCTGTCAGCATTATTTCGATGCGATGGGCTGTACACTACAGAAAGGATTTTATATCTGTCAGCAGTCATGAGCATCGGGTTTTCTAGCTGTCAGCATGATTACGACACGATGGGCTGTACACTACACAAAGGATATGATGTCAGTCAGCAGTCACCAGCGCCGGTTTTTCTAGCTGTCAGCATGATTACGACACGATGGGCTGTACAGTACACAAAGGATGTGATGTCTGTCAGCAGTCACGAGTGTCGGCTTTTTTAGCTGTTATCACGAGCACAGCGATACCACGAGACTGGCTGTACAGTAGAGAACTGAAATGTCGCAGGTTGTTCTATGTAGCTATAAACTTTAGCATGGCGCTACAATGGATGTACAAATCAGACAAATCCGCCCAAAGGTATACAATTAAGTTAAAAATGTTGAGTCCTTAAGTATTAATTGCTGCAGGGAAGAAACATCGTGGTATTATTTAAAATATTGATATCAATCGAGATCAGGAAACGTATTGCGCATGGATAAAATTGGGAGAAGAAGGAATAATTTAAGAATATCGCAATATTATTATTATTATTATTATTATTATTATTATTATTATTATTATTATTATTATTATTATTATTATTATTATTATTATTATTATTATTATTATTATTATTATTATTATTATTATTATTATTATTATTATTATTATTATTATTATTATTATTATTATTATTATTATTATTATTATTATTATTATTATTATTATTATTATTATTATTATTATTATTATTATTATTATTATTATTATTATTATTATTATTATTATTATTATTATTATTATTATTATTATTATTATTATTATTATTATTATTATTATTATTATTATTATTATTATTATTATTATTATTATTATTATTATTATTATTATTATTATTATTATTATTATTATTATTATTATTATTATTATTATTATTATTATTATTATTATTATTATTATTATTATTATTATTATTATTATTATTATTATTATTATTATTATTATTATTATTATTATTATTATTATTATTATTATTATTATTATTATTATTATTATTATTATTATTATTATTATTATTATTATTATTATTATTATTATTATTATTATTATTATTATTATTATTATTATTATTATTATTATTATTATTATTATTATTATTATTATTATTATTATTATTATTATTATTATTATTATTATTATTATTATTATTATTATTATTATTATTATTATTATTATTATTATTATTATTATTATTATTATTATTATTATTATTATTATTATTATTATTATTATTATTATTATTATTATTATTATTATTATTATTATTATTATTATTATTATTATTATTATTATTATTATTATTATTATTATTATTATTATTATTATTATTATTATTATTATTATTATTATTATTATTATTATTATTATTATTATTATTATTATTATTATTATTACTATTATTATTATTATTATTATTATTATTATTATTACTATTATTATTACTATTATTACTATTATTATTATTACTATTATTACTATTATTATTATTATTATTACTATTATTATTATTATTATTATTATTATTATTATTATTATTATTATTATTATTACTATTATTACTATTATTATTATTATTATTATTATTATTATTATTATTATTATTATTATTATTATTATTATTATTATTATTATTATTATTATTATTATTATTATTATTATTATTATTATTATTATTATTATTATTATTATTATTATTATTATTATTATTATTATTATTATTATTATTATTATTATTATTATTATTATTATTATTATTATTATTATTATTATTATTATTATTATTATTATTATTATTATTATTATTATTATTATTATTATTAATAATGTTAATAGAATATTTTTGTCCTAATTGTGCTTTTTACTGCTTAACTGGAGTGACAACTATCCTATGAATTTAAATTGACGGAGACAAAGCAGGTATCTTAAAATACTTTCCATATATTTTACGTTTTTTAAACCATCTTGTACGATTGATGCTATCAACATTCTTTTAATCTTGTCAAAACTTAGCTGTTGCCTAAAAGTAACACATCCCCTATCATCTCAAGGACCTATCTCAAAATACCAACGTGAGGTTTATAATTTTTATCTAGTTTGCCATAGGGAAGGAGTACAGAAGGTTGAGTATATTTTGACTCATAGTTTGTATCTACACTAAATCCAATAACTATTTTAACTTTATTTTAATGTAGAGTGCTTCACGATAATCGTTATTTGTACTAGCAGTTTTAAAAACAGGGTTATTTGTGATCAACTCACCATAGGTATTAGTTGATTCATAAACATGTGATAAACATGTAATAAGAAATGTTGTTCCATATATAATTTCTCAATAATATTAAGAAAACAAACATTTTGTATAATAGAGCAAATTCTTAACAGAGTATAAATATACCAGAGTTTTAAACTGCTTTTCTAATTTGCAACATTACATAGGTATTTTTAGCGTCTTGCAACAAATGTTACGACGCCATCCTCATATTTAACGCCATATGATACATAACGACAATTATATGGAATATTTCTTTGTATGGATCATTTTATCTTGAAAGTTTTTCGCTTATTCGTG
The DNA here is from genome assembly GCA_030765055.1 of Mantis religiosa. Taxonomy (NCBI): domain Eukaryota; kingdom Metazoa; phylum Arthropoda; class Insecta; order Mantodea; family Mantidae; genus Mantis; species Mantis religiosa. The sequence goes on from CM060950.1 coordinate 159,647,046, forward strand.
TTTCGGTTTTATCTTCCGAGACATATTAGATGAAGAAGGGAACTGTTCATAAATAAAATTCGTATTCAGGCGTAACATAATACCGAGCAACATGACTTCACAGTAGCGTGCGCAACTGCTATTAGAGAGGACCCTGCTTTAATTCCCGCGACTGTGTTTCTGACCCATGGGGTTTTCATGGTGTTCCGGTTTGGTAGGCGAATATTGGGGTGGTTACTCAGGTGTCCCACATTTTCTGTACCAATCATTGTCACCTGTTACAGTGCTGTAGGATCAAGGGACGCGGTCGGTGTTTTTGAGACTGGGCGGTGCAGGGTTCCTGGTGCCGGTCAGGATTACTCAAGACGCGCCTTTGGGTGGGGGCGGCTCGGATGACGTCGGATGTGTTACCGAGCCTGTCATCCAGATCCCTTTCTCCCATAGCATACGGTTAAAGCTCCTCCGTTCTTCTGTACTTTTACCTTTCAACAACATGCTGTTTTGTCGTAAACCAAAACAATAGCAGATGCATTCTATCAGGTCTAGGTCGGTTCCTTCTGGTGGTCAATTTTTACATGTCTTTTCTGTCCCAATCGGATAGAAGAGAAGAATAATTACAGAACCTTATATACTTTTAAATATTAATAGCACATGTACAATAAAGTTCTCTCAGCTACTTTCAAAACCACTGCTGAGTTTTAAATTAATCTGCCTTGGCTGCGCTTTACATGGTGGAAACTAATTTATAAATTCAGGGTAGGTATGTCTCACAGCGTTTAGTTTCCGCTATTCACTGCAAACTTGCCTCCTCCAAACATGAGACTGTGTCACTTTACCCTCTGTGTCATATTCTCTACCTCTACGACTTCTACCATCAACATTTCTCCTAACTAACCAAGGGATTTTAATTCAGTTTTCAGTAGACACTGCAGAATGATGTACAGAGATAGATGTGCACTAAAACGTGCAAATGGTTCAACAAACGAGAAAAAATATTTAGTACTTGAACAAACTACAGAGCAAAGCCAAAACTCCGAAAACCTTCCATGCTGTGTATACACGAGCATAGAAAGTGACAGTTCTCCAGATAACAGCAAGTATCTTGTTTACACCAAGCAAATACATTTCGAATTAACTTCACAGAAAAATACAAAAAAAAATCTAAAGCATTTTAAACTACAGGTACAAGTTTGATAGTACTAGTTTGATATGAGCTTTTGGTAGTCTGAAGTAGAATGAGAAACGATATGTACATTGACTCCGTATTTGTTAGGAGGAAACTGTTTCATAATTCTCTTTCAGGTGCTTTATAACTCTATGGAGGACATTGTGTGATTCAGTTGTTATGAAATTAAACAACACTTAAATATAATGACCAGAAATATTTTATTTGTGCACGAATAATTTCTTTCCGAAATGATATTACAACACTACCCATCCTTTACTCACGTATACCATCAGTGGTAACTTACTACTGGTTAGAAACCATCACCTATGCGTGTTAAACAAATAAGCAGTCTATAATCTTATGGCAGCGTGACTTGGTTCTATGTTGCACCATCGAAAGTGTTTTAATGGTCTTCATCGCCATTCTAGTTATGTACTCCACAGCTGTAGTTTGTTTACGATCCATTAACACAATATTATTCCCAGTATATTCACGTACAGCTAGTAAATACTTCACCAGTATGCATGGTATATACATTCTTCTATACGCCAGGTTACGTGGCTCCATTATGAAAAAAAATGTTATCGAATTACATCTGTCCTAAAGAATTGAATTTTACTGTTGCAGCATCTGTCGTAGCTGTTTTCCTCTACGGAACCATCTTCGTCTTTAGACTGACATAAATTCAAGAAGAAGCACTTAATAATAGATCCACAAAAATTCCGAAACTTCTATTTTTGCTAACGCAACACTCTTTTAGGAATGAAACCATAAAATGTCCAGTTCATATAACTGACACTATTTAAAACTGTAATCAAAGACTTTGAGATTACAAGACAGTAAAAAGTGAACGTAAAGACACCATGTATGCAATAGGTGAAACAAGTAACATGTGATTCCCTGCCATGATACACAACACTAGTGATAGAGCTTGTGGCAAACATGAGCTGGTTCGTAATCCTGCTGTGGTTAATTCCCTGTTTACTGAATCTACTGGCCGTCACCTACTTTTGTCCACCTTTTGAAATTGTTTATGTATTCGACATTAATATATGATTCGCAAAATTTCCATTTTTCAGGAAGATCAAGGATGAGATTTATAATTAAATGGCATTTTTCATGTTAAAGCAAACCTATTTCATATCAATGTCACTAATTGTATTGTTCGCAATATTTGTTGTTCACCGTATATATAATCTTCACAATAAAAGTCAAAAATGGGAATTCAGCTGAATATATATGTACCTATATCATGAAAGTTAAAGAAGTAAATGTGTACCAGCACAACTTAAGCTTCCAAGACTCCAAGATGAATCCAATTCTAGTATTGTAGAGAGAGTACTTAATAAAAATTCTATGGAGGGTTGCACAGTTGTCGATGAAAATGCCACGGGTAACAGGAATAGTGCGTAAAATTTCGTTGCCGAAGCATTCGAAAAGCGTAATGAATCTGTAGGATTGGCATCTTCAAATTGCATTGTGTATGTGTTGAATGAGACCACGTCCTTTCTGTAGTAACGTACTGCGCATGGATAATTGTAGCATGCGAGAAAAAGTTGCGATTGCCATTCTTATATGCTGTCCTTCTGTCTCTCTTCTGATGATATGAAGTTCAATAAGATTACGTTATAGATATAGAAATATACAATCGACAACCGAGTGAGACACTTCGCACACTGTGACCTATGTGAATCTATTATAGCTAAGACACCTCAGGATACCTGAAGTAAGAGGCAGGCCACAAAGATGAGCGGGAGTCTTCAACCCGGCACCAGAATCAGCGCCAAGGGCCAAGAGCGGGTTTTACAATGAGAAAACATTCGCGCCATCTGCCCAGCACTCTATACACTACGAGTCCAAATACACACTGGAAGTTAAGTAAATGTAATGAAGGGAAATGGTGGAAAGGAAATAGCGTACGAAAGTAGGTACCCAGCATTTGCCTAAGTGACAAGGGAAAATCACAAACAACCCAAGTCAGAGCTCGTGGTCAATGGGATCGAACCCGCTACCTACCGAATGCAAGTCGCATACCTTACCGCAGCACCTCCTCGCTCGAGAACTGCACCTTGCCCAACATTTTATGCAATTACGTGTAGCAACTGCCTAGCAATGAACAGTTTTCGAATTATTTTGACAGTATTCATTTGTGCATCCTTCGCCGCATGGTAATGAAACAACTTCTACGTGACACAAAAAACCAGTGTCTTTCCGGAGCAGATATCCCATTTGGTATTATATATGTTTTAGACTAAAAATCTGTAACTTTCCTTGTTAGTAGAATGCTGTAGTGACTAGCTGGCTGTGGATGTTGACATCGAGCATTTACATCCATCTCAGAGAACTATATCATTTATATCTGCATATCCCAGGCTGAAAGAACCAGTTGCATGCAAATCTTTAAGGTTGGGAAAACCTCAATTTTAGCTCATTAAGTGTGGAGGAAGATATCGGTATGAAAGCCCTTAGAAGGCGTATTTTCTTTTATTGAACCTTCAGGAGGAAGGGATGGTAGGCAGAATCCCTAACGCCTGCAGTTGTAAAATCCGCCAACAAAATCAACCCCAAGATCAGTCCACGGAAATCAATCAAGTCACCTCACAGATTACAGTATGGCCATCTCACTCGGTGAGTTTGTGAATACGTTTATTATTCAGTTGTTTCACACTTTTATAGGAAACCGCTTTGCAGAAAAAGAACACGGAGTTTTCCTGTATGTACTAGAGGAAATTCGTACTAGTGACGCAAGAGGGTCGCTCTCCTCACAGCATGCTGTGTAATTTCAATGCTGCTTTATGGGCATTATATAACATTTCATTAGTGTATTATGTCCGGCACTTCTGCATTGGTGGCAAAACTGTTTATGTTTAATAAGACCAATTTTGTTGGACCTTCAATTAAAGTTTATCGCATACAGTTAGCTTCATCAAACTAGGCAAGCACAAATTTGCTAAATATTTTTAAAAAAGATTTCGCCATTTGCGTAAAGAAATACAAGTGATAATGTTAATTTATGTGATAATTTAAAGAAATGAAAAGCCAAATATTTTATAAACATTTAATTAAACGAAATAGATATCTATGTTACTGCTGCTTAGATACAGAAATACTAATTTTCTTAAACAAAATGAAATAATTCACGAATCAAATCTTTATGTCTGCTAGTTCTACCTAACGCCCTGGTATTCTTGGTCCATGTGACAGTCGAGACACCGGCTAGCAATGAGATCTCTAGCGAGTCCAATATGTCACCTCCAATCCTGCATAAGTACTCGTCTGTTGGGATCTTCTGACAGTCAAGATACCTGCCCAGTAGGGGTTCTCTGTAAAGTCCAACATGACCACTATGAACTCCTATAGCTGTGCCGAAGAGACTTTTTTGTTGTTGTAATTTACGTCCTCCAATTTTAAGTCATATCGGACATCAATGAAATGGTGAAATGATGCTCAAATGTATCCGGGTCCATGGAGCTTAGAGTTACCCGACATTCATCTTTTACGATAAGGGAAAACCGAGGTAAAACCTTATCTAGGTAACTCACCCTGGCCGAGATACAAATTCGGGACCTCTTGAACGTGAATTAAGCTTAAGAGTTATCCAACATTCGTCTTTCAGGATAAGGGAAAACCCTGGAAAAGACCGTATTCTGGTAACTCACCCTGACCAAGATTCGAACTCGGAACCTCTTGAACGTGAGGCGGACACGCTACCATCTACGCTACCGAGGCGGGCAAAGAGATTCCTATCCTTGATCCTTGTGACAGTCGTGACACCTGCTAGGAAGGGAGTCCCTGATAAGTCCAATATAAAGCCAAACCTGGCCTCCGCTAGTTCTGCTTAAGGCACTCGTATCCTGGGGCTCTGTGACGGCTGAAATATTTGCCAGGAAAGGGGTCTCTAACAGGTCCAAAATGACGCCAATCCTGGTGTCAACTAGCTCTACCTGAGACATTCCAGTATGGGGGGTACTGCTACAATCGAGACCGTGCCAGGAAGTGGGTGTCTAGGAAGTCCAACCTGACATTCCTGGTGCCAGCCAGCTCTAACCTGAGACACTCCTGTCTGGGGACTGCCGTGACAATCGAGTCACTTGCCAGGAAGTGGGTGACAATCGGAAAACCGGTCAGGATGTGGGTGTCAGTAAGCTCTGCCTAAAGCATTCGTGCCCTGGGATCTTTTGACATTGGAGACACCTGCAAGGAAGTGGTTGTCTAAGAAGTCCAACAAGACACCTGTCCTGGTCTCAACTAGCTCTGCCTAAAGCACTCGTGCCCCGGGATCTTTCGACATTGGAGACACCTGCAAGGAAGTGGTTGTCTAAGAAGTCCAACAAGACACCTGTCCTGGTCTCAACTTGCTCTGCCTAAAGCATTCGTGCCCTGGGATCTTTTGACATTGGAGACACCTGCAAGGAAGTGGTTGTCTAAGAAGTCCAACAAGACACCTGTCCTGTTCTCAACTAGCTCTGCCTAAAGCACTCGTGCCCCGGGATCTTTCGACAGTGGAGACACCTGCTAGGAAGTGGGTGCCTAAAAAGTCCAACATGAGATCAGTCCTGGTCTCAACTAGCTCTGCCTAAAGAACTCGTGTCCCGGAATCTTTCGACAGTGGAGACACCTGCCAGGATGTGGTTGTCTAAGAAGTCCAACATGATGCCAGTCCTGGTGTCAACAAGCTCTGCCTAAAGCACTCGTGCCCCGGGATCTTTCGACAGTGGAGACACCTGCCAGGAAGTGGATGTCTAAGAAGTCCAACGTAGCACCAGTCCTGGTGTCAACTAGCTCTGCCTAAAGCACTTATTCCCTGGAATCTTTTGACAGTGGTGACACCTGCCAGGAAGTGGTTGTCTAAGAAGTCCAACATGATGCCAGTTGTGGTGTCAACTAGCTCTGCCTAAAGTACTTATGCCCTGGGATCTTTTGACAGTGGAGACACCTGCCAGGTAGTGGTTGTCTAAGAAGTCCAACATGACACCAGTCCTGGCCTCAACTAGCTCTGCCTAAAGCACTTATGCCCTGGGATCTTTTGACAGTGGAGGCACCTGCCAGGAAGTGGTTGTCTAAGAAGTCCAACATGATGCCAGTCCTGGTGTCAACTAGCTCTGCCTAAAGCACTCGTGCCCCGGAATCTTTCGAAAGTGGAGACACCTGCGAGGATGTGGTTGTCTAAGAAGTCCAACATGTTGTGAGTCCTTGTGTCAACTAGCTCTGCCTAAAGCACTCGTGCCCCGGGATCTTTCGACAGTGGAGACACCTGCCAGGAAGTGGATGTATAAGAAGTCCAACGTAGCGCCAGTCCTGGTGTCAAATAGCTCTGCCTAAAGCACTTACGCCCTGGGATCTTTTGACAGTGGAGACACCTACCAGGAAGTGGATGTCTAAGAAGTCCAACATGATGCCAGTTGTGGTGTCAACTAGCTCTGCCTAAAGCACTTATGCCCTGGGATCTTTTGACAGTGGAGATACCTGCAAGGAAGTGGATGGCTAAGAAGTCCAACATGATGCCAGTTGTGGTGTCAACTAGCTCTGCCTAAAGCACTTATGCCCTGGGATCTTTTGACAGTGGAGACACCTGCCAGGAAGTGGATGGCTAAGAAGTCCAACATGATGCCAGTTGTGGTGTCAACTAGCTCTGCCTAAAGCACTTATGCCCTGGGATCTTTTGACAGTGGAGACACCTGCAAGGAAGTGGATGTCTAAGAAGTCCAACATGATGCCAGTTGTGGTGTCAACTAGCTCTGCCTAAAGCACTTGTGCCCTGGGATCTTTTGACAGTGGAGACACCTGCCAGGAAGTGGATGGCTAAGAAGTCCAACATGATGCCAGTTGTGGTGTCAACTAGCTCTGCCTAAAGCACTCGTGCCCTGGGATCTTTTGACAGTGGAGATACCTGCCAGGTAGTGGATGGCTAAGAAGTCCAACATGATGCCAGTTGTGGTGTCAACTAGCTCTGCCTAAAGCACTCGTGCCCTGGGATCTTTTGACAGTGGAGACACCTGCCAGGAAGTGGATGGCTAAGAAGTCCAACATGATGCCAGTTGTGGTGTCAACTAGCTCTGCCTAAAGCACTTATGCCCTGGGATCTTTTGACAGTGGAGACACCTGCAAGGTAGTGGATGGCTAAGAAGTCCAACATGATGCCAGTTGTAGTGTCAACTAGCTCTGCCTAAAGCACTTGTGCCCTGGGCTCTTTTGACAGTGGAGACACCTGGAAGGAAGTGGATGTCTAAGAAGTCCAACATGATGCCAGTTGTGGTGTCAAATAGCTCTGCCTAAAGCACTTGTGCCCTGGGATCTTTTGACAGTGGAGATACCTGCAAGGAAGTGGATGTCTAAGAAGTCCAACATGATGCCAGTTGTGGTGTCAACTAGCTCTGTCTAAAGCACTTGTGCCCTGGGATCTTTTGACAGTGGAGACACCTGGAAGGAAGTGGATGTCTAAGAAGTCCAACATGATGCCAGTTGTGGTGTCAACTAGCTCTGCCTAAAGCACTTGTGCCCTGGGATCTTTTGACAGTGGAGATACCTGCAAGGAAGTGGATGTCTAAGAAGTCCATCATGATGCCAGTTGTGGTGTCAACTAGCTCTGCCTAAAGCACTTGTGCCCTGGAATCTTTTGACAGTGGAGACACCTGGAAGGAAGTGGATGTCTAAGAAGTCCAACATGATGCCAGTTGTGGTGTCAACTAGCTCTGCCTAAAGCACTTGTGCCCTGGGATCTTTTGACAGTGGAGATACCTGCAAGGAAGTGGATGTCTAAGAAGTCCAACATGATGCCAGTTGTGGTGTCAACTAGCTCTGCCTAAAGCACTTGTGCCCTGGGATCTTTTGACAGTGGAGACACCTGGAAGGAAGTGGATGTCTAAGAAGTCCAACATGATGCCAGTTGTGGTGTCAACTAGCTCTGCCTAAAGCACTTGTGCCCTGGGATCTTTTGACAGTGGAGATACCTGCAAGGAAGTGGTTGTCTAAGAAGTCCAACATGATGCCAGTTGTGGTGTCAACTAGCTCTGCCTAAAGCACTTATGCCCTGGGATCTTTTGACAGTGGAGGCACCTGCCAGGAAGTGGATGTCTAAGAAGTCCAACATGATGCCAGTTGTGGTCTCAGCTAGCTCTGCCTAAAGTACTTATGCCCTGGGATCTTTTGACAGTGGAGACACCTGCAAGGAAGTGGATGTCTAAGAAGTCCAACATGACACCAGTCCTGGCCTCAACTAGCTCTGCCTAAAGCACTTGTGCCCTGGGATCTTTTGACAGTGGAGAGACCTGCCAGGAAGTGGATGTCTAAGAAGTCCAACATGACACCAGTCCTGGCCTCAACTAGCTCTGCCTAAAGCACTTATGCCCTGGGATCTTTTGACAGTGGAGACACCTGCCAGGAAGTGGATGGCTAAGAAGTCCAACATGACACCAGTCCTGGCCTCAACTAGCTCTGCCTAAAGCACTTGTGCCCTGGGATCTTTTGACAGTGGAGATACCTGCCAGGAAGTGGATGTCTAAGAAGTCCAACATGACACCAGTCCTGGCCTCAACTAGCTCTGCCTAAAGCACTTATGCCCTGGGATCTTTTGACAGTGGAGACACCTGCCAGGAAGTGGATGTCTAAGAAGTCCAACATGACACCAGTCCTGGCCTCAACTAGCTCTGCCTAAAGCACTTGTGCCCTGGGATCTTTTGACAGTGGAGACACCTGCCAGGAAGTGGATGTCTAAGAAGTCCAACATGACACCAGTCCTGGCCTCAACTAGCTCTGCCTAAAGCACTTGTGCCCTGGGATCTTTTGACAGTGGAGACACCTGCCAGGATGTGGTTGTCTAAGAAGTCCAACATGACACCAGTCCTGGCCTCAACTAGCTCTGCCTAAAGCACTTGTGCCCTGGGATCTTTTGACAGTGGAGATACCTGCCAGGAAGTGGATGTCTAAGAAGTCCAACATGACACCAGTCCTGGCCTCAACTAGCTCTGCCTAAAGCACTTATGCCCTGGGATCTTTTGACAGTGGAGACACCTGCCAGGAAGTGGATGTCTAAGAAGTCCAACATGATGCCAGTTGTGGTGTCAACTAGCTCTGCGTAAAGCACTTATGCCCTGGGATCTTTTGACAGTGGAGATACCTGCAAGGAAGTGGATGGCTAAGAAGTCCAACATGATGCCAGTCCTGGTTTCAACTAGCTCTGCCTAAAGCACTTGTGCCCTGGGATCTTTTGACAGTGGAGATACCTGCCAGGTAGTGAGTATCTAAGAAGTCCAACATGATGCCAGTTGTGGTGTCAACTAGCTCTGCCTAAAGCACTTGTGCCCTGGGATCTTTTGACAGTGGAGATACCTGCCAGGTAGTGAGTATCTAAGAAGTCCAACATGATGCCAGTCCTGTTGTCAACTAGTTCTGCGTAAAGCACTTGTGCCCTGGGATCTTTTGACAGTGGAGACACCTGCCAGGTAGTGAGTATCTAAGAAGTCCAACATGATGCCAGTCCTGTTGTCAACTAGCTCTGCCTAAAGCACTTATGCCCTGGGATCTTTTGACAGTGGAGATACCTGCCAGGTAGTGAGTATCTAAGAAGTCCAACATGATGCCAGTCCTGTTGTCAACTAGCTCTGCCTAAAGCACTTGTGCCCTGGGATCTTTTGACAGTGGAGACACCTGCCAGGTAGTGAGTATCTAAGAAGTCCAACATGATGCCAGTCCTGTTGTCAACTAGCTCTGCCTAAAGCACTTGTGCCCTGGGATCTTTTGACAGTGGAGATACCTGCCAGGTAGTGAGTATCTAAGAAGTCCAACATGATGCCAGTTGTGGTGTCAACTAGCTCTGCCTAAAGCACCTGTGCCCTGGGATCTTTTGACAGTGGAGATACCTGCCAGGTAGTGAGTATCTAAGAAGTCCAACATGATGCCAGTCCTGTTGTCAACTAGTTCTGCTTAAGGTGCGCATAACTTTGCGATGTCGTGGCGTTTGGACAGCTCCAAGGAAGTCTCCCTCACACTGCTTAACAAGTTGAAATTGTTGCATTGTTCCAATTCCAGCAACCTCCTCGTCACACAGCTGTAATATTGTTACAAGTTATTACATGAGAGAGGCAGGATGTTATGGACAGAAAACTGGTGGAAGAGTGGGACCCTAATCTGTATTCCCCTACCGACTCGGGGAGCCATGAGAAAGCCATGGTCAGTTCTGCCAGTTCGCCGGGAATCGAATCGGGTACATCCCAAAAAACATTTCGCTAGTGTTTGCTGAGACGAAACTATCTCGTGCCTACATTAACTTGTTTCTCATTGAATTTGATGTTTCATTTCACAGTTTACCTCTGCATGTTTACTATAACAGTTATTACGTCATAACCACGATACACAGAACAATATGCAACACTAAATAATGCATTATAAAAACAATAGCTACAAACCAGTCGTTCTTGAGCTACGGTTCAGCAATGGCTTCACGGCCACATTACGTAAATAAAGGAAAAGTTTGAAATAATTATTGTCGCTGATGTATTTATATTTCACAGAATTACCCTTCTTTGAGCAAATAATAATTATCTTTGTGCAAAGGTTTACCAGGAAATCTGAGCGGATGTACAGGATAGTGCGATGGTCATAGATAATGCACATTAAGCTTAATCATTTGAACTGATGTTAGATTCCTTTGAAATTTGTAACTTCACGGCGATAGAATGTCAAGGTCAAATGAACATCACTTTCATTTTTGTTCACGGTCGTGCCGCGATCAGGGAGTAGGATAAAATTATTTTCCATATTCAAAACAGACGTCATGCTTACAAAGAATTTCCTTACATTTAGTACGAGTTACGTAAGAAACCAGCAGACTGCACTTCTATTTGCTATGGAATTCTGAAATAAAACACCGTAAAATCAGTTTACACACACGTGTAATACTCGATACCGTCATCTCTACCTCTAGTTTCAGTAGAAAATAGCACGTTGGGAGAACTGTCTAATTCAAATAAAATTAAATAGGTGCATACCTTTAAAGAGACAAAACTTAAAGTCATCAGTGTTCTTATTTTAAACTCCGCAAGAGTTATTTAAAAGTAAAACAGTTAACCTTTAAAAGTTTTTGTTAAAAAATACTATTATTCTCAATCTCTCTAAAGTCTACTTCTTTTTCCGTCAGATAAGTCCTGCTGTGCTAAATAGTCTTTCAAAGAAAACTTTTGCAGCTGGAATATACAAATATTTTATGACTCATTTTAAAAAAAGGTTCTGGAAACTGAGCCGTATGGCTCAATTGGTTTCGTCTGTGGTCTACATTCGGGAGGTCCGGTTCAATTCCCGTGGCCGAGCTACCTGGGTTGCCAGGTGAATACTAGTCAGGTTAATCACATCTCCAGAATTTCTCTTTCATCCGGTGGTCTCTTTTAGAGTAGAAGTGTCGATATGAGTCTCGGCGCTGCATGGCAGGATAATATGCTCCTGGTAAACACTTCCTCCTCCAGCAGGGCAGTCTCCGGTCTCCAGACCGGCCTGTTGGGCCGTTTCATGACTACGGTAGGTGGGATACCGGTCGTACTGGCCTGCCGGGGAGTTTCCAACTGGTCAATTGTAGGCACCCTCGCTTCTGCACTGTCGTGAGTCTTTGGGACGGCCGCCCTCTGTCTCCTCTCGTCTCATCCTTCCTCCCGGGGTGCCCTACTTGAAGCATACGTATAATAGATCAAGTCTTTTTTCTTTTTGTAATTTACGTCCTCCAACGTCAAGTCATATCGGACGGTGAATGAATTGCATGAACTGATGCTCAAATGAGCCTAGGATCCATAGAGCTTAGAGTTACCCGACATTCATCTTGAAGGATAAGGAAAACCCCCGGAAAAACCTTATCCAGGTAACTCACCCTGACCGAGATTCGAACTCGGGACCTCTTGAACGTGAGGCAGACACGCTACCATCTACGCTACCGAGGCGGGCTGGATCAAGTCTGATGGCAGTGCCATATCCCCTCCGTGGCATAAACTAATCCCTATCTCACACGAAATACGTTCCTTTACTGGTATGTATGGTTCTTTCCCATTTACAGTATATGGCTTCTGAACATATATCCAATTAAAAACATTTCCCCAGCAAGTTGGTTCAATCCCTGATTCACTGTCTTGGTTCTGGCCACATTCAACTTGCTCTCAAGTACACAGATATGTTAAACACATGAACATAAGGCAACCTTATAGGCTCTCACACCATCCCGCATGAACGGATATGGCATAACATCACATCTACTTCCTGTTTCACACATCAAGCGTCTTCCAGGTGCACTAAAGCAACATAAATATCTAAATACATATCTAAACCGTAACTCATACCAGTTACTTCACTGTCTCTGCTTTTTGACTTTTAGCATCCATGACATTTATATGTAATACATACTTGAGGTTGCTGTCCCTTTTCGCATTCTTTTCTCACGCGGTCATCTTACCCAAGATGCCTACGAATTTGTGATATATGAGACAGTTTTTTCTGAATATATCCTAGGTCCCGACACATATGACAGACACTAATAAAAGTCCTCTTCCGAATTTACAAAGAAGAAAAAGGAACTCCTACTGACGTCTAGCATCCTTGTCATACTGGGAAGGCGAGCATAAACACCGCGGGAACAGCAAAAGTGATTACATTACACATTCATCTAGCTTGCCTTCTTGTGGTGGGTAGACAGTACCTTCCCCCAGCGAAATTTTCCGCGTTCCTGCAAATACTACAAACACATAAAGACATGACGTTCATCTCTTGGTCCTACTATAGATTTTTAAATAAATTGATTATGAATTCTAACCTTTTAATGTCCCCATTTAAACTTTATTCTCAATATACTGCGTAAATGAATTCATTTACCTCTATCCATTTTGGAATAACGCACATTGTCATTCGAGGTTGGAATTTCCTTATCTCGTTTAATATCCGCGTGTTCTTTAAGTTAGAGTAGTTTAAGTGCTTAAAAACTTTTTATCAGTTTGCGTATACTACAACCTGTCTGCGGGCATTCCTAACACGTGCTACTTTTATCCGCACATCGTAGAATTAACACACTATATTTTGTTTCTTATGCATATATAATATTTCCTTTCCTTCGTGACAAATACCAAGGATTTTTCTTGTTTCGAAGCAGGTGCGAGTTGCAAGTTGCTCCACAACGTGAGGCTAATTTGAAACAGAAATGTTGAGCGCCATTTTGAAGTTTTGAAGTTTTCCGTAAACTATAATTCCGGCTTTCTGTTTGAGCTATGAGAGCTCTATCTCAGGGCATGTGTGGGCTTGTTTTTTACGATGAAAGGATAACACTTGTTCTGATTGCGAAACTTTTAATAAACAATCTACATTTTAGCGTAGAAGTTACCGAATAATGTAAACTGCGATGTAAATGTCCTTGTTGAAATATTTGATTCTTGTAATAATTACTTATCAAAATAGTTCAAACAAATATTTTGAACCAACAAGCTGGGTGCTCAGTCTGGCAATAGCACGTGGTTCTGCCATTGAGTCCAGAATGACGCCAAATCCTTTTACCAGTTTCGTCTTGATCCACCAGCGATCAGACCAGAAGTGCTCTAAATCATGCCCAAGATGCAATGTTAACCTTACAATGTTCCTAATAATCTCCCCTTTGGTAATTATTCAAAGACTAGCTCCTATCTAGCTCCTAAGAGTTCCTTGCTCTTGATCCTATGTTGCCACATCATTTCTACTTTTGTAACATCTGCTGCCCTTGAACTCAGGGTCCGTCTATAAATTTTAAAAATTCTGTCTTACATTGCAAGGATCTGAAGTCCCAAGCTATACCGCGGTACCTAATCCGACACCATGCATAGCAGCATAACCATCCGAGCTAATTCTACGAATTGATCTGTAAACCCAGTGGTTACTAATTACCGGCACGTAATGTCCTTTTACCCGTAGCCAAGATCTACTTTTAATGTATTGTAACGGGAGCGCTAGAACACCCTGTGAAAGCAGCTGGCAGCGGAAGGTAGGGGAGGTTCGGTTAGCCACACCTCCTCCTCGTTCGTCTTGTAGTGGTGACAGGCTGTGGTCAGGGAAAAAACATGACTGTGTCGCCTGTTTTCTCTACACCTGTTTCTCGATCTTTCTGTTACTAGAACAATCCTGTAAACACCAGAAGTTGGCGATATTCCTATTTAAAGAGGGTTACAGACAGACGGAGTTGGAGTTGGTCAATCAGTTGGTTAGTGTGTGAGTGAGGACAGTTCTTGGTGTAAGAAGGCAGTGTTAGTGACGTGTTAATGAACGAAAGGATTGTGCAACGGAAGACTGTACGTAACTGGTATGTGCATCGGAGTTTATGTAATCGCGAGGACAAGTGAAATTGTAACGGACGGACTGGTGAATTGTAATTGTGTGCAGCAAGTAATGCTGTGTAATTGGCAAGTGTTAAACTGTAAGTCGGTGGAAATAAAGAACATTTTTGAGTGGTGAAATTGGACTTTTTATTTCACGAACCCACAAAGTCACACTGGTGTCAGGAAGCGGGAAGATAACATCACCGAACATTACAGCCATGGAATCCGCATTGGAAATGCTTTTGGCGAAGATGAACAAGTTAACAGAGAAGACGGAAGCGGCAAATGACAGCCTGGCCGCGAAGCTGGAGACTACAAATAACAACCTCACCGCCGAGTTGAAACAAATGAAGACGGCCAACGACAACATCACCGCCGAGTTGAAACAAATGAAGACGGCCAACGACAACATCACCGGGAAGATGGAAGAAATGAAGGCCGAATTAACAGCGAAGACGGAAACGGCTAACAACAACTTGGCCACGACAATGACCTCAAAGATGGCCGAACTGACAACGGAGATGAGGGCGGGAACGAGGCTCTCGCCGCAAAGTTTGAGGAACGTTTGGCCGGCGTGAGGGATGACGTCGCGAACCTGGGCAAGCGGAAGGGTCAAGTAGACGACCGCCTTAATGATTTAGAGGAAAAGGCCGACAACATCGCAAAACCCCTCACCCGCCTGACGGAGGAAAACCGGCCTTATGTGTGGACGGAGGACGCCGAAGACGCTTTCCAGCACCCGAAGGGGACCCTGTGCAGTGCTCCAATTTTGGGTTTCCCACAACCGGGTGGCGCCTTCATTGTGGACACCGACGCTAGCGACCATTACATTGGAGGTGTCCTACCGCAGTTCCAGGACGGCCATGAGCGCACAAGAGTGGAAGAGAAGGAGCGTGCCGCAGCAGTCCGAGTAGTTGTGGCAGTGCCTGCTGAAGGCTGGGATAGCGCAGGCCTGAGGAGGGAGCAGCTGGCGGACGCAGACTTGGGGCCACTCTTGAGGGTAGTGGACGCAGGGACGAGACCAACCTGGGAGGACATCGCACCGAGGAGCGCCACCTACAAGTCGCACTGGGCCCAATGGGACTCGTTGAAGACCAGAGAGGGCGTGCTGTTCCGGGTATGGGAGTCACCCGATGGGAAGGCGCAGAGAGAACAGTTGGTACTTCCCCGGAGCAAGGTCCCGGAAGTCTTGGAGGAAGTGCACGCCGGTACTTCAGGAGGACACCTGGGAGCGAACCGAATGATTCACAAACTACGGCAGCGCTACTTCTGGCTGAGACTCCGAGCAGATGCTGGTGGTACACCTGGACCGCCTCGCACGCTACGATGGGGCTGTTCGAGGCGAACAGCTTTGAGGAGGGAGCAGTGTAACGGGAGCGCTAGAACACCCTGTGAAAGCAGCTGGCAGCGGAAGGTAGGGGAGGTTCGGTTAGCCACACCTCCTCCTCGTTCGTCTTGTAGTGGTGACAGGCTGTGGTCAGGGAAAAAACATGACTGTGTCGCCTGTTTTCTCTACACCTGTTTCTCGATCTTTCTGTTACTAGAACAATCCTGTAAACACCAGAAGTTGGCGATATTCCTATTTAAAGAGGGTTACAGACAGACGGAGTTGGAGTTGGTCAATCAGTTGGTTAGTGTGTGAGTGAGGACAGTTCTTGGTGTAAGAAGGCAGTGTTAGTGACGTGTTAATGAACGAAAGGATTGTGCAACGGAAGACTGTACGTAACTGGTATGTGCATCGGAGTTTATGTAATCGCGAGGACAAGTGAAATTGTAACGGACGGACTGGTGAATTGTAATTGTTTGCAGCAAGTAATGCTGTGTAATTGGCAAGTGTTAAACTGTAAGTCGGTGGAAATAAAGAACATTTTTGAGTGGTGAAATTGGACTTTTTATTTCACGAACCCACAAAGTCACAGTATTGCCAAACCTTAAAGTCCTTAAGTTTAACGTAACTTCATTAAATATTTTATGAAGAACAATTCTGTATGATTTATTACTCTTTATATATATTTTATCAGGGTTAAATTCGCTTCTTCAGTTGTTGGTTTTATTATTGACTATATAATTTATTCAATTGACCCACAATTTCTATCAAAGTTTATCATTCTTCACATTCGTTGTATCGGACGTACACGCATTTTCTCCATATGAAGAAACTTTTCCCTCCATTCTAACATTACCATCTTCGTAAGTAATGTATCCAAACGTCCTACTTTTACTTTCGTCATAGGCTCATCAAATTTTATCTGTTTTGTTAAATTCCTCAACAATTGCAGAAATTCAAGACATGCACTACCTCCTTGTTCAGTTAAAAATTTCCTCATTCAGAGGATTGATCCCGGTATGTTTATTATATATCTTAAACCAAAATATAACAATATTTGGTGAAATTGGTGACCGGTGATCGAACCCGGGACTTTCTGAATGTGCACCCCGCTTGGTATGGTTCAGCTCACATTCACCTATTGTGCTTCTGGAAGGAAGGACAGTGGTTTTCTGAAGGGTATATGTGAAGTTTATCTATGATAGAATACAATTCTAACAACGAAAGGTGAAAATTGAGTTTTTGTAATGAAAATCCTATTTTTCACCTCGGCGTTCTCAAGGTGAAGGTAATAAATGACTTTAGAATACGTTTTTGCAGTACAAGCTTTACTACTAAACGCCCGCCTCGGGAGCGTAGAAGGTAGCGTGTGTGTCTCATGTTCAAGAGGTCCCGAGTTCGAATCTCGGTCAGGGTGAGTTATCTGGTAAGTCATTTTCCGGGGTATCCCAGGGTTTCCCCTTATCCTGATAGACGAATGTCAGTTTTTACGTGAGATATTTACAGTGACAAAATAACATTTAATCATTAACTCCCAAGGTACACGTCTATAATGATTACACGAAAAATGTGTAAGACGATTTTACAATGGCCAGTTCTTGTGTAGGACGTTCGCCCAGAGGCAGCAATTCAAGTGCCAATACATGCGTGGGGAGTTCAATCTCGCGACTATTGTTACTTCCATTTAGAGAAGTAAGTCTTAGCCAGTATGAAGCTGTGAAAGTCGTCTCTACAGAATCCGCAATAAGCAAATAGGTGCAAGTGATAATTAAATAGACTTACAGAAGTGCATCACCAGAAATTTGCGTTGTTCTAAGTAGGCTGTTTAGTGGTTACTTCCGTATCTTACAGATTTCTATGTAAGTGAATTTGAATTAGTTTTATATAACAGGAGGCACTGGATTGCAGTGCAGTATGTTAAAGACCCCATAAGAGTTTTCTTTTCTTTTTTTCTGAAGGTCGGTGCTTTGAGTGCTTACTACAACTTCTCTGCATAATACTTAGTTGCACCCAATAATGAAAGCACATATATCAGGAGATTGAGTTAGTGGCTTTGTGTCGGCTAGATTATGCAACCGAACAAGCTGTTTAGCCTAGCCAACATTGACTCTGACCACGGCAGCCTCGACAACTACTACTCCTTTTTGGGTATATTATATTCTCTGGACCATGAAAATGTTTCATCCTCTGTAGACCGCAATAAAATATTGTGGTCTTCTTGTGGGACGAAGGAGGAGTGTTTAGTTCACAATGGTTCAAAATGTTGGTAGAGAAACGATGCCAAGACTCCCTCTGAATAAAAGTTCTGGAGATTTCGATACAGAGAATCATAAGCTGCATCACAACAATACAGGAAATAAACGCATCAATTTTTTCACCTGATCTCTACTATGTGGGTAAATAATTTAGAACAAATTCTTAGTGCGCACGGCATCACAGATATTTTACACTTACGTATATGAAATGAAAATATAATTCGAAAAGTTTGGTGAGGCGTTCCTAATCTATGTTTAGGGTACCTCTCCGGTACTTGCCACTTATGGGGTCTGAGAAGAACCTCTTAGAATTCTCAGTTACGAGGACAGTCCAGATTTGAATCCTAGAATTCTCGTTGACGATTCCGTGCATTAATGACCTCTGCCATTTTTATTGGTATAAAAAATAATTAGAACTACAGATTAACTGCATTAGTATTAGAGAAAGTGTATGCAGGTTGGTATCTATAGTGCAGAGACACTTCTGTTTAATTGTTGTTCCTACTACTTGTAGTATTTCAGATTTCAAGAAGTCAATGCCTAGTAATTATCGTATAATTTCTGACACTGTAACAACACTCGGTGCTTTTATCATATCATTGTGTCAGAATAACATAGGAATCAATTGCTCATTCAGTCAAATGGTAGACAATATGAAAATCTTTAAACAAAACTCATTCCCATCCCGTTTGAATTCAAATAACGGGAACGCTAAAATTAATTTGTAATAATACTTACGAACATATTGCCTCTAAATGACAAGTCTGAGGAGGTTTCTGTTTCACACAAAAGGTTGACTTTTGTAATAACATTCTCCATGACTCATACGGCTCTGTAAACAAGCTGTTGTAGCATCATACAAGTGTAATTCTGTCCTTTATGCACAATTAATTTATCCGCCAAAGTTAGTATTTTTATATTCTCTGTCATTCCTTAACTTGTGGACGAATTTTTGCACCTACACAAGTAGCATAGCTGAGGAAGTGTATAGCAGTTTGTCTTTACAAGCAGGAGCACGCCTGTAAAAACAGTGTAGGTATGCATTATCGCAGCTTGTATCCAAGCCATGGGCTGCATGGTTACCATCAAAAGGTAATGATGATGTTTCATTTTAAGGATAGATTAAAGACTCTATTCCATCAATGTTAAAACTTATAAATGTGTGACGTACAGAATGCTGATGCATACCTTCAAATGTATGCAGTAAGTTTGTTTATTAACGTTAAAGACGGGTTTATCTTCTTAATTATATATGTTAAATATAATTTATCAGTGTTTATTTGAATAAAAATAACGTAATTACCAAAGCAGATCTACAGCAATACTTAGGAGTTATTTTTAGCAACCCATAATTTAATCCAGCTACCCTCAATAGTGTCTGAGAAAATGGTTCGTTTATGAAAGAATATGTCATGAACAGGTAAAAGCTGTTCAAATAAAATTTATAGGAAACCAAAAAGACATTTTTAAAGAGAGAGAGACAATATGAGCTGTGCACACAGAAGCTGTCATACTTAACGTAGAGCGAAAGCTCCTCTAAAGGAGGCGCTGAAGGTTCCATTCCAAGTGGTGTGCAACTTACAGTGCCTACGGATATCAGTGAAGAGGATGGCAAAATGTCACTTTTTGACAATTCTTCCATTGAATTTTCCCTTAAATATCGATTGAGTTGTCACCACTGCAACGTGTATGCCTCGCATTCGCAGGGTCCCGGGTTCGATCGCGGGCTATTCCCCAATAGGCGGTAGACGAACGCTGAGGTGGTTCCTCTTCTACCATCATTTTCTTCAATGACATCTGTTTGAGGGATGTAGACGGTGTGTAGCGGGCGGTGGATATACAGTTTTTAAAAGGTTTCTTCCTTGGGACTGCTCAGTGTGAGTTCGCATGGCTTCGGATACGTTAAGATCAACGCTTCAAGAGAATGTGATCTCTCACTCACAAAAGGGATGGATATGGAACCTCCATTCTGTATCTACACTTCCACTCTACATTAATTTCCGCAATGATTCGTTTCAGGGCGCAAGACGGAACTCCTAAGAGACGGACGTATTTGGTGGGACAGACGTCTGCGTTTCCATTGTCCATGCAAATCAGAAGTAACCAAAAGGACGTTATTGGAGAACACAGTAGAATTCATCAGCAAGTTAACTCGGGTTCGAATTTGAACAAATAATAATTTATTAATATATTAATTACAGAATCCTTTGAGATCCACCATTATGCTACTCATTCTATAAAAACGCAAGTAGAACAATGTTTATCATCATAACAGAGGCTTCTGTTACATATATTCTTGTAATTATTTTTTATTTTGTGTTTACCATGTTGTAAATAATCAAATATAGCGATGCGTAAGTCCTTCAGAAACTGTTACAGGTACTTAGGGTCATAATTTTGTAGTGATATAATTACAATACATTTTTCTATGGTTATATGATGTAGGCTTTCGGAAGAAATACCAACTAGCGCCATTGTTACCGTAAACGCAAGGTGTTGCATAAAATCACATTAGGTAGCGGAATGCGTTATGTAATGCAGGCAATTGCTGCACTCACTTTGGACAGTGTACTTACCTGTGAGACACTTACATGTCACCTGCCGTTCCTTTCTTCTCACTTTTGTTTGTGCTAGGTCATTGTGAAATGCTTCTCCCATCACGGTGAAAGATAATACACTGGAAAGAATAAGTCATTTTCCTCAAGACCTTCAGCATTTACCTATTTGAAGGTTAGTGACAGCGATTTAAATCATTGATCAAATGGTTTTAAAGCCTTTAAGAGGTGCTTGCTGATCATTGCTATCCTCTTGTCTTCTGTGGACCAGGGCCGTATTCAGGATCTATAGGTTGTAACATGCGGTTTTATTATAAAATTCCCCGAGGAAATGTCTTGTAAATGAACGTGTAAAAATTTCTTTTTAGGGCAATTTTCTAACTAAAACCCAAGATAAAGAACCTAAAGTTTATTATTAAATAGTTGCAAAGTTTAGAATGCATTATTTATGGGTTAATAAAGAGATTATATAGAAATGAAAAGAGCTCAGAATCATTAGGGAATTCAACAATATTTATTAATATGTCTGTAAATAAACTGTATTTCGAAAAGAACACAGAATTGCGATTAATGAACATATTTTTAAACACTCAGTGTTTTAATTTCTAAAATAGCATGTGGAAGTTTTAATAGGATATAAGGGGCCTGTAGCAACAAATACATTCTCGTTATTTTTTAATACAAACGCACTAACTTCTTAATCAATAAGAATTAAATTTCACCTCTGCAGCTTAGATGGTAACACGTCTGTCTCAAGTTCAAGAGGTCCCGAGTTCGATTCTCGGTAAGGTGAGTTTTCTGGATAAGATTTTTGTGGGGCTTTCTCCTATCCTGAAAGATAAATGTCGCGTAACTGTAAGCTTTATGAAGCCTAGGCTCATTTGAGCATCATTTCACCCATTCAGTCATCCTCCATTATGACTTAACGTTGGAGAACGTAAATTAAAAGAATAAAAGAATAATAACAGAAGACTTAAAATTAAAACAGTCTCAATGATAAAGTCGTTTGCGCCCACCCTTCATATAAATCAAGCTACTCGTAATAACCTTTGTCTTAAAATTTCACCAGCAATGTTGCCTTTGAGCACAAGATACAGGAACCACAAGATATACGATGGTATCAGATAAAACTACAGGCATTTAGCAGCGTCTCATTCGCTGTTTTGCGCCACTTCCCTTCCGAAACGTCAGTCCCCGCTATTGCACCCTCTCGCGAGAAACCAAAGCTTTCAATCAACATTCTCTACATGATCCTAAGAATGGTGCTTGGTGTGCTGTGTGCGCAGCTAGGATAATTTGCTCTATTTTCTTTCATGAGCTAATGCCGCACGCTACCAAGCCTAAATGTCGGAGCATTTTTCTCTCCAATTGTCAAACAAAGAATATATAGAGGTTATATTTCAAGACAGGGTTATATTCGTACAACTTGAGCTTCATTGTACTATTGCCGTGTTTTTTGGTATGAAAATGAACTGTGTAGGGGCTCGATCCCCAGACCTCACGTCCTGCACTGATTTTTTGTGGGATAATTTAAAATAAAAATTGTACCTTAAATCCTCGAATATTACAAAACTTGCAAAATAATATACGGGAAGAAATATTTAGCACTTCTCAAGAAATGTAGTAAAGATAAAAAATAATAGTTTATTAAGACCTTGCAATGCCTGTCTTCAAGCACAAGAAGAACACTTACATCTTCTTTGAAAAGGTAACTATGGAAGGGACATAGAGTATTTCAATTTATACCGGTATTAGCGGACGAGGATTCCACTAGCCGGGAACGTCGGGGCGAGAGAAATCGAAGCGCTGAGCCTGATAGATGAACCAGGGTTGAGGGACGCCTGAGATGAGAGCGAGAGGGTGAAAATAAATTATAGGAAAGATGGATAGTGAAGCAAATGTTGGAATAATGGCAGGGGAGACCGGAGGATCCAAGGGAAACCCGCCCCAGCGCTGTGTCGCCCATCACAAATCTCACTCTGTGGTCACCTGGGATCGAACCCGGGTGAGATTCGAGCAGTCGAACCACTCGGCTACGCTGCGGCCAATTATAGCATCTTAATTATGCAAAAGAAATTATGGCATTATTTGGCCTTGATTGTTTCAATGTATACGACGATCCGCACTGAATTCAAGTGTCGGTAGTCGAGTATGAGTGCCCGGTAGTCACCTACGTTAACAGCGTTGCCACTTAATCTGACGATGTTGTAGTTGTTTAATACTTCTATCAGCTGTCATGAAGGGTTCAATAGACTTAACAGACCAAATAACTGAGTTAACGTCATTTGTGTTTATAAGAGGCTCATAGCCAGCAGTCTGAACGCGAATGCACCGCTGTTGTGGACAGAAGTAAATGATACCAAGTTTATTCATTCTTCTGGCCAGACATACTCTGGAGTTAGAATACTTGTTTCTCCAATATTCTATTTTTGGCAACAAATATGGCATTAAAAATACTACAGTTTATGTTTCACTAATACGTTTGAGCAGAAATACTGGGATTTTACGTTGGAAATGTCTTTTTTTTTTCTTTTTTTGAAAAACACCGAATCACATATGGGAAATCTAGTTGGTGCAATAGGAAACTGCACTGGTAATATTCAACATTTAAAAACAAAAGTAATCATCGATAATGCCCTTGAAATTGGGGTACATAGTTTAATTACGAATTGCATTCTTTTATTATACGTACCCTCTTGGCATATATTGTTTGTATACTTTGTATTCCAATGATCTTCACTTCAAATTTGGAGAATTTTATTTTTATATAATTTATCTGCTACTATAAATATGCGGCAATATTTATTAAGTTTCCAAAGATAAAACATGTTGGCAACATTGAATACCAAGAAAGGCAGATGGATTACTGGTTTTCGGTTGACAGGTCAAAGCTCCAAACACCCCGAAGTTCTCTCACCTCGCAGTGGGTACATTAGGCTTAAGCGGTAGTCAAATATTTTGAAATCGGGTCGTTGTGTGACGGCTTTGAGTTTCTCTTCTCCTTGAGAATGTTCCTGACAGTAAAAACCAACAGTAAGGAAATGTCGGAAAGGGTACAATCCTTAATCACCTGTGCAGTTGTGCACCCTTAAACTTCATTACAATCACTTGGAAATGGATACTGCTACAAAAAAGGTTTTAGTGACATAAGTCATACATTTTCAAAACAAAAGGTGTAGTAGTTAAGTTATATTCTCGTACTGCTTACAGATTGTATACAATTCGTTCTGAATGAATACAACTTCACAGGCTGCTCGCAAAAAATTGGGATATGCGTTTTATTTTTCGTGTGAACGTCTTATGCATGTGGTACTATAATCAAAATGTTTAGGAATATATTTGAGAAAATCTAAAATAATGAGACGTTTTTCATTTGGAAGGTAGCCTTGTATGAGAGGAAATTATTGAAAATGTTCGTATTGTATTTCTAGAGAATAATAACCTTAAATAGCTGGTTTAGTATTTATTCAACATTTAGTTTTAAGTTAGGCTGTTCATATACATACATGTATTTCACATGGCCCATTTTCTAAAAGTGCCTCTTGGACTCAGGAGCTCTAAATATGTATTTCTGGTGAAACCTGCATATAGACACTTTGAAATACCATAATTTTTCCACTTTAATATAGGTGAGCAGCGGAGAAAGAAAATAGGATAAATTTGTTTGGAGAATTAAGCATGATTTTTATTTTTTAAATGTGAATTTAAACGCATTAGGTGCTAGTGATTCAGAAGTATCAAATGTGTGAGTATTGTTCCATTGAGTAATGACGTAAGACATGTAATTCTTCATTAATTCCAATTCTAACTTAACTACAGATTTAAACAATACAACTGATACAAACAATGTAGATTTAAACAATACAACTTAAATAACTAGGCTCAGTGGATCCTATCTTGAAATGGTAGATGTAGTTATATCTACCTTATCATTAAATGAACCTTTTGTTTTAGGAGATCAGATAACTTTACTCCAGGGTCCTCCTATATTTCAGTCTCTTTGTACATTGTTTCTTCTATGTCATTGCCCACTTAGGTCCCTTTTACCCATGTAGATATTTATTAACAGTAAAAGTTGAAACACTTTCATTGGAATGATTTGGTGCCAGCATAATCTAGTAGGCGATGAAACAAAACTTTCCTCTCTTTCAATCGATAGAAATTCCTTTAGCTGGAAGGCGTAAGTGAACTAGTAACACGTCAGGAATTTCCAGTCACCTTGTGTCCTTTAAATCTGAATTGCTAATAGACGTCTGTCGGTAACTAAATGGTTTCGCAAAAGGAAACTGCAACTCTTAAGTATCCACAATCTTTCCAAGAGGAAACGATATCAAAAAGTACGCTTTGCTAACAGATTATTCACCACCGTTTAATATCTTTATGTCATGTTAGGCAATGCTGTTTTTGAGAACTGTTAAATGGAAGGCGCAGAAATGATTTACTAATTGTAAAGGATGCGTAATTAAATATAACTGATACGGTTGCCAAGGTCATGTGCGGAACTCCGCGGTACAAATACCGCTAGGACTGTCTTGCCTGACTCTAGGTTCTTTTCGAAGCAAATATGGTGGAGGTGCCTTGAACTTAGGATTGGATTACTACGGAGGGGATTTGGAACTGCAACCAGCCATGATCTATTGTACCTAGTGGGGCATCCCCGGGAGGCAGGATGAAGTGAGAGGAGACAGAGAGCAGTCGTCCCAAGGAGCCACGACAGTGTAGAGGGCAGGGTCCGTACATTTTACTAGAGGGAAAATCCCCGGTAGGCAGCACAAACGGCAACTCACCAAACTACGATTCGGAAACGTTCTCATCAGACGTGCTCGGAGACTTGCCATGCACCGCCGAGACACCCACTGATAATTCTACCTTGAAAGAGACCACCAGATGGAAGATGCTGTGAAATGATAATGGAGATGAAATGCCAGGAGAGGAAATTCGGGGGAGTAAATTAACCTACCCAGCCAACCAGGAAAAACCCCCGACAAAACCCATAGGTGGGTAGGTCGGCCACGGGAATCGGACTCGGGCCTCCCGAGTGCGGGCCGCAGACAAAACCACCTTAGCCATCTCACTCGTTGCCTTAAACTTAAGTTTGGAACATTTTCTTGCCGCATTTTTTCCAACAATCATTTAATTTCATTTAAAACTACCGCCTGTAGTGCCGTATATAATTCTATAATTTTTCAGCACAAAGAAATTCTCACCTTACATGTAATATATTAGCTTTAAGAAACAAAAGTAACGATCTTGCTTTAGGACAAGAGAAGGTAAGTAACAAAATGTCCTTGGGTCATTCGGACGATGTCGGGCGATAGAGCGGAACGGCAGAGCATCAACTCTTCAGATGGGGAGACTTGTTCTTCTACATTCCTTACCTTGGAGTACGTAAGGAAATAAGGAAGAACTGCGGGTTTCACCAGTTTCTCCCAAGTCGACGCTTAGGGTGACGACTGCGTCAAGCCAGCCGATCTAACGAGCACTTGTTTGGAAATTCAGGTTACAGAAGTTGAGAAATGAAAGCTGGTACTCTACTCGGTGGCTGGTGGTGGTAGTGGTGGTAGTCGTCGATGTCAATGACGAAGTGCAACCTCTCCCACCCTCATTCATACCCCACTTATCTTCCTTTCTCCCTACCTCGTGAGTTCTTTACTCCTTCGGCTACGGTGTGTAGTAGTCTTTAGAAACATTGTAGAGTTACTAAGCCCAAGTAACACTAACACATTGGCCAGTTTACATCTGTGCTTGTGCCAGGACGGAAGGAAGGTAGCTAGTGGTTGTTGAAGACAGGTGTTTTGCCTACTGCCCTGGATTCTCCCTGGACCATCCGACCGCCGCAGACTAAGCGTGTGTTAGTTTCAGTGAACTTCAAACTCATGTGCTAACCAGCGAAACCACGTTCATTATCTGAGACAGTGAATTCATCGATTAAGTTGCGGGCTAATTTATCGCCGCTATACAATGTTTACAAGGTATGGATGAGCTCCAAGGAGCAAGCAAACTTATTGCAACTTGCTTTGAAAAAATGATGTGCTGCAATTAATAATTAATTTATATAGCAGAAGTATATGTATATATAATAACATATTTTACGGTTACTGATATTCTATAATTAATTAAATGAATCTTAAATGCAGTATAGGTGACAAAAGTTTTTGATAAATATTTCGATAGGATGCAAATATTCTGCGCATCTGTTATGCCTTCACTTCTGTGGTAATGAACTGTAAATTTATGATTCAAATCTAAATTATAATACGACAAGCGGTTTAAGTTCTGAAAAAGTGTGCAATACATTACAGAATTTAGGTGAAAATACCGTGGTAAAAGTGAGGAAGAGTTTGAGAATTAGCAGGAAATGAAATTGGTAGCAGCAGGTGCAGTTACAGTTTTCGGAACAAGGGCAACGGACCGGTACAAAGTTGTGTCCTTCTACAAGATCATTCACCCATCTACCTGCTGGTCGGCGCAGGCTACAGTAACCCAAATATATCTCAGACATGTGGGTTACTGCGGGCACTTATTTATACTTTATATTGATTCAAGTCCATTTTAATAATAACTTTCTGTAGTTCAAATGTAACACCTACGAAATCTCTTCTTATTTGACTAGGTCAGCTTTTGGGCCTTACATCGAACATCTGTCAAGGGCATTTTCGATTTCATATTGCTACTTTGTGCAACTCATATCAGCATGTGTTTCACGAAATAAGCTAAATCATCTGCTAATATTTATCCTAACACGAAGCTCCCCCTTGGTTTTTTAACTTCAGCAGGAATAAGACCTAAGAGTCACGTGACACAACTAAGATATTGTATATCTTAGACATGACACATCTGTTCACAACAGAGTAAATATTAGCTAATTTTCAGTAAGCTGATGCTGGTACACACATAGACACCAACCTATAGACACATGCAGGAGTAAATTTTGTGCCTCTCCCCATAAGAGGCACCAAGTCTAAAGAACCTATAGGGGACGAACATTTAAGAAACTTTTGCTATCTTACCGTGATACCATAAGAGTAAATTAAGGGAAAATAATGGATATACTTTTCATGTGTGTTCTTAGTTAAACGCATAGTAAATTACCTTATTTATGATTATAGACTAGAAACTCTCTATAATCTCAAATTATGATGATTGACTTTCTTATAAATAGGTTTTCAGAAAAATGAATTTTGGTTTATATAGTTTTTGTTTCGAAAACAAATTCACATTACAATAAAGTTTAAATGTTTTTATAAAATATTCGTGGTACATTATGTTTGGACTACCCAATGAATTATGTCACAGCGTAAATAATTACATAGTAACAGAATAAACTGTTTTCCGTAAAAAAGTATTTGTTAACTTCTTATGTCACATAAATGTGTAAACCTAGCTGAGAGAAATTATTGCATTATACTCGTGTATAATTACAGAACATATTCTTTTGGATTAACATCCTTGGCTGTATACTTTAATTTTGCTTAGAAATCAGTAATCTGATTTCTGCACCCCTTAGGTCCAGATGGAACCAAAATCAACAACTTTAAGTAGTTTTCTATGAATTTTAGGAAGGAATTCATTAGTTATAGCTGCGTTCTTCGCTAAACTTATATGTGACATTGATGTTGTACGAATTTCACAGACTCATATAAAAACGCAAGTTTATTAAAATGTTGTATCGTTTGTTTCATCTGAAGGTAGTATGGCATGAAAACAACAGGTGGTCAATACACACACGGAAATGTCCTGCGGTCTGATAGAGAGGAAACCAGTTCTACTTTAGGTGAGATGTTCCGGACATCGCTTCTATTAAACTTACTTGCACTTCGTAACCTACTTTCGAATTCACGGAGCGGTTCTAGTGTAGACAACGTAAATTAGTTTCCCACTTCTTGATGTTTCCTGTAAACAATGCACTTAACATGCAACATTCATTCTTAATTAGTTAATACGTCAGGTAAAACAAGAGAAAAGCAATAAAAGTGGCTACGTCACATTCAGACATCAACAGAAAGAAAAGGATGTGTTAATTATATATTGTCCAGACCGGCCGAATGTATAAACATGTCTTCAGTGCGCTCAGTAGACTATAAAATAGCCACTCCGGAAAGATAAAGCCATTTTATGTCATAACTATGCTTCAGCAACCTTGTTAAAAAATTGGAGCGAAACATTTGTGGAAGTACTTACAAATGCGTGCAAAATATTCATGTCTGAAGTGTCAATACAAAAGCAGATGGTAGAAAATTAACATAGCCTACCAATGCTTCCTCGACACTTACATGTAAGTTGTAAAATTTTATCACTGACCAAATCTCTAGAGCTCAGAATAATCTGATATATATCCACACGTTCAAGTTACGTAAACGTTTACAACGTTTCGGACATACATCAAAATATTGAAAAATATTAATTTACAACGTCAGATTTTGGACCTCTTAGGCAGACTCAAATGAAAGTCTGACTATTTGGGGGGGAGAGGTTTAAATACGTATACACCGATTCAGTACTTTAAAATTGGGTCTATGTAATGATGCAATAACTATTCACATCGTATACTCTGTTGTTGGGTAACACAGTTCGTTAAATGACTTTAGAGCTCTTTATTTAAACGTAAATACCAAATTATGTTTTGCGTTCGTGCTCAAAGAAAATAAATGTAAAAAGATATAAAAATAAACAGCTTGTTAAATGAAATACTAGAAACCAGAGGCGAATAATGGTGTAAGATACGTATATTCTTCGTCCCATTAAATAGTTTTGATAATATAACCCCTTATGAACGAATTTTATTCTTGATCGTTTATAGTCAGGGGAAATTAAGCCGTTCTAAACTTTCACTTACCAAAGCTATACAGAGCTTCATTAAATTAACTAAAGATTTCTAACAAAAATAGCAAAATATGGAACAGCGCATATGGTTAGTTACTTCTTTTAAAAAATACGCATAGGAAAGATGTAGCTATTAAGAATCCACAAAATTTACTTTCCCTTTAATTTAAGCGCGTTTTTTTAGCAGCAAGCCAGGAAACTTCAATTCGAAAAATGAAAACTGGTCCAAACTTATCTTAGATATTTTTTATAATTATACTTGTAATTGGTTGGAATATAGTGGTTAACATTCTATTATAGTTTGTGATATTACATCACTTCATTCACGGCTTGGCACACCGCAACGTAAAGTTTCCTTGACATTATTGCTCTCTTAGTCTGTAGTGAAGGGATCTCACAAGCAGACACCCCATCATGGAAGCCTCTTCTTCCTTTCAACGAGAACTGGGGCGATTTCTCCACGATGACGCTCGCTCGTCCATCAGGGAGTGAAAGGTGTATTTGCACTCGCTTCAGCTATTCGTGATGAGTGAATTTCATTATTTCTGTGTTTACTCGCCTCTAAATTCACCACGCCATACCTTCTTTATACATTCGCCGGTTGTTCATTATTTGGCAGCTCGTCTACAAATTTGGCTTACATAACTCATTTCCTCAGTTTTCCCATTAACTTTTTCTTTTGAATTTTCGGTAAATTAACGCTTAGGGCATTGTTTTCGAAAAGGAAATGTAATGCTAGTTAGCGTGGGTCATTTCTGAAGATTTTCATTTCCCTCGGTGCCTAAAATTTAATTCCGGATATAGTTTGCAACACTAAGATATAAATTAATATACGGAACGTAAATTACTATTATGTACACAAACAAGTTGGAGTTTCACACTTCAAGAAATAATTCTTTGACTAAAGTGAATAAAACTACCTAGTAGAATTCTGCTGCATGTGGATCCGTTTTTTTTCCATCAACTAAAACTTAGCTCATTTAGTTCATGCTTTCCTTTAAAAGCGTGTAACAATTAGACAATAGTTGTTTACGTAACTTGTGGCTGAGCGGAATTTGTTTTAGAAGTGGAAAGACTTTCATCACGAGCGTAGCGAGTATAAAAAAATCCCAATTTCCTAAGTTGCGTACATGCTTTTATTTACAACACATGACAAAATTTCCAAATAAACCGTTTAATGAATCAACATTTGGTTCAGGGCCACTACTGAGTATTAACAGCTGAACCGCAGATAAAGTGTGTCTTAAAGAGGAAGTTCCTGTTTGGGATACCTAATTTGAGGTATCTGCATCTCTCGCCCTTGAAACAGTTTAGTTACGAGCTGTTTTCTTGTTATGGCAAAGATAAATTCTGTTAGTACGGGAAGCCAATTCATAATTACTATTTTTCTTAATTCCTCAGAAATTAATCTCAAAATTCTATTTTCCGTGGTCGTCATCGGGATGCCCTTAATAGCACTGTGTTTGTATAACGGGATAGAAGCCTAACCTTGTAGCATGTAGACGTCTGCGGGTCTCACGTGGTGAACTTTCTAAACATGCAATAGCATTATATAATATTGCAAGTTAGAACATTATTAACTTCAAACTTATGAAAAGATAGAAAAAATCTGATTAAGCATGAAAAATGTTTCTGGACGGAGCATATTCTAACTCTTTCTGCTCTGAATACTTATTTTAAGAATAATGAAATGTAGCGATAGCTTCTGAAGAAGCTGTTTTGTGTATATAAAACAAAGGTAAAGGTGTCGAACTTACTTAAGTTTAAGTTAACCTTCCGTGAAGGGATGAATAATCATGTATACGCTCCTCTTCCTAAACGTGACAAGGTGATGAACCAACTGCACACTTGGTGTGTGAGCTTTGTGTCACCAGGTTACCTCCCCACTCTACTAATAGGCGACGAGTAGGTTCACAATCTGAACATTCTAATATTTAGCTAGAACAGTACACCATGTATAATATACAGGATACAGTAGAGTACCCTCACATTAAATGGGTAAAGCGTGCTCTGGAACCTGTGCATCTAGATCTTATTTTGATATAAACTTTTCAAATCTGTTTAAACATTAGCCTAAACATGGCCAATCTGAAGTTAAAATTAATTATGCATACTCAAAAGTGTCGTTTGGTCACTTTACTGTTTATTAAGCAAGACAAATGCGATAAATTAACTAGGGAATATGACATTGTTACCATCTATCAGTTGACTGAGTATTTGTGCACATTAGAAGTTTGTATAACATAAACACTGAGGCAGGAATAAGGCAATACAATAAATCAGAAAATAATTGCAAAAGTACTTCCTTATATCATTGAATTCAGTATATAGCTTGCGTTTTTAGTTAATCCCTAAGAAATATAGACAAACCCATTTCCTTTATTATTATTATTATTATTATTATTATTATTATTATTATTATTATTATTATTATTATTATTATTATTATTTGTAATTTACATCCTTCAACGTTAAGTCATATCGGACTATGAATGAAATGGGTGAAATGATGCTCAAATGAACCCGGCTTAGAGTTACCCGACATTGGTCTTTTAGGATAAGGGAAAGCCCCGGAAAGAACCTTATCCACGTAACTCATCCTGACCGAGATTCGAACTCGGGACCTTTCGAACGTGAGGCAGACACGCTACCATCTGCGCTACCGAGGCGGGCCACTTCATTTTAGCTCTTGTATTTGGTTTCAATGGCATGGCCTCTCTTGCTTGGTAATTATTTCAGAGTTATTTGCTGTACTCTGTATATCCCATTGGCTACTTTGAACAATTAGGACAATTCACCGTGTTAGATGACAGCCGTTGACTCCAGATCACAATGCTCAAATTAAATGTTGGGTATTCCTGCGTTTAGCACAATTGTTGCTTTGGTTGAGTCCTTACTGCAGCACGTATTCAACGTATTCGAGAATCACATAGTTTTATCCGTTTTACCTTCTGCTGTGAGGTAGGTCGGGCGATTCTTTCGCATTTTCCTCAGTAATTCACTTTTGCATAAAAGAAGATTTTCTTTTTAGCTTTTACTATAATTTTTCTTCGAGTAAATTACATGGAGTGAAATAAACTGTTAAATAGTCAAGATTTGCCACACATACATAGCCAAATTTACAGAAATTATTAATCATTTAATGAAGGCTTTCATTTAACTCCCTTATAGAAATTAGCTAAATGAGGAATAGAAGCAGATTCCGAAAAGGGTTTTAAAGTAGAGAAGGACAAATGCCTAGGTGGTAAACAGAACTTAAGAAACAGTGTAGGTTAATAAAAGAAGCTGATTAAAGCATTAAGCTTGATTAATAACACATGCACTTAACCGTAATAGGATATGCTTTTTCTCTTTCCTTATAATCTGTACTATAAATAGAGACGGACATAAAATGTGTCAACTTTAAAATAAAACCTCTCTGGTGAGACAAAACCAATAACCTTCCATTTTCAAGGTAGACCACATGTACAGTTACATGGAGTAACCGCAATAGCGATCCGTTTACATGTGTGCATGACCTTGTTTGCATATTGGTCACTTCTACTCCATTCACAGCGACATCGAAATCTGTAAACCTGTATGCACGTCAAAAGGTAAACACTGCCATTTCTAGTAACAATAGCCACATTTAATTAGAATAAAAACATACGTTTCACTTTTTATATATTCAGAATGTGAAAGCCTGTTATTAAGAATTTATTGTGTGTCTTAAATAAAATTACTATCGAATTTATCAAGATATTTCAAAACGCGTTTGTTATTAATTTCATTTCTTCATGAGTATTGAAATTTTACACAAATAAGCGTTGTGCGATAAAACCCTTATCCAACAAGCAATAAAACGTCTATGATGTTTCTCTACAGAGTATAATTCAGAAACGAAAATGTGTAAATGATTACCAATTATCATTTTTAAATCCAAAATCCTTCAAAGATGAAAAAAGTGGAGATCGATAATAAATATTTATATGAATGTATTAAATGGTTAAATTTAAACTATTATTATTATTATTATTATTATTATTATTATTATTATTATTATTATTATTATTATTATTATTATTATTATTATTATTATTATTATTATTATTATTATTATTATTATTATTATTATTATTATTATTATTATTATTATTATTATTATTATTATTATTATTATTATTATTATTATTATTATTATTATTATTATTATTATTATTATTATTATTATTATTATTATTATTATTATTATTATTATTATTATTATTATTATTATTATTATTATTATTATTATTATTATTATTATTATTATTATTATTATTATTATTATTATTATTATTATTATTATTATTATTATTATTATTATTATTATTATTATTATTATTATTATTATTATTATTATTATTATTATTATTATTATTATTATTATTATTATTATTATTATTATTATTATTATTATTATTATTATTATTATTATTATTATTATTATTATTATTATTATTATTATTATTATTATTATTATTATTATTATTATTATTATTATTATTATTATTATTATTATTATTATTATTATTATTATTATTATTATTATTATTATTATTATTATTATTATTATTATTATTATTATTATTATTATTATTATTATTATTATTATTATTATTGTTATTGTTATTGTTATTGTTATTATTATTGTTATTATCATTATTGTTATTGTTATTGTTATTGTTATTATTATTGTTATTATTATTATCATTATTATTATTACTATTATTATTATTATTATTATTATTATTATTATTATTATTATTATTATTATTATTATTATTATTATTATTATTATTATTATTATTATTATTATTATTATTATTATTTAACGCCCTCCAACGTTAAGTCATGTCGACGATGAATGAAATGGGTGGAATGATCCTCAAATACGCACAGGGTACACAGATCATAAGGATAAGGAAAAACCCCGGAGAGAAATTTATCCAGATAATTCACCCTGACCGAGATTAGAGTTCGGGACCTCTTGAACGTGAGGCAGACACACTACTTCGTGTGCTACAGAAGCAGGCTGAATTAATACTATGTCTAATACAATATATATCCTGACATTCTATAAACATCCTGTGAAATTTTCTTTATTTTGATTGGGTTTTGTAAGGTTTGTACGTAAATAAGAAACCAAAGAGATAAAATTACTACCGATAAGAGGAGTTCTTTAAGATAACTCAATTTAGACCAAATAATGTTTTCGCAACGACACCTCTTTTCCAAATTTCATGCATTGTGCTTATATTTTATCAAGTTTGGTAACTCATCTGATGAAGGATGTTTGAAAATATGCGAATGTACTTTTCCTCCTCTTTACATTACTTTGTTATTTTGGACTTGAAGACCAACATGTGAATTATGTTTTAATATGTGGTAGATAATTAAGTTAATATTACGTATACTATAATCACCTCTGGACCAATATTTATTGTGAGTAATATAATGTGAATTAAAGCATAAATTTATGTGATACAGGTATCCATATCTTTGTCCTTGTTTAACACAGATTGGAATCAGAAAAGTTGGGAGAGGGAAAGAGAGAGAGAGAGAGAGAGAGAGAGAGAGAGAGAGAGAGAGAGAGAGAGAGAGAGAGAGAGAGAGAGAGAGAGAGAGAGAGAGAGAGAGAGAGAGAGAGACGCCTTAAAAGTAGATTAGGAAAAATTTGAGTCTACTATCCGAATATTAGATTCTTGATCCGTGTGCGCTCTGTTTAAAAATATAAATTTTGACACATGTACTAAAATAAATGTGCAATTCTTTGCGATTAGGTGTTTTTTTGTGACGGCTGTCATACTACATTGTGAGAGGTTCCAAAGTGTACACAAAAATGCGTTAATGGTGAGAAAAGGTGCAGAGTAATAAAATTTGATATCTTACAATTCTATTATGAAGTTATGTGATTGTTTCCTGTTCCTAATGTATAATTTTATTGAGCAGTTAATGGATGTAACACTTTTGAAAGATATTTGAATGGAATGTGCATTGTTTTAAGCCTGCTACCCCATTTTGTAGTTCATGTGCAGTTTAAGAAACTGTCGAAGAGATTACAGGATATTATTCTATCTATTCTATAGATAATAGTCTTAGAAAAGCCAAAAATTGGGGAAGCTTGATACGCTAAAGATTGATTTTTCGAATTGTCTTAAAGAAGTCTTATTTTTTAAAATAAAATCTCCATTAACGAGATTAAAGTATGGAACTTAAACAAAAAGGTACTCAAAGTTGAGGTATTATTATGACATAAGAAGTATATCGTATTATGTTGTTAAAGTGTAACATGTTACCTCAGGAAGTTTCTGAAGGAAAGATAGTAAAGGTTTCGAATATTTTGCTCTCTTTTGCAGAGTTAACTTTTGAAAGTTAACGTTTTGTTTAGGTATAATATATAATAGGAATAAGAGAGTTGATACAGAGATACTTGGTGTATAAAATGACGTTACCAATATGTTTTAATGATTAAGGTTTACATAAAGAAACATGCATATTTTCTGCTTTGAACGCATATCCGGAGTAGTAAACACTCCCCGGCTTCGTTAGCTTCTCGTGAACAGTAGAGCCTCAAGGATTATAGCACTCCGCAGGTTAAAGAGTTATGCAACATTTATTGAACAACGGAATATTTTGTTTACTCAATGACACGTGAACGCACATTTCTACAGACGAAATATGGCTACATTACTATGATTAGTCACATTAGCTGCCAAAAACACAATAATATCATTTTGCGTGTTACATGTTGCGTTATGAAGTGGTTTCTGACCAGAATGCAATCCATTGTTGTGCTTCAGCGCACAAAACTACACTGTGAATACATTAATAATCCTCAATTTTGATTACAGAACAAAACCGTTTATAACAAACCTCCGCAGCACAGCGTTAATTACTCCCAAATGTAGCTTTCCATTCCAACAAAGATGTCTTTAGTCGATTTGAAGAAAATTAGAGAAACTCGCGAGAACACAGCGTCGTCGCCCACGAGTTTCGTAACCAGGAAGGGGTGTGCATATATTTCAGGAGTAGTCGTAACAAGGACAGAGGTGAAACTTTGTTGACTGGCCACATCTGTCCTGCGACTCAAGTGATGACCTACTTAGTTGTTACGGGAATCGTGTAATGCAGGAAACCAATATTCTGTTTTTCTGAGGGTACTCCAAAATTTGAACAGTAGTTTCCAATTCTGAACTCCCGTTTCTAGAAATAGTCCTCACCTTGGGACAACGTAAGAAAGGGTTAATGCGTACTATCCTGTAGGAAACAGCTAATTCATAACGTTACGTATATATACTCACTTTCTCTTCCTTTAGCTTCCTCGTATTACGTTGCATTTCTGAAGACGAAATGTGCTCAGACACTTGACTTCCCCCTCCATAACGTTTTATTAAGTTACACGGCCCTCGAACAGGAGTTACAACGGTTACCTACCAGAACTGCTGTGTGATTGCCCTGAGCATTTGCTTATTTTGTAAACATATTTAGGAGTAATAATTTTACAATATAAACTTATATGTGAAAACAGTCTCCATATTCCACTGCTAATGATCTCGGGAATAATGTTTGCTATGTTTGTAAACCACACCCATTTAACATTTCATAACAACACTGGCTTTTATTATTGTTGTCGAAGACAGGAATTTATTGATGGTTGAAGTTTAACTATCTACTGGAATATTCTTTATTACTGAGGTGAAAGTATATACGTTTCACCAGTTACAGAAATACGATATATACTATGACAATTTAAAAGAAGTCAAAAACCCCACAGTAACAACACAAAATTACAGTAATATTTTAATTAGCCCTGAATTACGTTTTATTGTAGTTATTTAAAATAAGAGGAAAGTGTAACTGTCAGTTTTTTCTGGGGAAGAGTCCTCATATTTTTTCTTCTAGATATTTTGTGTTTCTTGGAAACATGTATCTGTACATACACCTTCACATATAACTGTAATACAACTTTTCATATAGTAATAGTGTTATTAGTCTTAGTGGTGTTGGGGGTATCTTTGTGTAATTCTAGTTTCCCGGTGTAAAACCTGTGAGGCATCTGCATTTAATGGTATGCGGAGAATTAGTTAGAAACGACTGCTTTGTGGAGCAGGGTATAGCTGGTACATTTGTTTACGCTATTATCTAACCAGCAGTAACCATAAAGTGTTGCAAAAAGTTAAAAAGGTAACA
This sequence comes from Mantis religiosa, assembly GCA_030765055.1. NCBI lineage: Eukaryota > Metazoa > Arthropoda > Insecta > Mantodea > Mantidae > Mantis > Mantis religiosa. Next base: position 159,684,671 of record CM060950.1, read on the forward strand.
GATTGCCGTAGATCTTGAAAGTTTCATTGTTCGGCTCTAGAGTACCACGACAATCGTACGAAGTTTCCTTTAAGTACACCATTAGGGCCGTTTTAGATGTCTCAGTCTTTAAATTGCACAAGCATTTGCGAATACTATGTAACATGTGTGTGCCACATGTATACCTACTTAATTCCGGAGTTAATTTCCCATTAACAACATTTTCAATAAAAGTGTAGCCTTCCGTTTGACAGTGCGATCAACTTGGATAACTAAGGCCATTCAGGCAGGCAACCTTTCATCCCTGACAGGTTTTGCCCAGGTTTTCTCTAGCCTTATAATTGGTAAATGCTGTAGTGATACTCTGAATTCAAGGCTCGAACGTTTCTTTTCCAACGATTTTATTTAATTATTTCTTTTATCACTACTGTCTACGCCATATGAAGTAAGAACTACTAAATACTAACGCAAACATCTGTAGAGAGCGACGAAGACAAATCGAACGTACAAATGCCCCTTGCCAGTTTGTCTCCATTTAAATGAAACTTGGGTAGCTGATTCAAGATTAAACATATGGTAAAACACTTCAATGAGAGTAAGACCTTCTATAAAGAGTTATGTTCTTTAAAATATCTCTGGTCATTACTTTTCTACTGCCTACATTCGTAGCATTTGTCTTTGTTCTTTCGCAAATTACATTCACTACTTTTTGTTTAAATAACTTAATTTCCACAGATAGTGATAGTCAGAGTTTTTATAGTATATCTCGATCTACATTATAGAAATGTGTGACTTACAGTCTTCTCTATGAGGTGCGTCTACTAAAATAAGGTCTAACATTTCATATTACTACTGTGTGAAGTAGAAGATTTTCATTAATGAAGAAATGGGGATATGAAAATAATATAACATATAATGACACATATACCCTTACATGTTTATTTCAAAGCACTACATGACACCATCAGCATCACAACTGACGGCTTGATAAGACTCAAAGATATACAGTGTTTCTGCCAAAATAGAATATTCAAGCTAATATAGTATTCTGCAACTGATATCCTTATATCATATAAAGATAACGTGCATACATTTCCCAGGACTGTTCTACAAACATACCTTTTACACCACTGCAATACTTCTGAAGCTGTTAGAGCAGTGCAGACGCAAACAGAATGTTTTAACATACTGGCAGAATGCTTATTAAATATTTTTACACGCTTCTTAAACAGGATCATTCGCGAAAATTCGATTTGCACACGGCCTTCAATGTTGCCAAGTCTGATGTAATGATTCTTCCCATGAGTTTAACATTATGCAATATTAAAAACTGTAGACTTTCCTGAAAATAACAACAGCACCTCCAAGCCAAATAACCTCGGGAATCGAGGACGGGATAATCATTCAAGACGTATCTAATTTTGCAAGAAGATAACCAGTTATCCCATAATGTGTCTGCATATTTGCCTTATATGCAACTGCAGCTGTCGACCAATGGCACAGTGAAAGCTGATCTTCACGACCAGGAAGCCAAACCTGGGAGTGAATAATTTAAAATCCTATGTAAGTATAGTCTGCCTCTATTTCATGTGCAATAGAAAATGGCTCCATCATGCATTTATTCATTGTTAAAAATAACACACACACACACACACACACACACACACACACACACACACACACACACACACACACACACAGAGAGAGAGAGAGAGAGAGAGAGAGAGAGAGAGAGCGCGAGAGAGAGGAGATACTTGAGTAGCGAATAGCGATTCAGCAACGGTTTGGATTGCAAACTTCGATAAATAACAGTGTTTACGAGAGCTTGTAGCCTGTGCCATTCAGAGATTATGACCAATACTTAAGGTGAGATGGAACTGATCTATTAGTATTTTATCACACCAAGGATTTGTTTTTCTTTCAATTTTCTATACACTGAAACTTAATGAGGTAAATTACAGCATGACTTCAATTTCGAATAGCGTATTAAATGTGACAGACCGTGTGAGGAGTATAATGGATAAGTTAGGTATGGCACCTTGAATAGCAGAGGAGGATTAGTTGAAAATCCGTTTACTAGAGCAAGGGCAAATTTCTTTCGATTTGAGCTTATGTGGGATTGGATGCTCTAAAGTGAAACCTCCTTGTAATGAGAGTTGACGTGTTATCCATGATGGAGATGCGTTTCAGTCAGAACTAGGGCATGAAGATATAAAACAGTGCATTAAGCCATAGCGAAACAAATAAGTGGCGCACACATCTAAGTTAATGAAAAATTCTTCAACTTATTTTCCATCCAATTATATTAATAGGAAATCAAATTAACCAATTATATAATAAATTAATTAAATAATATATAAACTCAGTTCATGTGTGTTTACATAGAGTTTAGTGAAGTATAAGTGCCTAGCGCACGAATACTTTGATTAATTGGAATGTTATCTTATTATTTTAACCTTTATTAAAATATATAATGCACAACATTTAATAAAGAACTTTATGTATTGTGTTCAGTTTACATTAGTTTTAGGTTTACGTTCCTTTGCATAGAGTATAATTAAATTTATAAACGACAAGGGAAGGTTTGTTGAATTTTACACTGATGATCTCTTATCCAGTCCATTGTGGTTATGGAGAAAGATATACCTAAGATTAAAAGGGTAGAACCAAATGAGATTTTCGTGGAAAGATATAAACATTTGTATCTTGTGTGCTGTAAAAGTAAGTATATTATAGCTGATTTATCAGATGAGTGTACTTTGAACTGTGGAGATAAGAGTTGCATAATACATAGAATTGCCATCCTCAGGATGACGAAATTATATTCTATGGTGAAGTAGATCTAAGATACTTTTGTTAGTATTTTCTTTAGGAAAACGAATTTTTTCATTACGCTGAAATTACGGCTGAGGAAGACCACGGAAACATCGCTGAAGTGATTTGTTGCTTGCAACAAAATGAGAATATGGACTTGTCTGTCAGGATCATGACAGTTTAACCTCGTCCATATTAGGAGGAGGCAGGTATCTATGTACAGGACTCCAGCGTCACACTTTGTGGCATTTGCTGGCTCTCTGGCCAGACTATTCGCACAGAACTTTCGAAGGAATGAAAGAAAGTATGTTCATGACATTTTCTCTTTAACAAGTGCTTTGTATGGGAGCTGCAGAACTTCCGGCGAATTTGTTGCTGTCTCTGACGTTCCATTTCCACAATGAATGCGGCCTTTTTCTCCATTGTTTCTCTTTCCCTTATTACTTATGCTTGATACGTCTTTTGAAATTCCGACTGCCAGGAATTCAGAAACATTTCATTCCTGTACTATTAAGAATGACATTCTAACATATTCTGCTTATGTTATCAAAATAACGTACAGTTTATTTGCTGTGAAGAAATAGAAATTTCTAGGTGATGTAATTTTCTAAATGGGTTTTCGGTTTGTTTTCTGTTAAGAAAAGACAAGTGTTTACAGAACCAACATATCTGCTTACGAACCCTTGAAACAATGATGTTCTCGATTGCTTCACAGTGAATTCACTGATAGAAATATGGAAATCATAAGTTACTAATATATGATCCTGTTTATGATGAAATAAATGCATGAAGGTAGCAGTTAAAAGATATGTTGTTATGACTGCTGCAAGAATGAATTCTCTGTTGTTAGCGACGAAGTATTTATGCAGTTTTCTGTAAACTTATTCAGCGGCATTTAAGAGGTTGCAATGTGCAGGAAAGTATCTTTGAGGCTGCTTTGATTATTTTTCTTTGAAATATAACATTTCGGATATCTTAAAGTCATTATCTTCATACGAAATATTTTAGCTGCTTGAGGTAAATAAATAAATGCATAAGCATCAGCTAAGCTTCCAGGGAAGCTCGTACAACAAATGTCTTAACACTTTAAGACTACGGTAACATTACAAGTTAGACTGAAAACTTAATAATGCTTAATCAAGCAACTTAACACGTTGAATGAAGAATTCAGCAAACGTGCTTAAATGGGAGAAATTCAGAATCAAGTCTTTAAAGCTATTGAAATGTGTACTGACAAAGACTTTTAAATAATTACCATATGTCGGAATGTGAACATCCAAATTAAAAAAAAAAAAGCAAAACATGTAAAAGCCACTGGTTAATTGTTTTAAGTTTTGAACTTTAATTTTACAGATGATTTATTTTCAAGTCAACTCCACCGGTTTAATATGAAAGTTTAGTCCCGGTGTCATCAAGTACGAAGTGACATTAATCCTCCCTTTTATCTACTCGCTTATGGGTACTCATTCTCAGCGTTAACATGAATTTCTAAGGATTATATAATTATATACAATTTTATTAATAGAAATCCGTTCATTAAAATTTACTTGTGGAAAAGAGGTCAATATGAATGTACATATGTAGGTATATACAGAATGTGTACATTCAAGGTAAAACACGGTTACATCTCAGCAGTATTTTAATTCTTTCAAACTCAAGAGGGACATAGTATTCACTTCAAATTCATGACAAAGCTTGATACCACGTGACTGACTTATTTGAACCTCTATGTTCAAGTAATTTTGCTCAATATAGCTTCTGGGTTATATTTTTGCAGCATCTTGTTCAAGAGGTATTCCCACTTGAGAATTCTACCACATAATTATAGCTCAAAGCTTAGAAACCTACATGGAATTTAGTGAGTTTACTATTGAAAGTTTTTCACAAAGGTTTTCACAGCTACCCTAAATTCAGCATAGAGTTGCAGAAATAATAATAATAATAATAATAATAATAATAATAATAATAATAATAATAATAATAATAATAATAATAATAATAATAATAATAATAATAATAATAATAATAATAATAATAATAATAATAATAATAATAATAATAATAATAATAATAATAATAATAATAATAATAATAATAATAATAATAATAATAATAATAATAATAATAATAATAATAATAATAATAATAATAATAATAATAATAATAATAATAATAATAATAATAATAATAATAATAATGATTGCCACATATAATAAATGTTTGGAGCTAAAGTCTCGTAGAGAAATTGAATGATGGCTGCCATAACTTAACACGTTTTTAAAGCGTAGGAGAATATTGTCTTCATCCTAAATTCACACAAAAGCTGGTGATGTATTTCCTGAATCCTAATATAAAATGTCTATTATTTGTTTTTGCTTTTACTTTTCTCTTTTCCATTTTTCCTTTTTAATTATTACTCAAGTTGGCCATATGCGTATATTCGTATGTGGGAAATAGAGAAATTTGAATTAGTAGTTTAATGGAGTGTTACTTTTAGTTCTGTAAATTCTTTTGCCAGAATTTTCTGAAAAAGGCCAGATATTGTTAACAAAATCGTCTATTTGCCACTCATGTATTACTAGAAAATCATTTGTAGCTTAAAGGCATCATGTCTTCAATTTCAGACAGTTTATGGTTTAAAATATTAGGACAGGTTGTAAGAGTGATTTTAAACAAAATTCAGGTGCTATGAATTAAGTTTACTTTGGATAGTATAACGATTATAGGCTTAATGTTCTTATTATATGTACACGCGAGAATAAAGCCTTTTATGTCTTCCTGCTTTCAGTTGAATCTCTAATAATATGCACATAATACCTCTTAACAGCTTACCACGTTTTTCTTGTTGGCAATCAATTTAGTTTCTGCACGACAGAATTGAGACAGCTAACTTCAGAATGGAAGTTATAAATGTCACAGCATAGTCAGTGGTGAAAGGAAGTACGAAATATGTGTTATAACAAGGAGCACTTTCTTGTTTTTGTGGTATGAAGTAAAGCGGTCAAACTACTTGTTTCTCACCAACAGACCAGCCTTCATTACCAGGAGCTGTATGTGCAGAATTTACTTGGGTTTTCTCCGGGAACTTGGTTTCTTTTACTGCTTATTTTTTTAAATATATCATAAGAGTAGTATTTTATAAATTTGCTTATAAACCAATGCAAAGTAATCCTGTCAAATACGATTCCAAAATCGGAATTCAATACACCGTGGAGCTCTTTCAGGAAACTGGTATATATATAATCGGCAAAGGATCATAAGTTTGCTTAGAATGTGATTGGGGTTTTCATTTACTGCTATAACCCAAAATATTAGTCTTATTTTCTTACATTATCTACAGAACTATTAACAACGACTTGAAGCCGAACCTTAATGTAACATAAAGTAATATTGCGTAAGTCTCGTTGCTTAACAAGCGTTTGTTGAACTACTTTCTTAGACAACTTTAAGGTAACATTTCGTAAGATTTCTTGAATATATCTTACCTGGCATTCTGCCCCTGGCTATCATCCAAAACTGTGCTAAGATTTTTATCACTAAAGCAGCTTGTAATAGGTAATGAAGTAATTGTAGAATAAAAACGTAACTCATGACTTTGTAATTTGTAGTTTATGGATTAATAGTAGTGGGGTTAGGAGTAGAAATAAGTTTGTTCTTGCACACTTCATTGTTCATTGCAGCAAAAATGCAGATTTACACAGGCAAAAGTATCAAAGTTAACCAGATAAAGCAGTGAAATGTCGTTTTTAAAGCCAACAAAATAATTGCTTTAAAAAGAGTCTAAGATTTTTAAACTGTAACATCACTTCCCTAAACCTGGGAAATCCTTAACACATTGAGAACAAAATGTCCATATTTCGCAGCAGGAGGCCTTGGAAAACACATTGACATAAGATTAATATTTTACCACGTTGTGAAGTGTTGTGCCAATAAATACAGCGAACTTTATTTCAGAAAGTGTTGACACTATAGTTCCTCTTTGAACATACTCGAAAACCTAATTCGTATAGTTTACAAAGCATTTTAATGTTTTAAGAGTTCAGATTATATCAGGGATGAGAGGAATGCCAATATTTTTAGGGCTTACAAGTTTACGTAGAGAAACGAGCTGTACAGAATGGCAGGGACAGATATCTCCTAGCAGTTAGACTGAGTACGAAACGTGCACATCTAATGAGACTTCTTTTTACACATGGTGGTGGGTGTAGCAGCTAGCATGCTAGATCTGTCCAGCGCTGCTTCAGCGCCATAAGTAGAGCATGCCGACAGCGCTGGAAGAAATCGAGACATTTACTTTTACATGTTTCTGTGATGGGAAACTGAGTGCGTCTTGTCCGAACAGAGTAGTATCATCTTGTTATTAATACTATCGTGTCCAAACAGAGTTTTTGTTGCTTTAAGGTCCATCAAAAATATACAAGCTTTACTATAAGGAGTAATTTGCAATCTAAGCATTAAGACAACCAGAGAGTGAATATCCTAAACAGAAAAGGATCTTTTCCCGAACTTGTTTGTACCCTAAACATCCAAGTAAAGTTCCTCTTGTATTTGTGTGGCAATGCTCATTCAGTGTGCACGTGCCGTCTAATTTCTCAGTTTTGATTTGTATATTCTATGAAGCGGTTATAGACATAAAATAATTATACACGCAACATACTTAAACATTTTTAAATTATAGGAAAGTTCAAGCCTAAAAGCTGAAACCCACTTCATCACTGCATCTTCCCTGGAACGCCATCCTTCGCAATATAAAGGAAAGGGTTAGGGCCCAAGTACGTTTAAACAGACAGAAGTCATGCCTAAACTGACTATTGCTCATATGTTGTAAATTCAAATCTTTTAAAAAATCCATTTTATGTGAGCATAATACAGAGGCCTAGAGATTTAAACCTCTATGGAACCACTAACTAGGATATTAAACAGTGGCTTGCTCATATTGTGCTTCAACTGTTATACGTATACTGTTATAGGGTAAAATTATTTTGCATTTTTAAGTTTAATTATATATACCTGAATATGCCAGAAATGCATTAATAATCATTTTTAACAAAACCTGCATAAAATTAATGTTTTATTTGCGTAACTTTAATATGGTCGTATCCGACTTTATTATATTCATAGGTTAAGTATAGCTAAAAATTGTTAGAAGAGAAATTTAGGACGATTAAATCTTTAACGCTTCCCCTTTAAGACCAGTATACTTAGGCAGTACAGTGAACAGTGTAGGGTATAAAATGGAATGGTACAGTTGACACGAGTTGCGACCTAAGAAGACCTAACCACCTCTCGGCAGAAAGGAATAAAATGCTTGGTCTGAAGTTCCGTTACACTATTGGAACTGCTAGATGGGGAAAGCAACAACCCTTTCAGCCAAGCGTAGCTTAATATATTTCCTTCCAGGAAGCATCCACACCATTTGTCTGCCTGCCTCGATAGCATAGATGGTAGCATGTCTGCTTCACTTTCAAGAATCCCAAGTATGAATCTCGGCCAGGGTGAGTTACCTGGATAAGGATTTACCCGGGGTTTTCCCTTATTCTTTCAGACGAATGTCGGGTAGCTCTAAGCTCCATGGACCCTGGACACATTTGAGCATCATTTCACCTATTTCATTCACCGTCCGATATGATGTTGGAGGACGTAAATTTTTTTTTTTTTAAAAAAAGCATATGTCTGAATTTACTCTACGACATGAAAGCTAAAACCACAATTATAACATTATGAGAACACGCAATGAAACATAAATGATGAAAAAGAAATCCTGGTAGCCGAGAAACCACACCAGCATGCGGCTACGGACCAGGAAAACTATGACAATCCCAAAGTCGGAATGGACGGTCATGGGGAACCGAACTCGAGATCTTGCGAATGTGTGTCTCAGACGTTACGTGGAGCCATTTTGCAAGGTGAACTATGCATACTTAACTAATCAGTTGCCATTTTGCTAAAAATTCATGGAAATGGGGATTTTTGCTGCTTTCTGTAAAGCTGTGCTATTTGAAATAATACACCTTGATACTAGATTGTTTTTATTTTATCTACGTTGAAGATCTATTTTTCTCCTTAGTTTTTACAAAGAGATTTGTTTGTATACTTTCTTGGTAACGTTACTGTAACGGACAACACCTTATATAGGCCGGGGGCTTAATTCCCTGCTGAAGCAGTAAAGACACGTCTGCCAAAGAGAAACGGTGGTTACGTGAGCTTGAAGCGGCGAAGGAAAGCAAATGAACAACAAATTGTATGGGGGGGGGGGGGATTGCGGACTTCATTGCGACATCACAAAAGCATTTTAGGAAAACTCAAATATCAGGCATTACTTTCTTCCGGGCTCTTGTATTGCACAAACGGGATGTACTACTTGTAATTCTAAAGCAGTTATAAGACTGGTTCCCATGCAGTGAGGCAGAATGAAAATGAATCCTTTTGCCACGAGAGAAATAAAATTTATACAACATTGCCAGAACTTAAGAGAAACATTGCTAGAATTTTAGAATATGTACAGTAAAACTTATCCCTTGTTTTAGGAATGTTGTCTTGTTAACAATGAAGGACATTATATTTATAACCTTGCTGGGACAGGAGTGGAATTGCTGAATGACCATGGAAATCCTCAGGCGACACTCAGAGCTACAATAGGTCAAGGTCCTTGACAAGGACGAGTGAAATTTACGCATGGCCTAGAACCCAGATACTCCGGTTTTAAGTTTTGGCATGGCTTAATATGTTTTGTACCCCTCGCAGATAAACGGTAGAAAGAGCTATTTTATAACTGCCCTCTTACAGCCTCGGCGAAATCCTTAGCAGGTAACTGATTGTAATAATACTTATTTACTTTGATTTCATCTTTAGACACAATGCTCTATAAACGGTATCAAGATTCCATCCAAAAGTAATAAATTACTCTTCAAACTCAGTGTCAATATTGAAGCTTATCACTAATCAATAATGAATGATTAGAGATACCGAATTCTAATTCTCTTGTACATTCACTGAAGACGCAATTAAAACTATAGGCGTGGATACAGATATTATGTGTTCATTAAACAGTTTCACTCCTTATATCACTGATATTTTACGGAATAATTCTTCCATATTTTCTGACTAATTTCCGAATTAATTGATACTAAAAACAAAATCCTACGTTCAACCAGTTACAGCAAATATATTCGTCGTACACTTCAAACTTGAATCCAATCGGAATCGAGATATAGCTTTTTATCAGTATCTGTTTCGCTGAGGCATATTATGTATCATTAAGATTTTTATCTATTAATTATAAACATACTCTCTAAAATCCACATACCGCCTTACAGGATATCTCACTGTTTATCTTAAGATTATTTGCTATTTTAAGGACGTTGATTGAAATACGCACCGAAATAAGAAAGCTGAACACTAATGTACACGGATACTAAAACAACACAAGTGGTTATATCTGAGAAATTAATTCCACTTTTAAAACGGCACCTTTCTCCAGTACGTAGTTAACTTTGCTAACTTCAAATTCTCCTGTCTCATAGCCTCGTATGGTACAAGTATACTTACAAGTAACATATAAAAGGAAATACATTTCGAAATTGCTAATAGTTTTCCCAGATTATTTTCCTTAAAATGGGGTTTGCAATAGAATAGGCATTATTTCTTTCGCATACTGCAAGGAAGGCAATCCGCATTCGACTTTGATCCCCAATAACAACAATTGAATTTCCTGAAACAAAAAAGGCACATTTTTCTTATTATTTTCCAGAAATAAGAGCTTAAAATCGGAAATACCCGTTCTATGTTGCATGAGCCTAAATGGGGCTTAAACCAACTTAGATTTGCACTGTACTTGCATAATTTCATGAATTATGGTTTACAAATACACGCCGTCTATGATACTAGCGAATGTAAACAGTTTTCTCATTGTTTATATTGTAATATTTCCTACGCATTAGTTCTTTGCACCATTTGTGTTCGCAAACCCATTTTATAGAGATATTTTCATACCATTACTTTACCTGAACTTATAGTCTTCATGGATACACCGAGCGGAATTGCTCAAGCGGTTTCGTCTGTGGCTCGCATTCGGGAGGTCTGCTTTCGATTCCCGTTGGTGACCTACCTGACCTATGGGTTTTTTCGGGGTTTTCACAGGTCGCTAGGCGAATGCTGGGTAGGTTAATTACTTCCCCCGAATTCCCTGTCCCTCTAATTCGCCTCCATTATCATTTCACAGCATCACTCATCTGGTGGTCTCTTTCGGTGTAGTAGTGTCGGCGAATGTCTCGGTGGTGCTTGGCGGGATGATATGGTATGAGGAAAACTACTTCGTCCTCCGGTTGGTCGGTTGCCGGTCTCCGCTCCTCTGCTGGGACCATTTCGAGACTGCCAGCCAGGGACCTTTGGGGCTCGGCTGCTGGGCTCGTTGCCGTTCCGCAGTAAGGGAGCGTGTCCGTTGTCGTGGTCTGTCGGGGGAAGTCTCTCTAAGTAAACTATAGGGACCCTGCCCTCTGCACGGTCGTGGCTACTTGTGTCGGCCGCCCTTTGTCTGCTCTCACCTCATCCTTCCTCGCGGGGGTGCCCCAATTTGGAGCATAGGCACAATGGAACCAGCATGGTGGCCTACGTACCGAATCCCCTCCATAGTGAAATCGTAATCCTAATCCTTCATGGATACACATTGCAATGTCATGACAGGCTATTATTGAAGTTACAAAGGTCTTCCAATTGTTACCTTTATTTTCCGAGAATACGATACAGGAAATCTTACTGAGTCACTCACAATTGTTCATTTCATCTTACATATGAGATTTTCTTCTGAAGTGCTGTATGATTTAAAGTGCTACTCCTGTCGGTTTCTGAAGGACGGATTTTAATGAAGTGCTGCACAGACGCCGAACTTGCGGTTATCAGAATAGTTTTCCTTCAGGTGTTGTTCTCTCGCAAGTATGATCTTATCCTTTAAAATGTTATTAGGCATATTTTTATAGTGCTCTTTATGTTTTTGAGTTACTTTTTAAACAGACTGTGTTAATATACCTTTTAATACAAAGTTGTAGAATCTGTAAATGTCCAACATGCTTAAGGATGGTAAATAAGTTTCCTGTCACCACATTTGCTGTATTAAATATAATTATATTGTAATGGAAACTACAACATATGGACGGGAGCCCGCAAATGCTTTTATTACTAAATATAGGACTTCAATAATTTAATAGACATGCAATTTGATACAGATCGACAAAAGCAGTATTTTAGGAACTGCAGTCTTCTAAATAATATTTGGCCTAAGCACCGTTTAGTGAAAACAGATTTCGTATATTTTCATCTGTCTTGGGTGGATAGTAACAACACTCCCTGACCCCCCCCCAAAAAAAAAAGTTGTCTGAAATTCAAAGGTGAGAAGTTGGTTAAGTGCAGCACCTTTTAAGGATGTGACACGAAAATTATTCAGAAAAGGCCGCAAACCAAAGTATCCCATCACTTTCTTTTTTTAATTTTCGTCTTCTGAAGCTACGTCATATAGGACGGTGAAGGAATGTCTTGAAATGATGCTAAAATGATCCCACGGTCCATAGAGCTTAGAGTTACCCGACATTCACCTTTCAGAATAAGGATAAACCTCAGAAAAAACCTTATCAGGATAACTCACCCTAACCGAGCTTCGAACTCGACACCTCTTGAATGTAAGACACACACGCTAATAACTACGCTACCGAGGCGGGCATCTCTTTCATGCACATATTTATGGAAGATTTTTTCTCAAAATATCCTTTCTAAAACATTTCTATCACAAATAACAGGTATATCCGGAATTAACTGGGAACAGCCTCAAATACCTTCATTGTGGAAGTATTTTGGACTACTGCTATATCATAAGAGAAAAACAAAATTTTGCTACACACACACAAAACAAAATGTTAATCTTATTAAGGGACACAATTAGTCAAATGTTTGAATGGAAGTAACTATTTTCCAGGTATTCCTTGTTATTGTTTTGAATTTTCAAGTACTTAAACGTCTTCTAATTACAAAATGGACATTCACTTTTTATGTCCTGGCCGTTTAAAAATAATGGAATGTCAACGCCGTCACATAGCAATCCATTCTTAAAAGAGTTAACATCTCCTAAGGATTCATATTCTCTTTGTATCCATTTGCACTTTTAGGAATAGTTTGTTCAGTAATTAGTAGAGAAATTCGTGTGGATGTAATTACCTGATTTTTTCAAAGCGCAATAGATGCATCCGTTTGTCTAATACAAAGGTGAGGAATGCAACTATATTGTAAGTAGCATGCAATCCAATGCTTTTCAGTAAAAACAGCGTGAGGAGGGGTTTCTGGTCATTTAAGGGGGCACGGACCTATGAAATTCCCTATTTATAAAACTAGTAATGCTCTAATTTTTTTTACCCTCATCCATTCATCAGCTACATTAAAAGCAACGGAAATACAGAAGGCGTAGTATATGTGTTTTCAGTGTTGGTTCACCTAATAATTTGATTTCGGCCTTAAGAAGCTTAACTACTGTATCCAAGTATACCCCAAATTTATGTTTCAGAATATTCTATTTTATTCCACGGTGTACACTAACCCTACCCTAGTTAAATATGGCGATCGCTAAATCCAACTGCTTGATTTTGTATTACGATCCACTATAGTGCGCTCTCCGACGCTCTGTTATCTCCTGCATATGGCAATAGCTAATAGGAAAGCGCTGCAACGTAGACATATCATACGCTTGTGTGTGAGAGAGACAGCGATAGCAACACAGCGTAGTGTAAGAATAGAGTGCGTGTTATGAAGAACTATTAAGCGCATCTGTTTAAAATCCAAATACAATGTTGCTATTTGGTAAAACCAAATAAATAGAATAGAAATTAAAGTACCTAAGTATTCGGAAAGAATGGCGAACTGCTCGTTGTCACTTCGGCAAAATTTCTCACCGGCAAACATACTGCTTTTGTCCAGAAACTCGTAATTCGTATTCAACTCGTCAATATTTATGCAAGTCACTCCTTTCTTTAAGGAATTTACGACAGTCATTGGTTTTCTTATATATGAAGCTTTTTTTTTTTTTTTTTTTTTTTTTCAGAAGTTATGCACAAGGTGGAAGAAGTAAAATCTTTATATTTTTTCCGCGTAAAGAAGGTATCTTTTCGGCTGTACAAAATTCGCCCTGGTCATAAAATTCCAAAACTGTTCTACAAACTATATCTTTTTCAAAATATTCCGATTGCGTTGTTTTTGAAATGTTAATGTTGTTTCTAGGTGAGACAAAGGTTATAGCTGAACACTTTTTTACTTCTGAACTAACACTCCACCCGCCTAGCAGTTAACTCCTTGCACTTTAAAACCAAGTTGTACCTTTTGCCGTCATTTGAGATTCTTACAGAAAACTGATACACCATATAAAGAACCTTGACTTTGTAAAAGACTAAATTATGTTTCTCTTTTCTCACTAATACGGTTGCTTTACTTAGCGACATGTTGGAAACTTTCACAACTTCTTAGTACTGCGCATTATCTACCTGTTTTGTTCCATGTTCAGAGTATTTAAGGGTGTGCTAACAGAAAGGGGAAGCACATCAGGATAGTCACAAAGGTTATGATCACATTTCTGTTGACACCCAAAGGTTGCTTTATTTCTGACCAAATAAATGTAAAATATAATTGCGTGTAAATACCGAGCTACTGAAGCTAAAATTACACTCTTTCTTCGTGCATGCTTGGCCGATCATTCTCCTTATATGTACTTGACGTAAGTTTTAAGTCTTTAACGCTGTTCGCCTGTGATTCGCTACAACCGTGTTGCCTCTGAAGGTCATTTGCAGGAGGTTTGACGCGTATAATAGTGCTGTTGCTTTCCGTATTGTTGTGGCAACAGTTGGAACAATCGTAGCCAAGTACCGAAGGGAAAAACTCAACAGATTGCAGCTACTGCCAGGGTCGCTCGTTTATTTTCGGTAACTTGAAAGATATTTCAAATGACGTCATATGTATAATTGATTGGATATATGTTACAGTTAAATTATATTTTAGTGCTGGATTTCTTCATAGTTAAACTCTTTCTCGGCTAGTTAGCTTCTGTTAGTGTGTAGAGCACAAGATGAATATGTAGATATCAGACAATGTGTCGAGAGATAAGACTAGAAAGCGATAGATTCATTAGTGTTTATTATAATCATTATTCTGTTATGCTCTTTTGCCATCAACGACATCATTTCCCCTGTTGCATAACACGAGAAGACACGTTGAATGATATGCGGTTGGCTTACTGAACCTTGTTCGTAAATGTACATCTCTTTATAGGTTTGCTCCAACTTGTTCTTCCCTGCATTATTATTCATTGCCTTTTTGAATGTTAGGGTGGGCACAATGACCTCACTTAGGTGTCATAAATAGTACCATAAGGGTTCCTCTACTGAAGGATGGTCTGTTACGTTGTGGCAATATAAAACGTTCGTTGATGGAAGAATGTTACAAACTTTTACATTCTACATATGTACGCATATACATATATCCTCTAATAATAAATTATCCCTATCATAGTTGTGATAGAAATAATGCCTCACGAATTGTGTGACACCATCAAGAGGTGGTAATTTTTGAAAAGTTTTAACCAAGCTTGTTTATGTGAGTTGAATTTGGAAAAAGGATATTGTTCGAACAAACTTCCATTGCATAAAAACAGTCATTCGACATAAAATTAATTGAACGTTGTGTAAAACAAAACATTGAGGAAGTATCCTACTGGTTCAGTCATTGACATAAACTGTGCATTATCTCCAATAACACTAAATATATAGGTATTGTAAAATACTAACATGGCGATTCCAGTAATGTTCTGCAAATCAACGAATATAGATAAGATAGGGTGATATACGCTCTTGATGGTAAATTTGGACACGAATAACATGTGCCTAACCTTATAATAGGTATACAAATACGCTTTACTGTTTAATTATAGAGCTCGTGAGTGTCAATGCCAAAATATGGATACTCATTTGTGTCATTCGATATGCGAGAACCATTTAATAGATCTCTATTAACGAACTAAGAAAGGTATTAGGGAGGTCTATGCTGTAGGGTAGTGATAAGATTTAGTTCAAGTTTAGGCAAGACGAGGTTAAATTAACAAATTGATATTTACTGTGGTTAGCTAGTTGGCCGCATTGTTTTAAGACAAGCAAATAAAATAATTTGGTTGCAATACATTCCTCAATGCATTAGTGGTTTATTACATGCGCTAGTGGTTTATTAGTGCCAAACTTCTGCAGTGTCATCATAACCTTAACTCACTCCTAGGAGATAACTTTTAATAAACCACCTGTTCATGCCATACGCGTTCATAAAATAAAAGTAGCCTGAAGAGTGCTTCAAGAATGCGGTGATTGTTAAAGGAGAAATTTATGCTTGCGCATGACTGGCAAACAAGAGCCTCCTTGCTGAGGTTTTCAACACAACTCAAGTACTAAGTAACCGCCAAGGTTTCTCTTTTTCCCCATCATTGATTTATTTGATAATGTTGTGTTATTCTTAATATGCTATACCAAATGTACAACTGGAGGTGGTGGTGATTGATGATGATGATAATAATAATATAATATATATATTATCATTATTATTAATTATTATAACAATTACTAAAATGGTTTCATGACTGACTAATTTAAGCGCTAATCATTAGGACAAACGAAGGTCGTCACCCTGGTTCTTAATATAATTCTATAATCCTTTAACATTTTGGAAAGGTAGTGAAATTGTGTATGCAAATAAGATAAAACTGCAGAAGAAAATCAAGGTTTAAAACAAGGATATAGTGCTTTCTAATATTTATTTCGGCATTATTTAAGAACGGAAATCTAAAGCGCACAATATCAAAACGGAACGAAAGGAAACTTAAATGTGCTTGGCCTTTGTGGACGATCTAGTCTTGATTTTTGACAATGTGGGTAGACACCAAATGGCTGTGCATCAACTTTTCATTTGTTAATGGAATAAAATGACAAGTTTTATTACTAAAACAAAGACACTCTCGTTAGAAGTGTTTACTAGAAAAGAACAAAAATAGTGACATTCCATTAGAACAAATACATATCTAGACCTGTGAAGTGACATATTAACAAAAGCGAGATATAAATAAAATACTAGTAAAATTCGCAGCAATAAGCGAAACAGTACTTGAACAATTAAAAAATAAAACAAAGGAATGGAGTTTCTCTTTATTAATGGCTCTATCCATGCAAGGGATGCATGGACTCCTACACCAAAACTGAAGCAATAGAAATGAGGCTCTTACGCACAATAGACAGGGTCAGGTGAACTAAGCGAAAAACGTATATAAGTATATTCCTTATTTATAATTTTTGCATTAGTATCAATTTATTCAATTCTCGAATCCCATTGTCAGCCGAGAGCTGACCACTGATGGTCAATGGTTGATTATTGATGCAACTTTGTATTTGTGGAAACAAGAATTAGCATTCAAAGGCCATGATGAAGGTGCGCTTTCACTAAATGACGGGAATTTCAAGTGGATCCTTTCCTTACTAATTTTCTAAGTTCACTAGAAATTCACCAATATAATGTACTTTTGCATTCAGTGGCAATTCTAAAACAATACAAAATTAGCTCATTGGGTGCAGTTCGGAATATTTCCAGAAGCATTTTAAAACTAAAATTAATGCTTTAGGTGTTCTTTCTTTTGAAGTTGACGACACTGCAGATACTTGTTAATAGTCTCATTGCCCTTCTAGCACAAGATAAGCAAATGCGGACACAACATTAGTTGAGCAATTTTTCGAATTTGATAATAATGTCCATTCGCTACATTATATCCTTTAAGAATTTGTTGATGAATACAAATGTGTTATGTCAGGTGTTTGAATATACTTAAAAATGAATCAAGAGTAAAGCTCTTCAGGCTGTTTTTGTACAATGTTTGAATCACTACTTGAACTTTGTTCTGAAACAAAGTTTTAATGTCTAAGTGTCGTATATTTTTGTGTGAGTATTAGTGACATCCCATCATTTGTCCATTCTTTGGTGAAACGAATGTAAGTACAGGATTCTACTTTAACAAAAAAAAAAAAAAAAAAAGAAAGAACGTTAACTGAGATATGGCGAAGGTCCAATTCAAGCACCTCCCATGTGACTCTTCAAAAACGTGAAAAGCTAAAGCAAGTGTTTGGAGCATTTGTGTACGATGTGGAATCCGGTGATAAAAGGATAACATCCGGAGAAAGGTCTTTGAATAAAATGATTAGTTTTGGCTATACCATGCTAACAATTGCTTTTATAGTTTAACAGACATCTCACAGACTGCTAAACCTCATTTTATGTTAATTACTGTATGAAAAATATTCAGAATACCAGTGACGTAATTAAAAGCAACTGCAATGAGGAAAAATTCAGAACTTTGTTTGAAAAAGCCTTAGACTTCACCAGTGTGATTACTGGAAGAGAATCAGCCGTAAATGTTCAAATCATAGCTCCGTTTCTTGTAAATGCTTTATTAATATATTGTAACAAACAAGTGTTGGGTTTCAAGATTATGAGAAATTGTAGTTTTCATGTATTGTCGACTCGTCAAAATAGTAGTATTATTTCGTCAATTTTCTTTTCAGTGCTCTGTAGTAGTTGCAAGAATGTTATCTACAACTATTCCACAATCCGCAGTACGTTAAATGGAAACTTTAAATTCTTTACACACATCATTTGACCTATATAGATCTTATACTCCATGGAGGACTACGCTCACTGCGCAAAATCGAAAAGTGTATGAGGAAACAGCTACAAAGAATTCTCCTTGGCTATAACAATTCCTATAACAATTTAAAACACTTTGTCTGAAAGCCATAGAGTAGCTAAAAATGTGAAGCAGGAACTTGTGTAGCCCAATTCATGTGAGAGGAGGAGTGAAATTACAGTCAATTACTTTGTACTAATTTTGTGTAAATAACTGAAATTAACCTATTACGTCGAAAATAAAAACAGTCCTTTTTCACGACTGGCAAAACGATTGCTTTAGGCAACTTACTATATAGTACGTGCTTCAAGTTCCACTTTGGAACAGGCTGTTTGCTACCATCTATGTAGACGTTGAAGTACCCATTGGTGTCTGCATCTTTTGTCACTTTGGTTTTACATGATCTCTCTTAAGCCAAACAGAAGGCTGTAAAATAACCAGGACGTAGTAATAGATTTAAATAAATATCTTATTATATTGAAATGTTAACATTGCCAATATTTATAAATTAATTTGTTTCTAGCAGTTTACAAAACGACCAGCTGGTAATATGCAAGGTGTCATACTATTATTTCAAGTAATAAAATAGTGCTTCTGCATTCTGTTTAACTAGGCTGAATACACGTCTTGCTTCCTGTGAATGTGATCAGGGTTCGAGTCAAGTTGTTACATTTGAAATTCATGGTGAAGGAAGTGGAGCTAGGCAGATTTTCTATGGGCATTCCATTTTGAGGCCTTTGTTCCAAGACACCGCACACTTTTCTAATTTTTTCGGTGTTATGACAATGAATTAGAAGTCCTGTGGTTTCTTTTCCTTTTGAAGCAGAATTGCTTCAATTATTGCTTCGCACAATTTATTTCTGCTAAGCAAATCACCCCAAGTCGCTAAGTAGTAATAGAGTTATCGTTTTTATTAAAAGCATGCAGAATCAACTGCTCCAGGGTTAATCTACTATTGTATCTTAATATTAAGGTACTCCAGAAAAAGTTTGTTGATATTGATTCTTTAAAGAATATTCTTACGTATTCGGTGTAAAAGAGAAAAATAGGACGGAAAGGTGAAAAGAAAAAAGAATAGAATTACATCCAAGAGTGACGGCATAATGCAGTCACATCTGTGAATTCTGATTACACTCAAGGATTCAAAAAATAGGGAATTTAAAAAGTACAGTCACATTCATTTTCATCATGAAGTAAGGAAAAAGAATGAATTTTTGAAATTGAATGATTAAATTAGCCCTTTAATTTTCAAGTGTTATCTCATCTGTTGGATGAAACAAGTCTTTAAAGTTATAAAAGTTAGAATTTGTTTCGAAATTTAATGCTAATTTTTAATGACAGTAATGCCACCAGTAGAAATACATTTTAATAAAATATAAGCCCAAATGTTTTGTTTCTAAATCTTATAATAAAATACTGATTGTAATAACATTGGTACTTAAAATTCGGAGGATCACACAGCCTTTCTAATGCAGTACCTTCACGTTCAATCACATAAAGTCGAAATATAAAGGATTAACCTGAAAAACACATACAGAACCAATAAACAAAATGCATACTCTTTTCTAATTTAACCGGAATTAAAAATAAGTGTAACCAATTCGTTATAAATAGGAAATAATGTGAGGTTCAAAAAATTTTCTGCTGTAGCATTTGACTCGTGCTGATAAAGTGTCTGATCCATGCATTAAAATCTCGCAATAACCGCATTAGTTAATTATTCATAGTGTGTAAAAATAACTATTTAATACAAATCAGAATTAGTGGATAAATAAAATAATAAATAAATGAATCAACTGAAATAATGTTATATTATTTTCTATTGTCTATAAAAAGAGACGATATTAACAATATGTTAAGGGAATGTTAAGGGAAATTCAAACCATATACCTTCAATGTTAAATCCATGACGCACTATCTCAGAAACTATTTAGGATATCATACTGAAACTTCACAGAGTGTAAATGAGTAACTTCTTAGTTAATACATCCATCTTTATTCAATATGTTTATTTATTAAGGAAGATATGAATACTATATTAATTATGCCTTATTTTGATTGACATTTATCAGTAACTACTTGAAACAACCAACCATGTTGCTACTGTCTAAAAGATCTACGGCTTGCAAGTTTTTTTTATGTTCTAAAGTTTAATTTAGTTCCATTAGGTTCTAAAATATCTGGCCATTCATACAAGAAAATGCTATTCATAGAAAAAAACTGTATAAAACAAAATTGGAGAAAGCGAAAAGTAAAAATATATTTGCAAAGAAAGAAATCACACGAAAGGAGTACACATAAACTGCCATACTTAACAGTAACCTAACCTTTAGAGAAAAAATTTCCCATAAAGTTGGGCTAAAGCCCAAATAAAGAGTTTCTTTTTTGCTCTCTAAAGTGGGCAGAAATGGCAAATACAATGCCATTTTTATAACACATTTAAAATATAAACATTGTGTCTAGTTTTAAAATACATAGCAATTTAAATTTTAAATTCGAGCTAATAAGAATGAACAAAATACCAGATTTTTTCTTATCATTTTCATCATTCATTCTCTCTTTTTGAAGTAAACTACTTGTGCTTTCTATTAGCATAATAATAGAACTAGAAAACTATAATTACTCCTTTAGAGATATATGCTTCTTGATATAAAATTTACATAATTTTATCCACATAAAATTTAAATTTAGTTTAGGAAAAGCACATCATTCATGTGTTTTATTTCTTCAGAGTAAGATGGAGATGAATAAATTGCTGATAAGTGGTAAGGAATAATTTATTTTTCATCATTAATAAGTCCAGCACTTAAGCGTTGTGTCAAAGCTAGTTATTTAAACTTGGTTGTTATAACTTGAAAAAAATGCAATATCAACTTTTTTGTCCTTTTAAAGGCGCTTTAGAATGCTTTTATTTCCTGTTTTCTGTCATACATTAAATATGTATTTCAAGGAAATAAAGAGAAACCAAGTACGTACAAGTGCATTATAAGTTCCAACGGAATATTTAGAATGCGATATTCGTATTCTTGCATTCATTAAATAAATACCTACAATAACTGAGACATAAGCTATTCTTTGGAAGACATAATCGAGCTTCACTCACCACGCCATTGCTATTTTGTCCAGTATATAAGGCTTTGTGGACAAAGATGACAATCCAACGAGAGAGGGTATTAGCATTGCCAAGTTTTTTAATTAACATACAGTCTTTCTAAATATGGGTAGTTTTATTGCTGAAATGTAATTATGGATATTGTAGTGCACAATTTTCTTGGAAGTTGTCCAACAGAGTTCAGCAGTCGGAATATTTATTAATGGGAAGTTCATTCTTAATACTATAGGTATAGTGAAGGTCAAACGAGAATGGCACCCATTGACAGGTGGGAACACAGCCAAAACTACCAGTCAAAAGGTACAAGACAAAACATGAAACATTATTGTGCATTACAAATTTCACATACATCCGTTACGAACACATTTTTGTGGCTTTATACGGGCGGCCTACACATTCTCGTTCAAGGTTAATAACTATTCATTCAAAGCATTTAAGGATTACTAGGAAAACTGAATTGCTTGCACTATTGATACTATCAATGTTTGGAAATGCCAATTTGACTTATATTTGAACTAGTAGAGCTAGACTGAAAATTTCAACGCCATTTTACCATTCTGTCAGTCTGGCTCTACTCATTCAAACATTGGCCGCGCCGTGGCTCAGTGGTTAGAGCGTTTGGCTCTCACCTAGGTGGCCCGGGTTCGATCCCAGGTGACCGAAAAGTGAGATTTGTGGTGGACAACATGGCGCTGGGACGGGTTTTCTCCAGGATCTCCGGATTCCCCCGCCATCTCATTCCACCGGTGTTCCATCTTCATCTCATGTATCATCAGTGTCATCGCCTGCGGTGCCGTATGAAGTAAAAGCGGGCGTTAAACACTACATATTTCACATTTCATTCAAACCTTAGCCTACACACGGCTAGTGTGGAAGAAATGATTATTTCCATTGACTTATATTGTTATTAACATCCATTTTGGAGGTAATGCAACATTTATACTGAGAGTTGAACTACATTTACAATTACTCCAATTTCACAGAAAATCATTGAGGTCATGCTACATTTTATACAGTTTTTGCTAGAAACATTCATTTTTATAAAGCAATTTCTTGTTAGTTTTCAATCTTAAAGTTCACGAAAAGCCACTTATCCCTGACATCAACATTCACAAACCTTACTAATGGAATATGAACACAATGGATTTTGGGAACAGTGCCGGGCCAAAGCTGATTGTATCTATAGTTTGTGTTAATGTGTAATTTCATAACAAGATCTACAACAATAGTCCGACTATTCTTTTTATTATATAAAGGGATTGAAAAAATTACAAGCAAATGTTTAAGTTTGTTTACAATTAGAAAAAAAAACGCGAAGCCACTTTTCAATTTGCAGAAAATGTTCAAATATATTTGCATAACTAATTAGTAACTCGCGGTTATAATTAGATCACATTCCTAACTTAAAACCAGTAGGAATTTTGAGTGAAATGTGTGAAGTATGCATGTTTAGCTGCAAACTAGTACCTCATTTGCGTATTATCCAACCGTTGGCTTCCCATTTCAAAACGGAAATTGGAATTTTCAGGCAATAATCTTTCTGTGTTTGGCATTAGGATTTTACGAGAAGTTAACATTTATATATCTCAATGAAACAGCTCCTTAGATATAGGCAGAAATTATAATGTGTAATTTAAATAAAAGTCTGAATAGAAAATCTGCTGTAGATACACTTCTTACTCATTATTTTGTAGTTAGATTTACCTTCTGAATAGCAGAACAGATATTGAAGCATGAATATATCCTTCACAACAAGTATGTTCAATACAAAACAATATGTTATAATCTGATCTTAAAAGTACACAGAGTAATATTTTACTTTACCTTGAAAGGCATAGGCTACTAGTTTCTAGTTCATAAACATTCATGAGAAGCATCCGCCGATTTCTAACTGACCATTCCTCAGCATTACGCCATCAGGAATGTGAAATCTAGAAAGGAAAACAACTTGCCTTGCGTTGGTCTCTTCCAGATATGTTATATACGAAGCTTTAATAAAAGTGTGCCATGTGAAATCACAACAAACTTCCGGTGGTCTCGGATTCATTTCTCTGCATTAAGGAACTCTGTTCGTAGAAAAGGTCACTCTCTTCTCAGTATAGGTACATACATAGAAAATGAAAAGTTTGGTAGTTATTCACTCGCAGACGGAAAAGATGGCCTCGAAAGGAATATAGTACGAGATAAGAGTGCCATCTATTTGGTTATGCATATCCTGTGTCCTATAAATGTAATACAGTGAACAACATGTAATACGGTTTCCAATACTTATGTATAGGTTTTTTATGGCAAATACCTGCTCACTTATCAATCCGTCTGTGGTACACTGCTGATAGGACTCTATCAAACAGGAAGAAACAAAGGTCTCAAACGGCATCATGTGCTTCTTTTCTTGTTATATTTGGTACTACCACTTCTTAGAACAGTCACCTAAATTGTAACATTTTACCGAGCGAGACGGCGTTGTGGTAACCTGTACGACTTGCATTCCGGAGGTCACAGTTTCTATTCCTGTCCTGTCAATTGGGTACTCTGCCTTGTATTTTCCGTGATTTCCCGTTGTTACTTAGGCGTCTACTGTGGTACTTACTTTCATACCTCTATTTCCTTTCCACAACTCCTCTTCATTCCATTTCCTTATCATCTTTCAGGTATGCTTTCGGCTTAGTGCCGGACAGATGGTGCGGTTATCTGAGCAATGTGAAAGCCATTCTCATTGCCCCCAGGGTGAAGAACTCACACCACATTTTAGAGACCTTTACGTGTCTGTGGCCTGTCTGCCTGCGAACCTGTGGTTCCCTTATATGGGTCGCTGGGAACTCCTATAAATTTAGCACGTAATACTGTTTGACAAATGGAGATATGTCAATTGCAACAAATGTCTAATGTCTAGTAACACACGGTCACTTACTCAGCCCGACTCACTCATAACAATTGTCAACAGTCTGCGAACACAGAAGTTATATTTTCACCATGGAACGTTATATTATGCACAGCCTTTACTCGTAGTGTATGGTTGTAAATTTTTTTAAAGTATTACACATCTATAAAGAACAAGTGCACATGGAGCTGCGTACAATCAAGCTATCGAGCCAAAGTGTACTTTGATGGTGTGAGTACACACATTCTCGATACAGACAAATGCGAACTCGTATACAATTATGATGAAGATAGGAATTCGAACAGACAAGAAATATGCAACGCTTCTAATAGAAAAACTTTGGAAAGTATTTCAGAAGGACCTTCAAAAATAGTTACGATTGAAATTTCAAAACATGGAAATGAAAACGAACTGACGTCATGTAAGACGTAATCACGTTGCACTTGTAAGACGTAATATGTATTATGCTAGATCCACCTGTTACCACTCTCTTCCTAAGTGTAGACGCGCGGTACATGAAATATTGAATACAGTTGACATAATGAGACACAGAGGCGAAAATTTCGTTGTTGAAAATGAGATAGAGTCCTGCGCCGTAGCGTAGCGGGCTAAGGTAGCATGCCTTGATCCCTGGCCATGGAAAGCGACCCGGGTTCGATCCCACCCATGGGGTGCGGATTTTAAGTCCCGGATATAGGAGCGGTGCCCACTCAGCGTCGTGAGGAGGAACTTAAGCTAGGTAAACGGCTCTGGTCACGGAAAAGCAGCGTTCCGGCTGGGGGATGTCGAGATGCTGACCACATCTTCCCGGATCGGTTGGATGTTCGCCCACCTCTGCCGTCCGTAAGTGGGCGTGAGGCCGGCAGTCGGTTGGCCTTGGCCCTCTTAGGGCTGTCGCGCCAGGGTTTGTTTTACATTGATATAGAAACTGAAATTGAATGTTTCTCATGCAAAACAAATTTAACAAACTTAAAAAATAGACTGTGTTGCGCCCGACACTTTTACCAGTTTTACAGCGTCCATGGTGTCATAAATAATAATTCTCACTTTTGCCAGATAAGAAATGTGAAACATATACAAGTCTCATTAATGTTACCATAAATTTAAGAGTTGTTCCTTCTAAGTTTGTCAACGATTTTGAAGTTACCACAAAAAGAGCAATTGAATCAGTATTTCCAGAGAGCAAAGTACAAGGTTACAGTTTGCGTTTAGGCCAGGCTTGGTACAAGAAAATGCAAGAATTAGGACTTCCCAAAGAATATGTTTCAGGTGAGAGTGAAATAGGAAAGTGGTTGGTGTACATATTTGGGTTGCCATTTCTTGATCAAGGTGCGTAAGTGAATGCTTTGCTGAGGAATTAACTTCTAATTTTGTAAGAATTCACATATTACTTTGTAGGAATTCACATTCCCCGCCTCGTTTCATTCCTTCCTCCTGGGGTTGTTAGGCACAATAGACCTTCCGTGATCTACTCTATACCCTTTACGCTAGTCACAATTGTAGTTTTCTTTATATATCGAGATACAGAACCAACTCATATATTTGTTTGCCATATTGAACAATATCCAGAAAACAAATACTGACTTAAATGATAACCAAAATTCCTGAAATACCTGAGAAAGTATATAAATGTGTTAAGTTTTGTTTTGACTCAAAAAGAAAGGACAGTTTCCTTGGTGCTTTTTGAGACCTTTGTAACCTAATAAATTTCAATACGTTACAATATTAGCCACAAACTATTTGTATGACGTCACTCAAAAATGAACATTTAGATAAATTTTCATCTTCATACTTTAAGTAAGATATCTGTAAAAGGCACTTGGCGAATATTTTGGGGGATTCCTCAACCACAAAATCATTTTACATGGGAAAAGGCCTTCCTTTTCTGATAGGTCAAAAATTGGCCTGAAGTTTTGATTGAAATGCCCTATATTTTATCAGAATTGAAAATTCAGAACATTAATAGTAAAATTTTGGAGATCGTAGAACTATATTATTTACATAAAATGTTATTTTTTCGCAGTATTTGACGTTTCAGAAATATTCTTTCAGTATGTTTGAGTTTTCCAAATCGAAGTCCACATTTGTCTCTGTTTTTATATATTTTAAAATACACAGATTTCTTGTTTTCTTCACGAACTGACGAGAAATAAAAATCAACTTGTGATACAAAGAACCCAGTGGGATGTTTCCCTTGTATTTTATGTAAATGTACGCGCATAGCTAGATTTGAGGTCATTTTTGGATATACAATTTTATGGTGATTGTTGTAAAATGTACAAATGCGTCACATTTCAAAAGGAAGAGTGACATCTGTGAAATGTTTTTAGGCTAAAAAAGCTATGCGTGTGTTAAAATTAAGATGTTTATTCTAATTAGATAGCAAAGGGTTAAATATTGCAGCACCTTGTCATTCAGTAGGTACATTTTAATATACGACGCCCGAAATAAAGTGAGACTACCCTCACATTGTGTAGCACTAGTGTGATTCTTAGAGAACACATAATCCAAAATTTGCAAACTTTATACAAACAGGTTCACAACACCATTCTCAGCTGTTATTTAAAAATTTGGTAGAAAAATGCATTTTATAAATTCCAAAACATGTAGAAACTCAGTGAAACTGCAATCCTAAAGGGATATTTCTGGAACAGCTGTGATATTATCATTAAATATTGACAACAATTGCTATAGAAGTAAAATTTTAACTCTGGAAACAAACGTTTTTTGTTGTTCTAAGAAATCCGCAGTAAATGAAATTGTAAAGTCATACATTTTATTGAACTGTTATGTTGCACATTTTTATTGAACATTCCAGTGTGAGGTTTTTAATCATTTTACTCCATTTCTAGTTATTTGCAGACAGGTTAGCGCGTTTCACTTCCCAATAAGGCTAAGATACCTACGCAGCACATTACAATGAGCCAAGCTCCTTCCTTTCACTGCACTACACATTTGGAGGTTACAGAACACCATGGAGATTCCAGATGCTCATAAAACCATTCTGAAGGACAACAAACATGCCTCGAAGTAAATACGTCAGTCAGCGTTACACTCCATTTTCATTTCTAGCTGAAGCAGTACACTAAACGAGACATTATTTAACAATCACAGTCATCGTGTACCGGAACTGCTAAACTGTACACAATATGTAGTTGTTAGAATGAAATTCAGTAAACCCCATTGTAAAATTAGATCGTGTTGCAACTATTTTCCTTCATCATTTAATGACTGCTCAAGCTCTTAACCCTCGTATGGGGTGTGCCTTTAGGTACACATTTATACAAACTATTACTGCTCCCTTTTACAATCATTATTAAAAAGTGATTTCAAATTATAGCAATCCAAATGACTTCTAGAAATAATAAAATTAACACTTGTATCAACATTGTTGTCCATATTGTTGATTATTTCTTAAGAAGTAAGTAATAGTACATTCATATAGCTTATTAATATAAAAATTATTTGTGTACACTCACATAACTTTCTCTACTCAATCGCATACAAACAATTGTTTAAAACCATTATTCTTTTATTTACTTCATGGCAATTGAGACAAACGCTCGTAAAATATTTTATTACACATTTGCTTATATAAATGTGAATGGGACAAAATAGTGGGCTTAAGGGAAGAAAATATTTTAAGTGCTGGTCCATGTGTGATAGCTTTGCAGTTTCTTTTTCTTCACATAGCCAAGAGTAACATAGTAAGGATGACTTCCTATTTCAGAAAACTGTAAGTATTTGAAACAATTGAAAACAATAAAAAGAACTGAAAACAATAAAAAGGAATATCGCGAAAATGGTTAATTTCACAAAGAAAATTAAGATAATATAAACCGTGCACTTAAAGCAGAGCTGCATGTTTTGTGCTGTAAAGTTTGTCTATCTCTTGTGGTGCATCAGTTATGCAAAAGTAATTTCAGAGGCTATTCCCTGAAAATTCAAGTACAGTTGTTCAATTTATTTTTCCTGATAATATCTTAAACAGATGATATTTTAATCAAAATCTTAGTCATTTTGAGAAAGTCAAAATTTTCAAAAATATTTCCCGCAAAGTGTAGTTTGGGATAGAATATTTTCTTTAAAATCCTCATACAAATGTCATTAATAACCATCAATGGTATATTGTTCACTTCATAATGTCCTGCGTACCTTCATCTGCAGTGTTTTAGTGACATGAATGTAATGATACCAGAAAAGCTCATTTTCACCAAATGTGAAATTAGTTTCATTTGCTTCACACTGTACACTCTATGGAAGTAACATTTTTAACATCACAACAAAACCCCACGTTTTGTGTGCAGTGAGACACTTAAAACTGCCATTTTAAATAATTCTGTGAGCAATTAGAATTTGTCATACTTGTGTTTGTTACTAAAGCTTAAGAAAATTGTAGCTGCTGGAATAACTGTGTAATCTGGTGTATCCATCCTCCTTTTATTACTAATCATTTTCTTATTGCTTCAAACAAACGTTGCTGAAATCCCACTATTTTGAGATAGAGTTCGTGTTGGTGCAGAAAATATTTAATAGAAAATATGAGTTATATTCCAGTAATTAAAGATATACAGTAATGAAGGTATCAGTACTTATATTGACTAGTTGTGGAGAAAATGGGAAGTGGAATTTACTAGTTAGCCTTGGATAGCAGAGAGTCTATATGGTAACATTCAAGTATGTGAGAGAGGGAGTTTATTTGGATTTGATCCTGAGTTTCACTACCTAAATACTAGTCTACTTTGCAGAGTCATCTCTAACATATATGCTCTGTGCTACCACTAAAAATAAAGTTCCTGGCATCTCGAGAGCCAATAGAGTATATTTCGGATGGACTTTCCATTTAAATGGAACAAAAACACAAAGCTCAACCTGTGAGGCATAGAGAGCTTTATTATTAAGAAATTATCTTTAAACAATATGAAACAACGTATGATATGATACTCCCAATATATCTTAAGTCTGAAAATCCGTATCTTAAGTCTGAAAATCCGCACCCCATGGTTGGGATCGAACCCGGGTGCTCTCCGTGGTAGGGAACCAAGGCGTGCTTCCTTAGACACAGGAAGAGAGAGAGAGAGAGAGAGAGAGAGAGAGAGAGTTCAACATAAAAATTTGTACCCTCTGTTCCTCAGTTTTTATTTAATGAAGATCGTAATGCTTCAAAGTCTTAGAAATAATGCCAATAATTTAGAACTAAACAGTTAAACCAATTATACCTATACTCGCAATTTATCTCTTACCAAAATTAATGTACTTACAATCCGGAAGTTCTGATATTATGGTTAGCAGAAAGCTGAGGAATATTTCAAGTGCACAGCCGCCTATTGTGTTTCTGGAAGAAAGGTAAGAAATAAAGGACACAGGCGGAGTCCCCAAAGTCTCAGGCACCATTGGAATCCTCCACAGAACTCTGTTTCTGAGGGCCCGTTGCACACCAAAGGACAACTCTCTATCGCCATACGCATTTCCGCTGTTCACTAACCTGATTCTTCCTCCCTGAAATATTGTGTGATAATCAAATGATCATCCATCTTGGTGAAAATGCTGTATTAATAGGTAACTTTTGTTTCTATAGTTTTCTTGAAACAGTTTACTAGAAGGTTGAAAATCCTTCTGTTCATTTTTAAAATTACAAAGGATCGAACCTGAGACCTCCAGTGTTCAATGCCTCGCCCCCTTTCCTGTCCCCACTCTATTATTGTTTTCCCTGCGGTTACATCTGTACACACAGATTTACAAACACCTAATGCCCGAGATGGAACTCGAACCCGAGATTGCCTGCTTCACAAAGGACCAAAGTTAGGCGTTTTAGCGTACGCAGAGGCAGTCCGTTGGTACATCCCCTTGATTACACTTAGCAAAATATAAATCTGCTTCCTGTGAGAAGTATGTTTCTAAGGTATAACTGAAGCTGACGTGGCTTGGCAATACCATCTCAATGGGAACTTGTGGCTTAGCTTCTGTAAGAATTCACTATGGAAGGTTGACTGTGGCTTTTGTATATAGGTACAACAATTACGCCTATATCCCAATTGCTCCATCTATACAGTAATATTGTATGTAAATTTTGGTTACAGAAATTTTTAACAATCTTGACAGACATTGACACTTCATGTGAAAATTAATGAAGGTTCCTCATAAAGACACGGAAACAGTCACGAACTCACTACTTCATTGGGCGTTCCCCAAAAGCGGTGTCTGAAAAGGTTTTATGTAAATGAGATTTGAAGCGCTTTCCTTATGCGACAGAAGCAGATTTTAATTGCGCACATGAAATGTTGTAGGTCGGCAGGTTAAAAGAAAGGTGAGTATTGAGTTTGCTTAAAACGGTGACAACTGGTTCAAATCCTCGACCTAGTTGAGGCGTTTATTTCTTCCAGATCACATTACATAATTCGTACGTTTCACATCTCAGTATGTAGCAACAGATACTATGTGAAATTGTACACGCCCAAGTCTTTGCCACATGCAGCTAAATGCACGAAGAAAAAATTCCTTGTACGCCTGTGGGGAAAAGCGTTGAATAAATGAAGGCATAATGCACTCATGTTTTGAAGTAATCTGCATCTCAATGTGATCTATATAAATGTATCCTACATAAATCTGACACTACCACGTATCTAGTCGGAATTACACTACGCCCAAAAGTTCTTTTGGTCGAAATTATACAGATAATTTTGTTTATTTAAATGACTATTACTAACTATTTTAATATAATAAATACCCTCATATACAGTCGCTATTTAAAGAGT